>QLNU02015003.1:89215118-89242604 GCA_006491805.2 Dysdera silvatica
GCAACAAAACTTTTATAATTACAGTCAGGGTTGTGTATAGTGGGGCAAGCTGTGCGGCAGCCCATGGCCACCAAAAATAAGCGTAGTACTGGTACGTTTAATTTTCTTTTAGTACTTAATTCGGTATTGAGTTTAATGCCCTTAAATAATCTAGAGAGTATATTTAAATTGCAATGATTAAATTGCATGGATAAACTATTAATTATGTTGGTCCATCGTTTTTTTATGTATACAAAGCAACCATGGTCATTCTCCATAAAAGAAGAATTATTAATTAAAAATACCTTTAAAGGATATGAAAAGGATCTGAAATAGTGTTAGCTATTATTTTATTATTTAATGATAATAAAAAGAGAAATGAAAACAATTAAAACCCATTCGAATCAACTAAATCCATGCAGATGAAAATCACTCAAAGAGAATATAAATGCAATACTCATTTTAGTTACCATGTGTAATTTATACTTGATATAACATTTAAAGAGAATACAACTTTCAACTATAGATAACTTTCCATTATTATATTCTGAGAAATTTATTTATGATTAAGGAGATGTGACTGATATCAGTATTAATTATCCATCTCAAATATGAATTTAATACAATATTCCACTCAAAATCATATCCATTAACAAGACCAAAGCAGTTTCCTAATATCGCCACTAAATTGTAGGTGGCATTTTCACTCTAGTTAACTAAACGATTGCAAGGGCTGATAAGAAACAATGAAATTACAAGAACTTTAAATTGATATGACACTTCTAAATTTATCAATTCCTTTCTTACAAAATTATCAAATTGACTTAACCTCTTTCTGTCTGAGTTTAAGCCGCGATTTTTACATCTTCCCAGGAATTTCTAATATTACTTTAAAACATAATAAATCATTATGCCGAAGGCACTGTGTATTAATTTAAATTAAAGAAAATTGAAGGAAAGGAAATTATTTTACTTGCATATTAAGGCGTCCTTGTCTTGACCAATTTTGATAAGAGGTTGTTACACCATCTGCACTCGGGGACTTTCAGATATGCACTGTTCTTTCCCGGCTCCAAGTTTACGTACGAAATTACAAAGCGTTATTGGGTTACCAGAATTTGAAGATAGCATCATCTGGTGAAATCATTTCTTTCCCCGCCCTTTAGCAAGGGAGTAACATTTGGGATGCGCGTCAAAGCTGGGTTCTGACAACCTAAACTTTTCCTGGACCGTAACTGTGATGTTCAAGTTCCGTGATATATCTTAGTGATGTTATGTTGATCTAGCACTTTCTCACCACCAGTTCTTGGTCTGAGTGGTCAGAGCGAAGTCCTGGCTAGACTTAGTTTCTTCAACTCATTTCGAGTGTACGCTTGGGAGTTCTGAATTATTTTGTAGATTTACCAGATGTAAACTTCAGCCGTATCCTCACTAGCATGTGTGTCTGGTTTATTAAATGGGCCAATTTTAGGGGAACATAAAAAGTCATAAAGGTGAGGCGGATTTGAGATAAAATGTAATACATGTATAAGTAGAAAAGTATCGTTAATTATGCGGGAAAGAGTGCGTAGCGATAAAACTGTGCAATATTTTCCCTTACAAGTGATGTTTACTTTACACAAGTATTGAATTAGTTATTAGAAAAAAGTCACTTCAGCGATGACGTAGTCTCTTCAGCTGGACTTTCTTTTCGTTTAACGCTTCACCAAATGTCAATGATAGAAAAGTTTTCTTGTACTTTATACCAGATTTATGAGGCGTTGCATACTGGTTGTTAAAGTAAATCTTCAGTCTTTGATATAAGAGCAGCTGTTTGAGGTCATGGATCCATTCAGGTGTTATTACAATCTTCTTAAATTTTTAATACACTTTAATCTGAAATTTAAAACAAATTCGGCAAAAGCGAGAAAAATAATAACAAAACTAATACATTTCTATCTAAATCAATATTTGTAACAAGTGTGTGTGAAAATTAATAATAAAAAATACATTTCTATCTAGATTAATAGTTATATTCATGGTTTGTGTCTGTTTTTCGATTGGGCCGCCTGTGTGCTATTTTATTTTTTATTTAAATTTTATTAAAGTTCATTTCTAAATTTCAACCTTACAGTTCAAGTACCACGAAATCAGTTCTTAGAGGCCCCATATATTTTTGGCTAAGTGTTTAGTCAATTGGCCTTTGGCGTATGACTTCATACTTCTCATAATGCTCATGCAGATTTTAAATGGTGTTCAAAATAAATACTTCTGTTATTAGTCAAATGCATTATCATCAGTAGTCTACTACTGTAGTATCTACGTTAGTATCTACTTTAGTATCTACGTTATCACGCTTACTGTGTCGGCCATTTAGCCACTGTAAAGATACCCAGTTTCAGAGATTTGATAGATAATTTCGCTGCGCAAAAAGTTAGAAAATCACTTTGTAAGCTATAATAGTACAATAAATGTTGCTATCTTCAGTAAGATAGCTTTTTAGTAATTCGTTATAATTATAATGATTCGTATTTTAATTAAATAATTTTTATCTCATATTTCAAATTTGACTTCATTATCTTTACTTTATCTTCACTTTACCTTTTTGGAATACTAAACTCTAAGCAGTATTTTTATCCTTTTAAAGGCTTTTTATCCTTTCAAAGGCAACATTTTTAAAGGCCGTTAAACCTCTTTCGCCCAGGGCCACTAACACCATAATCACAGCCCTAATTACAGTTTTAGAAATTAGTAACACGCAATACTGATTTCCTTTTCATCTTTTGTAGCTGTTGTAGGTTATTTAACTTTTGGTATTTGACAACAATGTTTGTAATTGCATTCCGAATTTCGAAAAAGGTCAGTCTCCTTCTTGTCATCATCCTGTGAACACGTACCAAAGGAGAACAAAAATGCCCACTAAATTCTTTTAATATTGTATCCCAATTATATCACCATTTGGTGTTTTAATTCACTATATTAAATACATAATGTTCCAATAAATATTTTTAAAGTGAATTAACCTTGCTTGGATTTATTCATTAAAATTCATCACGATAATTATGCTCTTCTCTTCAACGCTTCATCACACCATCCTTAATTGCTATACACTGATAGCATAATCTTAAAAACCGATTCTTAGCAAATATATGATATTCCAGTGAATGGGTGAAGCCAAACTCATGTGCCGAACTCATGTACTCTTACAGACAACTCTAAGATAGTACAAAAAACAAATTCAACCCACCTTTATCGGTAACAACAACGACTCTATTAATATACTACACTATACATTATCATATCTCTGCTAGTGTGTGGTTACATTCTTCGAAGGAAATATCTTACAACATTCAGTTTCGCTCTCGACACGCTAAAGGTGTTCCAAAATCGCCTTTGCGAACGCACCAAGAGGAATACGATAAAAAACGATGTCTGAAAATTCGCTTCGGTGGATTCCGATCTCGTTTTTTCACCGTTTAAAAATCGATGTATCTTTCTATGGACATCGGATATTCCGCTCCAACATCTGCACGCTCCGTTGGGCCTAATGCGACTCAGACTTCTCTGTCTTAGTATTCGTTTCTGCATGGTCGACTTGGATTATATTCGAAGATATTTTTCCCTACCACCGTGAAGAAAGGGAAAAAGTACTTTCAAATATAATACTTAGGGAATGTAAATTTATCCCCCTGTGGAATTGCTTTACATAGAAAGTAATAGCAAAGGGATACGAAGACTTACGTATAGTCTATAAATATCAATTTCTTCTTCGGGTATAAAGATAATCGTGCCTACTTCCGTACTTCCTTAAATCGGTTTCATATGTGCGTTTAAATTTGCTTATCGGGAAGAAAATGTTACGATATATCCTATCAAGATTTGCTATAGATATCTATCTATGAAGTTCTTTAGTTAAGGCGTATATTCCAATTAACCTTTGAATGATAAGGTGTATTTAAATAGAGCGCCTTGGGGCCTAATATAACATAATATTAATAATATACAAAGCATTTGCAAAGGCGCGTTATATGTGGAAATAAATTAAATTTAAGTGCATGCATAGTGCAAAAACAAACAAAATATATAACAATATTATAATTAAATAGATATTACATAATTGCACCATAATAAAAAAGTGTGTATAAGACTAGTTTTGCAAAATAAATATATGTCATTTAAATAGACAAATTTTGGTAACTATAAACGCGCAGTTTTTGGATCGTCGTCAAGAGACTTTTCTGATCCACATTGTTGACGGTGCTTTTCATGGCAGCATGTTATCAAACAAACACTGAGTTGTAAACATTAACATATCCAATAACATACCCAAGACCCTATGGACCTTGCAGGTGAACGCACTTTTACAAATTAAATTACATGTGTTTTTGGAAAGCACATTCTTTTGTCACGGCACGAAGTCCTATTTACCAAAGTAAATTTGTTTGCAACATAGGACAAAGCTTATTAATATTCTAAAGCAAGCCTGTGATCCGAAGAAATGTATTTTACTTTCATTTTATTTTATTAATTTATATGAAATCTTCTGGTGAAACTCTGCATCGTTTCATTTCATATTGTACGTTTTGTCTCGCTTTGTTAATTAATATTTTAGCAAAGAATTCTAATATATTTTAGCAAAGAATTCTAATATATTTTAGCAAAGAATTCTAATATATTTTTATGAATTTCATACATATTTTATCATAAAAATGCTATACAAACT
The DNA here is from genome assembly GCA_006491805.2 of Dysdera silvatica. Taxonomy (NCBI): domain Eukaryota; kingdom Metazoa; phylum Arthropoda; class Arachnida; order Araneae; family Dysderidae; genus Dysdera; species Dysdera silvatica. The sequence goes on from QLNU02015003.1 coordinate 89,219,800, forward strand.
TACTTGCACTTTTGTTATATTTTTATGGCACCTAACTCATTATTTCTTAATAATATAATTAACAGGATTTCCTACAAAATTGAGCCAAATATTTGAACAATAAAAAGACGAGTGGTCGGTGTAATTTGTATATTTGTTTTCCTTATATATCTCTCACCAATTTAGTCCAAATGTTATCCACAGCGTCAATTTCAAGCTAACTTCATCACAATCTTTGACTAAAGTACTTATGCATCTCCCTGTAGCTCGTTAGTGCTAATTAGTACTTACCTGCAGCATTGTCTAACCATGTTTTCTCAGTTTCGCCTTTTTCAAGCTACAGTCGCCAATTCGCCGAAGAACGAAAGGGGAGCTGATTAGCTTTGTTATGCTGGATTACCGATTTTAACTCCTAATTAATTTGTTCTTGAAATTCTCCAGTAAACTCCTTATTTGCAGGCAATTGCATTCTTAACAACTGACGACATACACACATTTTTGAAATTTTGGCTATGTCTTTCAAATCGGCTATATCTTTTGAAATGGCAACTTCTTATATACTTTTAACCATTACAGAAGACAAACTAAGTTTTAAAATTAAAATTATTCATCAAAATAAAATTGTGTTTGTTTAGATGTGAAAAAAGTCACCCCACTTATTCGACGAAGTCCATTTTTTGGTCCTAGGTAATGGAATAAATATAAACAATAGTAAAAATGATAATAAGAAAAATAATGTAAATAATAAAATATGTAGAATATAGTGTAATAGGTATAATGAGATTTTACGAATTAAAAAGCCAAAGAACTTTCGGCTTCCATATTCGTCAATTGCTCGAATGATGTTAAACAATATAATTAAACATTCATTTTAATTTAATCATAATTTATATGACTATTATTATTATTATTATTATTTCATATTATTATTTAAAACGACCAATTAAAATATAAATTTCATCGAATTTCTAAAATAATAATTAAGAAAAGTTACCAATTTTCAAAAAGTTTCCCAAAAAATACAAAACAGATGCCCTGGGTTTGGTCTTTCGAGCTGAAACGTGATCACAAAAATTAATACGTTTTCCCACGCTTGCCTAACGAAATTAAATCTTTATACTCACTGGTTGTCAGTGAGTACAAGGATTACCAGCGAGTTGCCTTATCCTCATTATTTTCTCTGTTTAAAAGGAAACATAAATCGGTTTCTGTCATGTCTTTTTACGTGCAATGAAATGAATCGTTAACTTGAGCAATGCACGTGAAATTTACATCACGGGTAAAACGAACAAATGACATTATTTATCATTCATTCTGTACTAAGCATACACTCATATGAAATTCCGCCCAGCACCATTCGTCAATTTTGCTCATTTTTCAGGTTTGTGATTTTCCAATATTTTGTGTGTGTGTGTGTCCCTTTACTAATACTCCATTTATTGGACCCATTTGTGACTGGAAAACCCGATAAAACTTCATGGTCAAATCACGTGACGAACGGTTAGAAATGTTATTCGTCACGCAACTCCTCGGGAAAACTTTCAGTTGCTAAACTAAGTCTTAAGTATCTCAGGCTGAAATCTACCAAAATAACAAAGAAAATAGCTTCGCAAAAGAACAAAACTCTTTATTACGTTAGGTCAGGAAAAGTATAGACAAAAAACGAAGTAAATAGACTTTTGCAAGATGTTTGCTTTTCATCTCACTGACCGTGCAGAAATTTCAGTACAGTTAATGTAGATTAAAATAAAATCTGAAAGATCGCCCTTAAACTAGCAACAAGTTGCAGTGTGAATTTTCTAATATGAATAAATAAGCGATTCATGATTACGTAGTGAAATGTGTTATTTTAGAGGCGGACTAAGCCTATCGGGAGCCCCTGGCGGTAAAAATTTTAAGGCCCTGAGACACAAGCCCCAAAACAAAACAAAAATTGTGTAAGGAACGGAAGATTTTTCGGTAAAATTTCAGTATTAGATTTTTAGTGGGTTGCTTAAACCGGCAATATGTAGCTAATAATAAACTCAACGTTTCAAGAAAAACCATACATTTATTCAAAAAATTTAATAGTAATAAATTACCTTAGTGCTTAAAAATGTTTTGTATATAAATTTGTGTCTTGGTTTCTCTTTGACAGATTCATCAATTGTTTTTGTAGTACCTATTTCATCCAAAATTTTTTGTTCTAGGTATAATATGGCCATGTTGTTCAATCTGTCTTCTCCTATCGTACTCCTTAAATAGTTTTTAACGCGTTTTAAAACTGAAAACATCTTTCACCTGTTGCATTTGATATTGGTATTATTAAAAATATTTTCGAGATAATCTCTACATTAGAAAAAGTTCCACTCCCTTTATACACCTCGAACTATTATTTAATGGTACTTCTGACTATTTATTTATCAACACTTCTGACTATTTATTTATCAACACTTCTGATTATTTATTAGTTTCTTATATTCTTATTATTTCCCCTCTTTTTATAACGTATATTAATATTCTTTGCAAATGTTCTTGCGAACTTCTTTTATCATTTATAACTTTTTAATATCACTTGAGATATTATATCGGGCTTCCAAACATAAATTTTTTACCATCATTCATCTATATAATTATTATTTTTCATAAATTCTTCAAAAATAGAATAAACAGTACTTGCAATTCGATTGAATTCTTTACGTCCAATATGTATATCCAAGCGATAAATACTTACTGATACTTCAAGAACAATCATCAGTAATAATAATTTATTAATAATCCCATTGATTATGCACCCCATAATAGACAACACTTTTTTTTTTCCCTTTTTTTATATGTAAGTTTTGTTTATTCTATAATAAATAGGGCTGTCCCGAAGAAACTTACTGAGAGAATGTGGTGCTTGCTGCCTGAATCAAAAAACATTGAGTCAAAATTTCTAGAGAGTATGCGCCGCATACTCTCTCTAGAACTACACAGAGCGTACCTGCTACACAGACAACTGCACAGAGCGCAGTACTACTACACAGAGCGTACCCTTTGGGGACAGCCCAGATAATAAGGATTATTTCTTTAAAATGATGATATTAATAATAGTTCGACGGGAGTTTTAGAAAAATTAATACAGTCGGAGCAGGACATAAACGTCCTCTCCTCCTCGAAGATTTATTAAGAAGCTCCATTTTCGCGCGGAACATTATTTAAACAATGATTCAATAAGGTTCAATTACCTTTCAGTATTCTTGCGCACGTGTAGTGTGTGTGTGTGTAAATATATATATACACAGAGGATAAGTATTAAGGTGCGTGCCTAGAGGTAAAATAAAAGTAGTTCTTCTCCTCAGCTTTTTATAAGAAAAATGGCGTTATTGAGAACGTTTCCGCCATTATAATTTAATTTCATTTAATTCTAATTTCTCCTATTTACTTATACATGGGCGCTGATAAGGGCAGGAGGATGAGGCCCCCGGCTATCCGTTCCGGGTACGGTTGCGATTCTGCTATGCATTTACTTTCAAAAGTTTTACAAGCGCATTTTAAAGTAAGATACTTTTTAGCTCATTACTAATTGCCAAGTAGTATCAATTATTTTTGTAGCATTTTAGTATCTTGTACATTCACTAAAATTTTTGAAAGCCTTGAGAAGAAAGTAATAATTTTTCTCAATCCCCCACCCCCAGAAGTACTCATATGGACGCACATAATACACGGTGAAACTAAAGTTATGACTAGAGCCCGGATTATATGCACTAAGAAACCAGCAAAATATGCACTGAGCCTCAAAATATCCACTTAAAATGAGTAAACATGCACTTAAAATGAATAAATATATACTTAAAAAACTTTTAAGGCTTGAAAATCTTATATCCCGTATTTTAAAATAAATAGGTTTATTATTAACCGCCAAGTAGAAAAATTCGATATACATTAAATCATATGTTTTATACATCGCAAATTCTATGACTGCATATCACAATGTGTCTCTCGTTGTTCTAAACAGTTACGCTTTATCTTCAGTCATGTAATGATGTATGTCATTTTTATGGTCAATATATGTATATATGTACTATATGTATATATGTATTATATGTATATATGTATCATACATTTTTACAGTTGTCTATTACGAATAGTTTGTCTAGTTATAACAGCATCATTTAATAATTCTGCACTCATATTTGTAGTAGCGCACATAGAATTTTTCCAAGGAGGGCGCCCAATATAGTGCAAGGAAGTTTTGCTGGAAAAAATGGCCAAAGACCATATCAGTTACGGTTGTTTTTTATGTTCATTTATCATTATTAAATTGCTACTAATTTGACAGTGCAATATGCTTAAATGATTAAAAATGGTGGATTTTTTTGTACAATTTTACAATGGCCAGCTTTTGTTTTCCACAAAAGATCACTGTTTTAGTAATAGGTTTAAAAATAGCCCTATTGTGCAAAACTTGCTTTTGCTTGCCCTCTGTCCACTACTTGATCTACCTTGATCTTTTCCTTTTGTACGGTTTTATAAACTCACCAGATTTGTGAACTGAATCCTCATGATAGAGAGAAGTTCTAATGTTATCTGAACTTCTCCAAGGTCTTCTTCCAATTATTAAATTTTTTTGAAACAAGTAGATCTGTGGCTTGTGTCGATCTTAAACCGACTTCATGGGGTGAAAAGAGAACACACAAAATTTGCTATAGGCACTGTTTTCTGCATTTAGGCAAGTTATGTTTACTCAGTTCAGATGGACAGAACTTCTGACTGTGGTGAGATTTTCCTTGACTTTATACAGCACTTGTGACGGTCGTGGGAAAATTGCAATTTGCATATGATTCCCAAAGATTTTTTAGCACTGTTATCTCATCTCCATCAGTAAGGTTAGATTTCTTGACATAATTAGAAATCTCTACAGTCAGAATTTCCAATTTAACTGTTTTGGTCTACCTTTACCTCCTGGAAAGCATTTGAAGACAGCCATAGCCACTGTGGTTGCTTACCTCAACAGCAGTCTCATCAATGTCACAGAGTTCAGGGAAATGTTGCTGGGATCGTCACTACTTTCAATTTTACTTAAAAAAATTTTTTTTTTAGCATAATAATTTTTCGCTTTGTTAGCCCAAGGGGTGCGCGGGCCCCCAATGTAGGTGCGCCAGGGCATGTTTGAACTAATATGATTTTTAATTAACTTTAATTTAAAAAAAAGAACGTTTTGTACTTATATACGTAAAATATGTGTATAATATTAAGTATTACATCTTTCGCTTTTTGTGTTGTGGTAGTTTTTAACTGGAAATCTCTCGAGTTCGGGGCCCCTTGAGATTCGGGGGCCCATGAAGGCCGCCAGGTCCGCCAGCCGCTTAATCCGCCACTGTGTTATTTCGGCCATATTGAGTTTAAAATGTAGCACTTCTGTTCTATTTAAAAAAATGGCAATCAACTTGTGACCATCGTCGAAAATGAATTAAATGGCTGTTGAATGTCGACAATTATATTAAGAACCACATGTATTTGACTACTATAGAATCAAAAGAACGTGAGAATTAAAAAAAAAACGCTTTAGAAAGGAAACGTTGAAATATTAGCTAAAAAGTAGCATTTCCTCATCGGTGCTGAACCAGAAAGGGTACCTAAAATTTTGGGAACATTTAATATTACGTCCGAACGAAGAGTGGTTAAAGATCTTAACGTCAGCTGGTGCTAGTTTTTTAGCATCTCCTTATCCACAGTCCGGGAACCAGATTTTTAATTATAATATTGTCTTCATACTGAAAAAAACAAAAAAACATTTAACATCGTTATATGCACTACATTCGAAAGGGTGAGGCAGGTTTAGTTATCAATTGGCAAAATATGCAAAACAATGTCTAGAAAATGAAATATACAACGCCGAAATGGAATAGGAATAGAAATTAAATTGACTAAAATAATAGTCTTGGATTTGAAAATGTCAATACACACATAATTTTATTTTTTATTAATTTAGCAAATTTTTGTTAACAAATTAACGATTTCAATTAACAATATATGGTGTGTATTGATCATTAATAAAGACTATTACCTTTTGGATTGCATGTCATAATCCTGATTTAATTATTAGAAAATCTGACTGACTGACTTACTTGAAAAATTTAATATTATATTTTATTAATATACCGAATTTTCTATTATATTGTCGTTAATTTGAAAACTTAAAATTACAATCACAGCACGGATAGGTTAAATAACTTGTAATAATTTATTTAAAGCTGTTAATATGGTAAAAATATTTTAAAAAAAGGTAGAGCAGATTTAAATTAGTATTTTTTAAAATATGAATTTCCGACAGTATTTTTCAGAATCTGCACTGCATAGTTTTATGTTAGAACGGGCATGTGTACAAAATTTCTGAAAGATTCAATCGTTTTCCCACTACGATATTTAACTGGATAACATTAACATTCTTCCCCATGCTCTTGAGTTCATTGGAGTTCGGTTTCGGCTCTGGTGGCGTGCGGACGTCTTTTTGCTGCGGTCCGGATCTGGCGGGCGTTGGTTCCTGCTCGTACGATTTTGTCGCGTGTGGTGGGGCTTGACTATGTTGGAGTCTATGGGACATTGGCCAGGCCGCTGGATTGCGGTTTTTGATGTTTGTGCCCGCTATTCTGGGACCGGACTCCGCTTTTCCTCGAGGACCGGTCTTTGTCTCCGGAGTCGTGTAAGCGCCTTTTTTTCCATTCCAGGTGAGACACCGGCTAGAAGCTTGGATAGGATGGGTGGCGTTCCATGCGCCCTGGTTACAGGGCCGACTTGTGCCTCCTCCCTGTCGCTTTGCAGCGCTCTGCTCTCGTGGGAGCATCGGTCGGCCCGGGGTGTTCTTCCGTGCCATCCATCTATTTCATCTGCTCTCAGGGGCAGACTGATCCTGGATTGGTTTTCGGTTGACGTTACATGACGATACTAGTACGAAGAGTGCGTCCCTGTAGATTAGTAGGGATTGGTAAACACCCCTTCGCCCATTGACATCAAGATCTGTTGACGCTAAAACCTGTCTGAGATTACAGCACTCTCTTTCGGCGACCACCTTTCCCGTTAAAATCATGCACAATCTAAACTTGGGTTCGTTTCCCAAAAGAAAAGAAGGAAAAGTGTTTTTACACTCGAAATGTGATGACTAAACATGTATTTCACGCAGGGCCGTTTTGAATCCCGAATAAGTCATGGATGTTTGTTCATATATCACAGTTTGGTGGTCACGTTAGGCCTGCTGTATATCCTCGAATGAACTCGGGCGAAGCCCTGGGCTGGAAAGCTCTAAAGCATCAATTTCTTCAGGATCAACCTTTTCCTGTTAAAAACGGGAAAAGCTTTTTCGTGTAAGAAATTTCCGAAACGTTATCCTATAAACTGAATGCCAGTGAAAAAATTGGGCATGTCAAGCCCCCCGTAAGCCACGGATAAAATAAAACTGTAATCCGGACAGAAAAATTCTGGAAAAAAGGGTACTATCGCTATTCACTGGTTGAAAAAAAAAGACACGGAATCCCCATTTGCTACTTTTTTTCCGTATTTAATTCCCCAAAAATCCCTACTATTGCTCAGTGCCACATAAATTCGACGGGTAAAACATATGGCGCCATACGTTCCCATGAAAAGTTCGTTCCCGTCATGTCCAGCTTAAAATCCTGAAAAACTAGTCGACATCTACAAATTTCCTCTATTTAAATGTATAAAAGTTATACTTTGTACTGGATACAATCTGGAAATTTATTGATTAAATATTTTGAATCTAAGTGGTTGAAAATCTGGGAATGGATTTGCGAGCTACAAAATGATCGATTGTATATCTGGAAACTGTTTGATTCATTGAAAATTGATTGGAAATCTTTAATAATCATGCGTTATTGATTAAAAACATTTAAAACTCTTGTCGCCACGAACGAGAATTATAATAAATACAAGTCAAGTCAAACAACAATATCAATCAACGTTTATTGGCGTAGTGATACCAACGCCGATGGTATGGCGTGATTAGATGGTGAAACGTTCGAAAGAAAGTAGTATGCGTAGTGTTAGATTTATATAAATACACGTCACATATTAAAGAATATGCATATTATAAATTTTGGCTTAAATTGGTTAAACTTTTCACACATTTCTGAATAATTCTCTCTCACAACCTCTCCAAAATTTTGCGCGAATTTCTTGTTCGGTAATTATCTTCTTATATTAGTACAGTATCTCTCCATTGTTAAGTTTATATTAATCTGTTAGTATTAAATAATTAATTTGTTATTACTAAGTATTTACTTTAATGGGTTATTAGTAAATAATTATTTTAATGTGTTATTATTAAATAATTGTTTTAATGTGTTATCATTAATTACTTTAATTTGTTATTATTAAATAATTACTTAAATTTGAAATTATAAAATAATTATTATTAAATTTTGTTTTCTTCTGGGTCTCGACTTGTGACAGAAATTTTCCAATTACGGTGAAACTTGGTAAACTTTATACTATTTTAGCGCACATAATTATTACATATTTATAACAAATCGATTATAATTTACCAAAATTAGTCAAATTTGAAAATATGATTATTGACGTGCAAAGAAAAAACGAAATTACAAATAAAGATACAGATCACAGCGTATTTATTGAGAATTAAAAACGAAGAAAATACTCAATGGCATTTCGATCAGCCAGATGCTGGTTTTCATTAGGAGATAAAACATTTTAAACATGAGACTTGTTGCCATTCTTCGGAACTGTTATTTTAAAAATTGCTGCAGTCATTCTTCTGAGGACATTGACCGCAGCAACTCTTAAAATAACAATTCCGAAGAATAGCAGCACGTGTCGTGTTTACAATGTTTTATCTCCTGGTGAAGAGCAGCGTCTAACTGGTCGAAATGCCATTGACTGTTTTCTTCGTTTCTATACGCAATAAATTCGTTGTGGTCTGTATTTTTATTTGCAATTTAATCAAATTTGATTACCGCTCGAATCTTAAAAACTGGGAAAAAACAGCTAGAAATGGAAATGAAATCACAGAAGAATAAATACAGAGTGTTTTAAAATTGAAATAAAAGGCAGAAATTATTAAAACAAGAACAAAAGGAAAAAAACAAACATGAAAGAGAGTAAAATATAAAATAGCGGTGCATAGCATAACGATATATTTAAATTGAACTTAACACAAACGCAGTTTCGTAAGTACGTATTTTGGGACGCTAATGTTTCCGATTGCGTAACAATGAATGACTCTGAAAGTTTATTCTAACAAAGCCGAAACGTGTTTGAAACAATTATATATGATATTTAGCGATTTTTTAATTCCAACTTGAATGCCTCGGTATTTACTTTCAGTTTCATTAGATCCACTCTCTTACTTACTTGTTTCCTAACGAGCTTCTGTCGTTCTAATTAGTATTTAAGTGCACTTTACATCTCACCACTCGATGATCACTTCCAATATTAAATCTGTTCACTACACTGCAATCTTCAATAATATATATATATATATAAAAAATTTTCCTCGCCCATTCTTGGCGGAAACAGGCTTTGGGACGGGCAGAGCGCCATGTTCCCAAGCCTCTTTTTACATCACTTCTTAATGTGCCATGTCTAGAAACTTCCTGACAATGTGACACGTGTTTAGGATTGTGGCTTTTTGTATTTCAATGTAGGTGTTTGGGTCAATGTTGAGTATTCCCAAATTCGTCGCAAGCGTTTTTGGTACTATCCCTGTTGCTGAGATGACTAACGGGATGATGAAGATCTTTTCCATACCCCATATATCTCGTACTTCATGTCTGAGATCTTGGTACTTGGTGATTTTCGTTGTGTAGGTTGTCTGTATGTTATTGGTGTTGGGTACTGCTATGTCGATTAAGTACGTGGTCTTATTCGATTTATCGACGAGGGTTATGTCAGGACGGTTATGTGGGACTGTCTTGTCTGTTATGATTGCTCTATCCCAGTAAAGCTTGTGTGTTTCGTTCTCATGCACGGTCTCTGGCTCATATTTGTAGTACGGGCATTTTTCTGTCAGAAAGCCAGCATTCGCTGCCAATTTCTGGTGGACTATTTTCGCTACTTGATCGTGTCTATGTTTGTAGTCTGACTGCGCAAGGATCTTGCATCCTGCCATCACGTGTTGGATTGTCTCCGATGCCGCATGACAGTGTCTGCATTTGTCGCTTTCTATGTCTTTTCTCTGGATGAATTTCTGATTGTTCCTTGTTGCGATCACTTGGTCTTGGATGGCTAGCATGAATCCTTCTGTCTCTGGCTGGAGAGTGCCTTTGGCCAGCCAAGAATTTGATGCCTTTTTGTCAACGTGTGGTTGTTGCAGGTCATTGTAGTGCCTGCCATGTAATGGTTTTCCGGCCCAAGTTCTTAGTTTCTGTTCATTGGCTGTTTCCAGGACACGCTCTTCGGTACTACACAGGTTTAGTGGCGTGTAATTTGCATCTGCTTGTATTATGGCTTGGATGAGTGGCGATCGGGGACTCTTCAACTGGAAGTATTGCCTCATGCTCTGGATCTGCTTGTCATGTAAGTCTTTGAGGTCCGCTTGTCCGCGTCCTCCTTCTTCCCGGGGTAGTGTTTGCCGTTCAATTGCCGTTGCAGGGTGTAGTTGTCCGGCTCTTCTTTGGATGGTTCTCATTTTCCGCTGGAGTTGTTCTAGTTCAGTGTTGGTCCATTTGATGATCCCGAAGGAGTAGGTGAGCACTGGTACCGCATATGCGTTAATTGCTTGCGTGGTGTTCTTCCCGCTCAGTTTCGTCTTCACAATGCTTCTAAGTCTTTCTTGGAATGCTTGCGTGAGCTGGACTTTGACTTTCTTGTGCTCCTGCTGCCGTTTTTGCATTATCCCTAGGTATTTGTAGGTTTCGCCCTCGTCCAAGGTCTTCAGTAGTCTCCCGTCTTCGAGTTCGATGCCTGGTAAATCTTCTTTGCTATTCTTCTGTATTTTGCACTTATCGAGGCCGAATTCCATTCCTATGTCCTTGGAGAATGTCTCTGTTATACTGATGAGTTGTCGGAGTTGGGTGATTGTTGGCGCGTATAGCTTGATGTCATCTACGTACATGAGGTGGGAGACTTTATGTAGGTTTCTCTTGTCTTTCTTCAGCATGTATCCGTATTTACTTGTGTTCAGCATCCTTGACAAGGGGTTTAACGCCAAGCAGAACCACTGGGGGCTTAGTGCGTCTCCTTGAAAGATTCCGCGGCGGATGGGGATCTCGGCCGTTTCTATTTTACTGTCTGGCGTGTTTAGCTGTAACCGGGTTCTCCATTGTTTCATGCTGCTCTGTAGGAATCGGATGATTGAGGGATGCACTTTGTATATGCTGAGTATTTCAAGGAGCCACGAGTGCGGAACAGAGTCGAAAGCCTTCTTGTAGTCTATGTATGCGGTGTTGAGTTTTCGCTTTTGTTTTCTTGCTTGTTCCAGGATAACTGAGTCGATGGTAAGCTGCTCTTTACATCCCAGAGTCCCTTTCTGGCATCCCTTTTGTTCTTCCGTCATTAAGTTGTTGCTTTCGCTGTGCCGGCTTATTTTTTCAGAGATGCACCCCGTGAGTATCTTGTACAGGGTGTTAAGGCACGTAATGGGTCGGTATTTCGCTGGGTTACTGGTATCCTGGTCCTTCGGTAGGAGGTAAGTTATTCCCTTGCAGAGGAATTCAGGCATTTTGCTGGGGTCTTCAATTATCGCCGTAAGTTCCTTGGCTAATGGGCCATGGGCGCTGGTAAATTTCTTGTACCAGAAGTTGTGTATGCCGTCAATACCGGGTGCTTTCCAGTTGTGCGTACGTTGGATTACCTGCTGGAGTTCCTCTATCGTGATGCCCGTGTACTCCATCTCCTCTATTCCTCTCGTAGCCTCCATTTCTTGCTGAATCCAGGGGGCGCTTTTGTGCTGTACTTCATTGGACCATAGTGTCTTCCAGAAGGTCTCTATTTCTGCTGGCTTTGGGGCTTCGTACTTGTCTTTGTTCGCTGGGGTCTCTCGAAGCTTCCTGTAGAAGGCCTTCTGGTTTGCTTGGAATTGCATGTTCTGTTGTTTTCTGTTGGTATAGTCTTTGTATCTTCGGAGTCTTCTGGCGTATACACCCAGTTAATATAAATATGATAATATATATATATGTAATCTAGATGTATTTACATTGATTAATTGATAAGTGAAAAAGCATTTATTTGAGAAGAGATACGCAAATTCGGAAATAAAAATAAATTTTTCACTTTTATGGAGAAAGATGATAGCGAATTAATTTTTTTCTTTTAAAGCAAAAACGGTTCCACACTATTATTGCAATATAAACGGACTCCATTAAAATTCTCATTAATTTTAATTGGCAACTTATAATGCGAATGGTTTTAGTTATTGGGAATCATTTTATTGCTTGTAAAAGATGCTAGCATTTTCTCGAAACCCCGGGGCGTATTTTTTATGAGTAAAGGGATAATGAAAGCGGGATGGCTTATATAAATAAAATTAAGTGGTTCATATTTTTAAATTTAGCCTCAGGGCTTTCCAGGAACTTTAACTTTAGGGTGGGAACCGTTTCATTGCTTTATTAGATGCAATATTAAAGGCACTCGTTCGTATTGGCTTATCTGTGTTGCCAGCTAATTGGAAGCAAATATATTTTGGAAATATGCCGTATTCTTTAATGAGACTTAAAATTATTAAATTTAATAATGTATATAAATTTCATAAAATAGATCAAAATCACGCACAAAAAAAGTTATTATTAGGAAACCATAAATTGCTTCCAAATTAGCAACGTTACACTTATATAATTAACTTATTATTAATTGATATAAATAATTCAAGATTATTATTTATCATAGCTATTTGTAATTTTTACTTATGCATAAAACCTGCTACACTTCCCTTTTGGCTATAAAAATAAAAAAATTATAGTAAAATAATCGGATAATATCAGATGATTTGAATAGAATAGTACAGAAACCATATGCAAATTACCGAAAACTATATCTATGTATTTATATATCGTTATATATTATTTTCACGTTCTACCTTCGTTCAGCAACATACAGTCTTTAAAATTACTAGGTGAGAGGGGGGGGCAAGTGTTCATATATTTATGCATTACAATAAATGTAAAATTTCAATATGATTTCAATTATTGGGAGAACTCATGTCCATAGGCCCCATTTAACTCTACGCCTATGAATTTGAGTACCTTTTCTACACATTTTAGGATTTACCTACCCACATTATAGTTTCATGTTTATGAATTTTGGGCATTAGTGAGTGTTGTGGATTTATGCAAATACGAACTGAGCAAAACTCGTTAGCTGGTAACCTTTTTCCAATAACGTAAACGCGTTAAGGGAGCAAGAAACACGTAAATAATTAATAAAACATTAAAATATATAAATAATGCAGTAAAAATACACAACTGGGCGAATGGTCTAATATATATAAAATTACGATGCATTAAAGATACATAATTAAGCATTTGTAAATGATTTCAATGAAATGCGACAATAGTAATTTATTTTTCATTTAAACCTGGTAATACGGTATGACACTATTTCACAAATATTTTAATTAAAAGTTCTATGGAGTCTGGAACTTAGATTTGGTCGAGAGAAACCCCTGCGGGCCTCCCTATCAAGGGAAAAAATAGTATGGTAATCATGTTCTTCGCACCCAAATCCAGTCCCAACTCTTGAGACGCTACTGTATTTATTTAGCATTATTTTCGTTGTTTCCTTGTCTATTCATTGAGTCTACTTAGTTTACCACACAGAAAAGAAATAAGGAGAGGATTAAGCATTCTTTCCTTGTCTCACGCACACAAACACAAAATCATGCTCTTCTTATTTAAAACTATGAAATTGGTTGCTTTGTGGTAGTAAGATTTTCAAATATTCCATAAAACGTGTACAATAAAAATACCTCTTCGCATGGAACATTCTATGAATTCTAAAATATATTAACAGTTGATTTATTTTAGATAAACAACATATAAAAGTAGAAAATGTTATGAAAATGCAACAAAGCAGATAGATGAAATCGAAATATACATATACAAATACTTATGAATCGTATGGTGATCTTATGGTCACGAATTGCTATAAATATTAAAAATGAAATACCAAATATAAAAAGCAATTTTTTGTAAATGCACAATGCAATTAAAATAAAACATCAAATGATAAGGCACATTTTAAAGATTTTCAGTTTTGTTTAATCTCTTGCGTGTTATCATTCATTACGTGCATGCGTCGATATGAATAGTTATACTTCATATACACGCTTTTGTAAAAAAAAATGAAATTATCTGTTTTTATTAAAATTAAATGCACATCCAGAATATACACACGGAAGGAAAATATAAAAAATTCAAGACCGTAGGACCCATCAAGGCCTAGGAATTGCACACTAATATTCAAATCAATAGCTGATGAACCCTTCCTCTCCCCACCTTCTGGCGGCGATGCATGCTTCTATACGTCTACATCGTGGAGTGATAAAGGTTCCTAATGTCATCCTGCGACACATTCTGCCAGGCAGTCCTTACTTGTTGCACCAGCTCTGCGACATTTTGCGGTGCCCAAATCCAGCAGCCTACCATGTCCCATACATGTTCGATTGGCGAAAGGTCTGGTGACCTAACGTTTCAAGAAAGAGTATCAACAGCACTGGGGTAGCTCACAGATATGCGAGCCGTATGGGGCCTGGCATTATCTTGTTGGAAAATGACTCCAAACTGTCGTGTCATGAAGGGTAACGTAAACGGCCACAGGATGTCATCAACATATCGTTGAGCTGTTAAATTTATACACAGGATGACTATGGACATCCTGCGCATACCCCCCACACCATCACACTAGGGGTAATGAGTGTGTGCCTCTGTGAAACAAAGGATGGTTGGGACCCCGCTGGTTCTGGCACCTCCACACACACGGATCCGATGGTCATCTGCTCCAAGACTGAAGCGGGATTCATCGTTGAACACTATGCGATGCCAATCTGCTGGCAGCAATGATGATCGGCTACGACACCACTCCAGACGACTCTGTCGATGGTGTGGTGCTAAAGGCGACTTAGAAACTACTATAAGCCCACCTCAGCCAAGCGTCGTGAAATGGTGGAAGGTGCCACGAGTGGTATGGAAGAGACCGTAGCACGTTGGATGGCGGACAATGATGCCATTGGGTTATCTGGGGCCAATCGCACAACCAACCGACCTTGCCTCGCATCCATGCACCTTGGCCTTCCAGAGCCTTCATTCTGCCGATGAGTTCCTCGCAGCAACCATTGCTGCCAACACCTTTGAACAGCAGTGTCCGTACGGTGCAGGTAGCGGCCTATTGCTCGATAGGATCAGCCTGCTATATGTTTCCTGACTATGCAACCACGTTCGAAGTCGTTCAATTGTCTATAAGGTCTTCGACAACGTCCCAACGTCATTACTGGTTGCGTCTCCAGGGAACTGCAACGCCGACAACGAAAAAAAATAAACCGTTCGCAATTTTTACCTCTTTTATACGATGCCAGTTGCGCAGTAGAAATGCACGCTATGATTGAAGTTAACACTCATTGGCTTTGAAAATTTAATCATTTGCATACTTGGTCTAAAAGAATTTGCATGCGAAATTTCGAGATGATCGGATTGCTTTTAGAGGTGTTTCTTACTTTTGCAAAAGAGTGTATAATATCAATTTCTATTTTTTATATACATAAATACATTTCCGATAAAAATACTAAAACATTGCTATTTTACATTTAAGATATTTTTTTTTACACTAGAATTGTAAATTTTCATTTAACACGCTGAGAAATTACCTGGGTCAATACTTTAGCAATTCAAAACTCATGGCGTTTCAAGCGGTTTTAAATAAGATGTAATGCAGCTATAGAAAAATAATGATTTTATATAATATATAATGGCGCTTGAGATGCTTTTACTAGGCCACTGACCTAGGTCAGTGTTTCTCAAAGTGAGGCCCGCAGGCCACTGGTGTATGGTCAGCAAAATCTTCAGAAAGTCAATAGATACATTAATTCCATATATTTTTTCATCATATATACTATTACTATATACTAAACACCATGACTTAAAATTGCGCTCATCTGCGGAGAGTGAAAATGCGGACAAAGAAATTTTTAAGTGATATTCTCGAGGATTTCTAAGTTAATTTAATTCATTGCACATTGGGACGTATAGGGTCTCATACTGGATGCTTTTTATTTTTAAATAATGATGCATATAACAAAATTATTTAATCAATAGTGTATCTATAGAGCCTAAAATTGTCAATCACGGAGTTGGCAATTTTATGGACTTATGTATTTTTCAATTTTCTCCATAAAAAAGGTGCATGGACTTCTTTCCATGCCTTCCTGGTAGCCATAGATAAGACACTGAAGTTAGTAATAAGTGGCGACTGGCACTCAGTGATGCTTAAAGTGGTTTGTGTGCAACTGAATCTTGTGGGACACTGGTCCAAGCTATAGTATCTAATACAATCTATTTAAATTCGAAATCTTTTACGTGGAAACCCAAATCAAAACTAACAACCATAACACTTTTGAAAAAGTCAAAACATTCAGCCAGTCGAATTCTTAAAGTCGATTACCATAATATTACTAATTTCACAATTAACTGCCGATCAATTTCGACGCTGAAATAGAAAGTTGAATAGAAAAACAACAACAAGCCATAAAAGAAGGGAAAACCATTTGAGCTTTGAATTGGGAGAAAATTGCTTTCACTTTTCTTCCTCTGCAAGCTGAAGAAGAAAATTTTCAGAACACGACTATTTAATATGCAGGTATAATTTTTATAAAATATAGCACAGATGGTTTTCTTCATAGATAAAACATGATTATGGCGAATCTCTAATGATATAATTCATTTTCATAAACAAGTTACTTAACGAAAGAATTTTGGAACAAAACAAATCCAAACACACACATTTCCTAGTCGTTTTAACCCTCACGTAAAGAACATTATTTTTATGTAGCATCTTCGCCAAACTTTCTAAATGAAAAATTAATTAAAATTTTTAAATAAGCAAATTTAATTAACAATTTTAAATGACTGATTAACATATCGTAAATTATTAGAAACATATTGTTCTCATGGAAACCTTGTAAATAAATACGCATAGGAGTAAACAAAACCGCTGTCTACTTGAACACAGAACCAACAACGTTACAAAACTAGCAAGTTTTCCTATTTCAATATATCAATTAAAGCCTTTTCAACATGGAATTAAAACAAACAAAATAATTTTTCTGGTTTATCCTTTCGCGTTCCAAGTTAGAAAAATTCATGCTAAATCCTTTTATGTATTCTATAATGAAATTAGTTTACCTTTCCTTGAAATGAAAAGTTGTCCTGCAGTGCATTTGTTCATTTCTTGTATAGAACGAAGCTTCTATTTTCAAAATGAAACAATGCATATTTCACTAAGGAAATAAATTCAGAAATGTCTGTCCCGATAAGCTTTGCAATATTTTTTAGAAAATATTAAGATCAATTTGAAAATAGAGAATTTGCTCCTTATATCTTGTTAACGTAGAAAGAATTTTTAAACTTTGTCTTCTGAAAGGCATGACATATGAAATTATTTGAATTAGATTTGACTTCATCCTTAACGATACTTGCTCATGCGCATGAAGTTGAAAAATTCATTTCGCAAATAAAATGTGAAATTTAGAAAGTATTTAACTTATTACTAGTGATTATTTCATTCCAGTTTATTTTGGGGTTTATTATTCCGGTTTTGTTTACATTGGAAACTTCTTAAGACGTGACGTTAATTGCTTTGTATTGAAGAGAAATAAGGCATGGTATAAACACGTAGACTGTCTTTCAATAATTACACTTAAGCTATTCATAAAAATAGGAACTTGCGTTTAATCGTACGTGAAAAATCAATTACAACATTGACTGAACCTATGCCAGTGGCAGAATTAACAGAAAAATGCCCATTTGACGCATTGCTGTATACAAACAGAACTGACGGCCCTCCTGGCGGATTGTTCTCCTTGTCTCTTGCAGAGGTTGCTATTCTTTCCTCTCTCTAATGTCATGGTCCGGTTTTATGCATATCTTTGCATATTTTGTAACTGCTATATGCGGCAATAATAAGCATATTCGCAAGCTCGAAAGAAAGGAAAAGAATTTGATTTAGATATTTAGTTTTAGAAAGAAAACATTAATGTCCGTAGACTGGAAAATGCAAGAAAAATCAAAAGAGGAATTTTGGTCTGCTGCTTGACCAGAGTCATATGACCGCTTTTTACACTGCCAAGTCCTCAGTCGTTGGCCGATTAATGTTAAACATTGGTCACAGATTGTGATGCAGGGTGAGAATCAAAACTCTCTTATCCACACACGTTTACTTGTGCTCCGTGGTTTTGTCCAAAAATTTCTGGGAGGAGTTACAAGAAAATATAGTTCTATGATTGAAGAAAAACCAATTCGCAAGCACATAGAGGTGATTCTACATTTTTTCTATGGAATAATGAACGTTACTTCATTGCTGATACTACAGGGCCTTCTTGCAATGAAATGTGATTGACGTCATGTGTATTTGGTGTTGTCAAACTTTAAAGGTGTGTTACTACTATTGCGTTAAAGTAGTGTGCTGTAGTGTAGTCTACGTTCATGGGAACCATGTCTATGAGACATTTGGTTATTGGCCCACCTATGAGCTTTGATTTGTCGTTGTGGAATTTTTAAATCTTTGGAAATGGCGAACAGCGTAGTAAATAGTCACATAAACAGATGTGGCTCATAGGAAAGAGAAGAGATACATTTGGTACTAATTTTTGAAGAAGACACGTAAAATTTTAGTTTGCGAAAAAATATGATGTTACTTGGAACGCTGCACTCTTCAGAAGTCGACCAAAGTTCATTCCAAGTTAACATGGAATGTCACCATTTCATACTAATGTTGGCCACTTTGTGGCAAGGCCAAATATTAGCCAACCTCATCAATGCTCATAAATATACGCCGAGCATCAGCTATAAGTGGAGGACCCTATTAAATTTCACTTAGTAATCACTTTTCCGCCCACATTTTTCTTTTTTCTTTCGTTTCTTGGCTTCCAGAATATTTTCCGCTAGTTGGTGTCACTACCGTCAAATGAACAACAGCACCATGGACTGACGCATTCAACATTCGCTTGCAAGTCATTCCGGTCCATTCCTGATGAGCGATGTCAGCGTCTGTCGGAAACATGTCAAGACGCCCTATCCAACTTCAGAAACTAAGACATACCTACGTCATCATTAATAACTTTTTAAGTTATCATCTGTTGAGGAAACTGGTTCGGCCACAAATTGCATACGGTAAAAGGATAGTACAGAAGGATTCGGTCAAAACTACCTCGATTATATTAAAAACTGGGCCATTATGTCGAGATTCTGAAATCACATAGCGCGAGTTGCATGAAAATAACCTTATTATAACTTTGTTATAACGTTATAGAAATTATAGGAACTCGTATATCACGTCAAAATACTCAAAAGAAAATTAAAATTAAAACTAAAAAAAAAATTAAAATTAGAACTCAAAAGAAAATTAAAATTAAAACTCAAAAGAAAATTAAAATTAAAACTCAAAAGAAAATTAAAATTCAAAAGAAAAAAGACCAATCGCTAATGCATTATTGTAATTTATGAAGTGTAATACCATGTAGCAACCGCCGATGCATTGATGTAATGTATGAAGTGTAATAAATACCATGCACTAATCGCTGATGCATTAATGCAATTTACGAAGCGTATTACCATGCACTAACCGCTGATGCATTAATGTAATTCACGAAGTGTAATACCATGCACCAATGTTTTAAAATTATTTTTCGATTATAAGGTAAAAAATTCGTCAGTCCCTTGAATGTCAGTAGAACCGAGTTTAACAGCAAGTTTAATCTACTGGCTCACACAGGAGGTGTTATAAGTGCCATAACCTCCATTACGATGAAATTTTATATGCACATATATATGAATATACGGAGTGGAAGCACTGTAAACCCCTTATGAACTTTTTGCGTACGCCAATGCTTTAACTATTACAAAATAATAATCATTGAAATAACTGCCGTTACACGTAAGTTATAATAATACAGTACCTCCCATACTTATAATGAGTCTGCATGTAACGAGTTCCCGGATTTAGCGAGGAAAATATGGAAGATTAAAGTGAAATACAGTCGAACCTCGTTAAGACAAACGCCAAGGGGAACAGAAAATCTGTTCGTATTAACAGTAATTCGTCTTATCCGGGAAGAATAGTATGCTATACAATCTGACGGAACTTCAGAAAACGGTTCGTATTAAAAGTAATTCGTCTTAACGAGATTTAATCGTATACAATATGTTCGCTTTGAAAGAGCAGGATTTTTGTGTGTTATTATTATTATTAATTGGGTAAGGTGGCCGCCGGAGGCGGCGCTGTAATCCCAGACAGGACGCTCAAACAGTACAACCAACCGCCGAGGCGATTAGGGGAAAAAGACGATATTCGAGAGTCAACTATACACAGCACACAGAGGGTCACGCTCGCGTAAGTGTCGTCATTTAACGTGAACCGAAACCAGCTGCCCAATGTGGCCGCCACAGGGAACGGCCCCAGTTGCTGAACCGGAGCACACCCTGGGGTCGGAGGTGGACCTACAGGAACCGACCAACCCCTGACAGGAAGGTGTGGAGCACGGCAGAGATGGGTGGATCGGATCCAAAAGTTCGTTCAGACCAAGTGGATGGAAGTGACCCAGACGGCGGCGGGCAAGAAGAAGAAGCTCGTCCCGAAGGAAGTAACAGGCCGGGCATAGATTTTTGGGTACCCAAGCTACAACGAGATAAAATAACCAATCAGCTAGATGATGAAAGGAAACAGTGGTCTGTTTATCTTACAAAAAATTTGTGGAAGGCAAGACCGTAGCCAGGATTTAATTTCGGGGGTTCAAAAATTTTTACAGCATGTATCGATACAATTACAGCATGTATCGATACAATCAAAGCATGCAAGGCCGTAGCCAAGTCCCATTAAAAATTTAGTTTCGGGGTGTGACCGGTTCTTAAGATCCACCGGATACGGCCATGATGTAAGGTATTATTACCCTCCGCAGGGATAACACAATTGCCAAATGGTCAACACACAAAGCCACCAGGACATTTTTTTTTTGCGGGGGGGGGTTATAGATGTCAATTTTGGCCACCCAAATTTAAGTTCAAACTACAGCTTTTATGTATAGGAGAAAACGAGGCAGCTCCCTGAGGCGAGCTGGGGATTCAACATATCACCCGTTGTATCTTTACCTTCTCGGCTATCAGAGCAAGGACGATGCTCAATTATGCTAACATCGTGGAGGTGATAATAGCTTTCACTAAAAACACCATATACGGAGAGAAGGAGCATTGTCCCTACCCTGATGGCCAAATAGGTAAAGGCGCAACGGGTCATACGTTGGAATCCCCATTTAGTTCCAGGTCAAAGCTCTGTCTATTTTTTTTCTCCTACACATAAAAGCTCTAATTGGAGCTTAAGCGTTGTAGCAAAAATCGATGTCTTAGAAAATTTTTAAGAGAATTTTTTTATCCCATTGAGAACAGACACAAAGAAGCCCCCACGTACACAGAACAACCTTTACGATGTATAAGCAATTGGTCTTGCCTAAACACGAAATATCGTTAACCAAATGCCGTTGGAGAAATGCAAGGAAGGATATAAATGCCCACAGCCCGCTGGAAAAACAGAGCCGGTAGGCAGGCCAATCTTTCCATACTTACTTGCACAATTGGAAACATCGTACCAGCAGTTCGTTCATGATAATATGTTGTCCGCCAAATTCTAAGCGAAATCAAATTCGAATATTATTGTACGTATATTACATGTACGTACGTTACCTATGAAGGCTTTATTTTAAAAGTTTAAAATTTTAAATTCCAAAAGAAGATCTAGCGTGTATCGGATATAGCGAACATTTCCGTTGTTCCCAAGTTATACATGTGTCCACAACTTTTATGTTATAAAATTTCAATCTTGTTTCTTCCAAGGAGAGAAAATTGTTGAAATTTAATAAAAATTTCCTTGAGCGTAAAAACACTGATGCATGGAGACGGTAATCGAAAATGCGAACTGTAAGATTACATTCAAAATGTCACATTACTTTGGGAGTGTACGTCATTAAATTAGAACGTTCAGTTTTATTTATTTAAAAGTTAATTTTCGGGAAAGAAAGTCTCTTACTGAATAAACGGACGTTTGGATCTTTTGAAAATCAAATTAGGACTACAGATTCGGAAAGAGTAAATACTCAATATTTTTTAACGCAATTCTAAACTCATAAATAATGGTCCGGGATCTGTTTCTAAACGCAAATATAATTATCAAAACTGGATAAACAGAAAAAAACGGGATATAGTTTCCAGTGGATTCTGAATGCAGCTCAAATAGCGTTTCTTGACAATGCCTTTTATTAGAAAAAGCCTTGTGATTATGCTTTCTTTGGTCGCATTTACATATAAATACCGTTTATTATGCATATTTTTAGAATATCAATCATCTTATTTGACGTTTTGGTCGCAAACACCGCGAGAAACAATTTAAAAATTGGACAGCCTAATAATATTAACCGGTATATTCATTTTTCGTCATGATTGATAGAGGGACTTACCGGAATCAAATAAAATTCCCGAGTTCCATCAATTTCACATTCAGGAAACAAGAACTGTTTATACCTCTCACGACCAATTTCTGTTTCTTCGTAAATATAGAACTAGATTTCATTTAAAGATCTCATAAATATTTTTTCTTAAATACAAAGAAAGAAATTAATCTAGATCTATTATATGTTTCTT
>QLNU02015003.1:89246882-89261623 GCA_006491805.2 Dysdera silvatica
ATTAATGACCTCAAAATCTTTTACGAGGAAAGAGATTTAGAGAGTTGAGGAGAAAGTGCTAATCCTTGTTCTCCAATTAACTTTTGATTTTGTTTTGCATGTAACAAACCTAAAAGAATTAGTTTACACAGAAATTTCATAAGGGCTTTGGGGTTAAAGATCTACAACTCCATATATTCATATGTATTTATAGTAAAATGCATCGCAATGGTGGATATAATCAGGGGCGGCTGGAGGGCCGGGCGACCCTGGCCGCCTCCCGGGGCCCCGTTTGGATGGGGGCGCCAAACTGAAGTCAAGTTAAATTTTTTTTAATGGACCCAATAGTAAAAAATCTCTTTAAAAAGAGATACGTTTAGAGAATTTTTTAGAGACATCTTTAGAGAAATTCTTTCAGAGACTTTTGGCCACTTTTATAGGGCATATGGCTCACTGTACTTCTATGAAAATCTGCCATTTTCGCCTGAGAAGTGGGGCGCCAAAAGGCAATTCGTGCCAGGCCGCCCGAGTTCAAGATCGACCTCGAGCCGCCCCTGGTTATAATCGCCAATTAGCCTCCCCCCTTATGGACGCCAGTGCGTAAGAGTAAGTAATGACTAATGGGATTTCTTGGAAACGTGAAATTATTAAAAAGTTTCAAGCATTCTATTTATGACTTTAACCAATGATATTGATCAGAAGAATAAAAGATACAACTTCGTTTAAATGAACATAAAACGCATCATCGATTTTCAAAGCAATTCTGATGCATAATCGACTGAGTAATCGTCTCTTCCCAATGGTGAAATGGCGTTATCTTCACGCGTGTTGATCGTTTTGGTGTTATGTTAACATCATTCGTTTTACTTAAGTAAACGATGCATGAAATTGGAAGTCGAGTGACTTCACAGTCAGGCTGTAAAAGCAAGCAATTCGTTTCCAAATGTTTAACTTGTTGTCGGTTTAATTTGTTCCCAATGTTCTCACAATTTCCGACTTATTAGACTAATGTTTATGTAATTAACTTTGGTTATTCTCGTTAAGTAGAAAATGCGAAGACTTGTTAAGAAAACATTAGAAAGAAACGAAGAAAAGGGAAGAAATATTTTCAATTCCAGCCAAGGATTTATTTTTGAAGGTCTGTAACGTATCTCGAATTCTGTTCAGTGTATTTTATATATTTTTCAAGTTTGTTAAAATTATTGTTTTTTAAATTACATTATTTTATTATTAGCACTCTATGACTATTATATTTCACTTAATTATCAAAGAACATTTAAAGGGGGAAGTGAATAATAAAAATGTTTAGAACAAGATTTCACCCTTGACTCTAAAGCTCATTTAGCACTTCGGTAGTACTAAAAATGAACAGCTCATATTTAAGACTTTTCGATGAAAAAAAAAACCCACTTTAGAACCTTTACGTAAAATATAATATTACCTACTGCACTGTTGCTACTTTTATACTTACTACACTATTATTTCTTTTATACTTACTACACTATTACTTCTTTTATACTTACTACACTATTACTACTTTTGTGCTTACTACACTATTTCTACTTTTGTGCTTACTACAATATTTACATACAAAAGGTTAAACACTGGTAAAATAGCAATGAAAAAGATCACCCAAACTTCCGCACCCGCCATCTTTTTCATTGCTATTTTACCAGTGTTTAACCTTTTGTATGTAAATTTCCTCCATGGTACCCTGTATTTTATTTCTATTATGCTACAATATTACTACTTTCATTCTTACTACACTATTACTACTTTTTATACTTAATACACTATTACTAATTTTATACTTACTACACCATTATTACTTTTATACTTACTGCACTATCATTACCATACAAACACATACTCCATTTTATACTTCCTAAACTATTATTACTTCTAATCGATCACTACTATTTACGGTTAATATTCTTCTGCTTATTACACTTACTACATTACTATTAGTTACACTTACTACATTACTATTAGTTACACTTACTACATCACACTTAATAACTATCTATACACTACTGCTAATTTAACTAAAAACAGCTAAAGAAATTCATATATTTTAGCATTTTGTTCTCGTGATCCTCAAGTATATATTTTAAGATCTATTTTAAGAAATATAAGGATGATCTTTATAAAGTTGATTAATATTGGTTTTGACATCCACTTTGAATTAAACTGGGTGTGAAAAATTATTAATCATTAATTTCAAAAAATACACCCCAGGGGTTTTATGTGTTGACTAGTTTGAAAATTATGCTAACCCCGAGAAAGGTAATAATATCTTAAAAACTTCATAAAATTATTTGAAAATATATGACTACGTTTTCCAATAAAACTTCTATGCATCCTTATTGAAAGTATGACGGCATGGGTGTCCCCAAAATTATATACAGGGTGAGTGCTCCTAGGAAAAATTCTAATTGTATAATGTTATTAGACTATAGTTTCTTGTGTGTTCAGTCTTTTATCTCCTTTTTTCATAAGCCAATAGGGTGCAAGTACACCCCCTTGCATCCCTTCGGAGAGCCCATGTAAGAGGGCATCTATTTTAGAACATGTATTTCAAATTTAATGTGTAAGCGTGGATGTTAGAACCATCAATAAATATCTAGGTACATCTATTTATCTTTCTAATTTTTCTTCTTTATGAATATGTTCCTATCTCTCAGACTTTAAATTTGTTTCTTCCTGAAAATTTTCAGTGATTAGTGCCTATAAACATATGTTCTGTTGTTTGCCTTCATTTAAGTGAATAAGAAATGTTTCAATTTATTGATTAGTTTTACATTTATGTACATTACTGAAGTTATAGTTTACAAAAATTCTAATAAAAATTTATGATTTTATGTATAGCCTCATCCACACAATGGTTATCATATTCCCACAGTCACCGTAACATGTCGTCGAACCAAATAAATTTTAGCACATTTTAAGTAGCCCAATATTTTTTTACATCCCGTTTCTAGAAGAAAAAATCATAACTTACGTTAGTAATTTATTTCTACATCAGTTTAACCAATATGTTTCAACAGGAAATGAAAGGCAACGTATTTTAAACGATTTTTCTTTGCATTAGCTCATGCCGTTTTTAACAATGAATTTAAAACGCAATTCAGAAACAAAAGATACATCAAACAAACATTTTAAACCCCAGTCAGCTGGTAAAGAAATGGAGCCTTTGTGACGATTGTTCTACAGCTTTACCTTCCTTTTTTCCCCACGTCCTTTTGTCCAATTTTGTCAGAAAGGAAGTTTTAATAACAAAAGCAGATTCTTTATGGGCTCGTTAAAACGAAAACTGCCAACGAGATAAAAGACATAAACATCCAATTAATTTTATCCAGAGGCAGACTAGAATGGACTTATTTGTTTAAACCAATTTTACACTTATTGGTCTGTATTTTTTTCATTAAAAATAACACTTTTACAAAAATTAAGCCACTTGCGTTATAAAAAATGCCTTTGTGACTAAAGTTACTTATCGATCGTGCATATACAATTAATTTATTTTCGTGGCTGCACATTATTTCATTGAAGATTTTAAAACGATGTTTTTAATAGACAGTGCCTTTTGTGTTGCCCCAAAAAAGTCTATCTTTCTAGTAAAAAAATTTTAAGTTCTTTTGTTTTCACAGTGGTGTTGGTGGTAAATCTAGTAAAAAAATGAAGTTTATATACGACAATTTACAACGCTGTTCTAAACAAGCTTACATGCCAAATTTGTATAAAATCAGGGATGTTCAGTTCTGGTGAAGCATTCGTACGCAGATCTCTTACAAATTCATGAGTCTCTACTAAGGAAATTGACCATTACGAAAGTAAGCTGAATGCGAGTTTCGGTTTGAGCAAGGACAGTCGGTTACGACTGACAGTTCTTGTCATTTCATGCTCATAAACTCATTCGAAAAATTTATAATACCGGGAATGGTTACTGGAATAAGAAGGAGAGGCCGGCAAGAACACGCTGGCTTGACATAATCCAAACCGACACAAAATTGAATATTGCATAATTGAATGGAAAAGCACTAGACAAAACCTCATGTAGATAGCTTTCATAATAGATAACAACAACGAATGTTAAACAGTTTTGAATTTTGCTTGTATTTAGATAAGTTTATTTATAGGGTTCTCACTCATCTTAAAATAAAAGATTCCCTTAACTTTTACAGGTTTGACATTGACTTTTTCAACATGAGACCATGACTAGTAGAAAACATAGCTTTGAATTAAAATTTAGTTTCGGGAAAAAATACTTCATGTTCGCATGAAATTTATCTGTCCAGAACAGAAGGACGGACTTCCCTTACTTTTCGAAGTGTGATAAAAAAATCTTGTCATTACCTAACCTTTAGAGATGAATTCAAAACCACTGATAGTTTCACAATCTAGACGTTTTTCAGATTCGTGGGTATGATGACTTCTTACGAAAGCATATTTAAGAAAATATTTTTATATAAATCAGTTTTTTCTATTCGCGAAAATTGAATATTTTAATCATTCAATTTGAAAAATCATTTGTAGTTTATCAAAGCTAAAATTTCAGCGTGTTCTTCTGCAATTCTTATATCAATCACAATGGTTGCTCTAAACCAAATTTGTGCTTTCGATCTTGCAACAAATGTCTCTGTCTACTTTAGCATAGATTTTTTAAACTCTTTTTTCGATAGGCTGATGCTTTCAAAGCACCATCCCTCGAGCCCGTGTTAAAAAAGTTCCGCGAAGGAAATCCGATTAAAACTCCAGGAGTTATAAGCCTGACGTTGAATTAGCTTTAAGTTTTCAAAGTTGCAAAGTGAGAAGCTATAAAAAAAGCTTCTTGAAATCCAATTATAAGGGCTCCCGATCCGGTGTAGTTAACCTTTCGAAACCGTGCTGTTGCTCCATATTATATCGGAGTAGTAGTTTCAGAGTTTTTAAGGGGCAATGTCGGCGTTCACTTTCTTTGCATGGATTTTTTGTTATCATTTTCTTAGATGCATCTTCAAAGGGCAAAAAGCCTCATCTTGGGAATCTCTCTCGCTTACACCTGCTTTCTCTCTCGTACAGCAGTCGCGATGCAGTCTTAGAAAGCGTTTAAAAGGAATATTACTTTTTCACGTTTCAAATCTTTTCGTGTGAATATTCCTCTTAGCCTCTATAAGGTTTATTAAACTTAGTTTTAAAACAGCTGGGAAAAGTATTTTTCTCATGAAAACGGCTTCAAATACCAAGAATTTTTAATATTTCCGAACTTCTAAAACTTCAGCAGGCTATTTGCATACTTAAATGTTCTAGAATATTTTGCAGTTTTCTTTAGAAAATTCATTTACATTTTCAGGTTTAATAAAATTTGCTGTTATTTCTGGATATGCATATATCGCATTATTATAAGTAGATATATACATGAATTATACATATATATATATAAATCATGCATACTGTATGTATATATCTATGTATATTATGAATAATGCATGTATATATCTATGTATATTATGACACGCATATATATATATCTATAGATATATATAATGTATGTACATATCTGTATAGACCTATATATATATATGCATATATTTCTCCATGTATATATGTATAATTTATATATTCATGTATATATAGAGCACGTATGTATATCTATGTATATATGTATAATGTATGTATGTGCCTACATATAATCTGTGCAGTATACATACATATCCAGAGTAACAGTAAATTACAGTACATACTTTATACATATATACGTACGTTATACATGTACACATACATATTTAAACATATATACGTACATTATACATGTACACATACATACATTAAGCATAGCCATACATACATACATACATACACATGCTATTGCCATTGCCATTTATTGTTATTACATAGTTATTGCTTCTTTATATACATATATAGATGCATTATACATGTACACATACATTTTATAATATATATACCTACATTATACATGTATGTAAAAGGTGTACATATAATGTAGGTATATATGTATAAGTATGTATGTGTACATGTATAATGTAATGTATATATAGATAGTATGGATGTATGTACATGTATAATGTACGTAATTTATAATTTTATACATATACATATACATACATACTTTATACATATACATATGCACATATATTCATTATACACATACATATACATACATTATACATATATACCTAGATATATATACATAGATTATGTATATATATTTTACATTAATGTGCTACTGAATGGGCTTAATATTATAGAATCAAAATAATAGAAACGTAGACGTAATAAACGGTTAATTTATTAAAATTACATATTAAAGTTTTTCTAAGTCTCATAATACAGGTGTAAAATGTATTTTCATAAATTTACAAATATAAATTTAAATTAATTCATATTTAAATGGTTTATATAAACAAAAAATAAAAGTAAAATTGTAGTAACTATTATATTGACTTCAAACACAAATAAAACGCATTGATCAGAAAGTGCTTTTCCTTATTCTTCTTCAATTAGCTGGTAACCCATTTGTCGCCCATGTCGCCCATTTAATAGGCTGGGTCGAATTTTCAAAAATTGCTCGAATCGAAACGTAATAGTGCGGAAAAGTTGCTGCTTGTCGAGATAAACACAGTGGCAAAAGAAGTTTTGGAATCGGATAATATCTTCAGGTCGCGCATGACCCCCAAAATTTGGGAAATTAGCCATAAACTGACCTTTTTTAGAAACTTTTGAATAGTGCCTTAAATTGGTTGAATTATTATGAAACTTCAGTTGTGATACTAATTAGAAACTTATTAATGGGAAATAATAGTTTGACGAACGAAAATACTCTCAAAGGGAGCAAGCAGAGGATCTCGTTAGGGCGAAAATTGACCAAATCGTGGAAAAAACAAAACACCGTAGAAGCGTTCATGACTTCAGAAAAATAGGTTAAGCAGACTGTTTGATTAACTATTGCTGTGCAGCTCTTCGCCCGTTTGCATTCCACATTCAGTGTAAAGGAAAACGACCCAGAATTCACTAGGGGAAGTGGCCGCACTTCGAGTTCCACACACACCCTTCCCAACCAACCAACCTTAGATGGACGTAGAAAATCATTACCTTTGTGGTTTAGTTTGGTTCCCATAAACTGGACTTCGTTTTTAAATATTGACATTTGTCAGCGAGAAAGCAAAGTTGCTCTGATGAAACCATCTCTGCTGTCACCGCCACATACTTTGCTCACTGCTTCTGTGATTAATTTCACAGTACGTTTAACCACCTGTGTATGACATGGAAATTCGTTTATGTTGAAAGTTGTTATCTGCTTGGAATGAATGAGGTTTAAGATTTCCTCGGATGTTGCAGATGCTAGAAGTGGAGGACAGGTAATTTTCGTTGATCACCAAGTTATCAACCCAGTGTAGTCTTTTGCATCAAAATTTAAATCAGGAGTGATGAACGTACATACGGATTTGCATTTCTCTGGTATTTCCCTGGCTTTTAAAATGCACCTTAAAGCAAACTCTCTGACATGCTGTCTTTCGTCTTTCACCATAGCCAGAGAAAGATTCTCGAGATGGGCAAAGAAGGCATTGTGTTGGATTACTGGATCAATGATTGTTTTGAGATGATCTGGTAAATATCGGGAATCCTGAATACACTGAAACACA
The DNA here is from genome assembly GCA_006491805.2 of Dysdera silvatica. Classification (NCBI taxonomy): domain Eukaryota; kingdom Metazoa; phylum Arthropoda; class Arachnida; order Araneae; family Dysderidae; genus Dysdera; species Dysdera silvatica. The sequence goes on from QLNU02015003.1 coordinate 89,254,505, forward strand.
TGTTTTGGGCCTTGAAATATTGCTGGTTGGGTTTTGATTGTGAACCATAGAGGTGAGTATACTTTCAGGATGAACACTGTGATATGAATAAGATTTGAAGATGGGTCTGAGGAAGCAACGTATAGTCTAAGGACTCTATTAACCGTTATCGACCACCTGGAATGGCTGTGAAGTCCAGGGTTACAAGTGGCAAGATCTGGAGGAAAAATACCCGAGTGGATGGCCAGTGAAATTTCAAGTAAATATTTTTGATCTTTGCTTAGTATATGCTTGTTCATATTTGGAAGTATGCCCTGAATTTTCAGGAATTCCGCCATTGGTAATTTTTCGCATCTTTGAAGGTGCTTTTCGATAGGTTCAGAGTACGACTACGGGGCATTTGTTTTGCCATCTAATTTTTCAATGAAGTGCCTCAATGGCAACTCATTGAAGTGGAGCATACAGATGGACCACTGTAAAGATTTTTTGACGGGATGTTCTATAAAACTAATGGCTTGGTTTTTCCGTCCAGTGTTTGTGTCTTTTCCATCGCATTTAATGCCATCTTTGCTCATCTTAAGAATCTTTCCTTGGCTATGGTGAAAGACCAAAGACAGCATGACAAAGAGTTTGCTTTGAGACACATTTTATAAACCAGCGAAAAACGAGAGAAATACAAATCCGTACATTATTCCTGATTTGAATTTTAATGCAAAAGACTACACAAGGTGGATCAGTTGGTCATCAACGAAAATTACCTGTCCTCCACTTCTAGCATCTGAAATATCCAAAGAACTCTTAGACCTCATTCATTCCAAGCGGATACCAACTTTCGACATAAATGTAACAGCAGAGATGGATTTATCGGAGCCTTTGCTTTTTCGCTTCCAAATGCCAATATTAGAAAACTTTCAGTTCATGGGCAGCCAACCCAAATCAAAAAAAGTCGTGATTTTCCACGTCCAGCTATGGTTGGTTGGTTTGGAAAGGCGTGGGTGGAACTCGAAGTGCTGTCAGTGGCGTAGGCAGAAAGTTCATAAGGGGGTTATAGGCTTAATGGGAGGGGTTACAGAGCTACAACTCATATATTCCTATGTTAAATATACAAAATTTCATTGCGATGGAGGTTTACAAACCCCAAAACCCCCTTGGCTGCACCTCTGAGTGCGGCTACCTTCAGTGGTGAGTTCTAGGTAGTTTTCCTTTTCACTGAATGTGGAATGCGAACTGGTGAAGAGCTGCACAGCAATAGTTAATCAAACAATCTGCTTAACCCATTTTTCTGAAACCATGAACGTTTCTACGATGTTTTGGTTTTTTCCATATATTTTGGCCAATTTTCGCCAAAAAGCGACCCCCTACGCGTTCTCTTTGGGGAAATTTTTGTCCATTAAACTATTATTTTCCGTTAACTAATTTCTAATTACTGCCATAACTGAAGTTTCATAATAATCTTACCAATTTAAGGCACTTTTCAAAATTTTCTAACAAAAGTAAATTTATGGCTAATTTCTCAAACTTTGGGGTTCATGCGCGACCTGAAGATATTATTCGATTCCAAAACTTCTTTTTTCACTGTGTTTATCTCGACGAGTAGAAACTTCTCCGCACTATTACGTTTCGATTCTTTACTATTACTCTATTTTACTACTCTATTACTTTGAAAATTCGACCCACCCTATTTTTAACAACCGTAGAAAATAATAACTGGGATATTTTTCATGGATTAAACCTCGCGATTTTTCTTCATAAATTAAAACTATCGATAAATGTTGAAGCATCGTATTCGCGCCTTTTGTAAGTCGTATCTGGAGAATGAATGAATGAGCCAAAAACATTTGAATGAACTCATAAATCATCAACGTTTTTTAAGGCACATGCATGTATGGTCAAGCATGTAACCGTTTCTTCTTAATGGCGAAATGGTGTGTTATCTCTGTGTGTGGATACTCTTACGGTATGTTGATGTGCTTCGTTCCAATGAACTAAACATCATGTGAAATCAAACAAACTGCAAAAGCAAGTAATTCGTTTCCAAAGAGTCTCTGCCGTTTTAATTTGCTCCAAGTGTTTTCTAGTCTTTAATTAATTAACCTAATGAATGTGTAATTACTGGTTGGTTATTCTAGTTGAGCCGAAAACACAGGACTCATTAAGAAAACATTAAAACGGATCGAAGGAATGGGAAGAAATACTTTCTCATGTCTGCTAAGAATGCGTTTTTAAAGATCATTAATCTATCTGGAATTCAATCGAGTCAATTGAGTGGTTTTCTCATTCTCGGTCAGATAACCGGTTTCTACATTATTTAACCTTATTCTTTTTTCTTTGTTACGATTACAATTCATTTAGTCAGCACAGCGCATTGAAAGAAGGAAGGGAATTGTTGACAGATCATGAACCCAATTTTTTGCTCACTCGAGAAAAAACAAAATGTTCATAATTTTTAACCTTTTCATTGATACTAACGTCGTGGCATGTCGGGAAGTCTTGCTCTCTCTATGTTGCACACATACTTGCACGTTGACATTGAAGTTGGGATCTATGCAATGTTCGCTTTGCCTAAATATGTCCCATGATCACCTATTTAAATATAATTGTGTCCCTTAATAACACTACTACTAATTATTAATGAGTCCTATATTCTCTTATTTGGTGTTCTTGATTTTCAGTTCAATGCGTTAATCCCATTTTAATCCTTGCTTATATTGCGTAAACTTTACTTAAGGGTTATCCAAGAAGAGAGCGTCAACCTGTTTTCAATAGTTTTTATTATGCCAATTAAATCTAGAAAGAAACTCATTTGGCTGTATATTAAAACCTGAGAATATTTTAGTATATATCTAAAACCTGAAATATATTTATCGTACCGACATTTAATCTTTCTCTACCCTTCTCGAAAGCATAACATTATTGAATATGTATTATTCCCACTTTATAAGCTTATATTCAATAAACATGGATTTAGAGAGGCAAATCTGAAAATTAAAAATACTAGTGTCTCTAGGGATATTTAGATGTTCTCTTAAAAATATTTCTTAACAAAAAAAAATCCAAATTTTCTCGATTCTTTAAAGGATCAAAACGAAAAGAACCTGTTCCTTTTGCTGATCAAGTGAAGAGTATCATTAGACTTTCATGAATGTAAAAAATTTTTAGATTTAGTAATACTATTTTTTACGGTAATCATGTGAAAATGATCATAATATACCATACAATACATTGAATAAAAAACATCAAACGACATATCAGATGTAGAGGTAAAACCTTCATCCCAGTTCAATCGAATAAGTCTATCACAAAATAATTGCATCCGCTTTTATTTCTTTAAGTACATATTTGAAACCATAGGAGAAATCAAGGAGCAGACCATGAATCAACGTAAAGGAGCTAATAACAGAAAGATGGTCTGTAAGCATATAATTCAAAATAAAGGTTTGAGTACGTATGTGATTAGAAATTGATAAATCTAAAAGAGTGCGTGATGTATTGGTAATTCTGGTTGGTGATAATACAAAATTAGTAAAACCATGGGCGGTAATAAGATCTGTAAAAGATCGAGCTTTATGATCTGCTCTAAGTAAATCAATATTTAAATCTCACTCCATTATCAATTCCTTCCCCACAGAAAGAACATGGTATAATAAATCCTCCAGAAATGTCAAATAAGTTTCATAATTCTCATTTTGAGGTCTAAAAAACATGAAATAATATGAGTACAATTCTCAGTTGATACCACCTAAAGGTCACTATCAGAAATATTAAAGTTCAAACTAGGATCATAGTTATCAATTGACTCTGTTACAAAATTGCTACGCCACCCAACCCTACCAACCTCTCTGTTTAAATGGTAGCCCTTCATTTCAGTAGTTAAACTGGAAGTAGACAGAGACACAGATTAAATGAACAGGAGAGTCCATTCGTTCAAGGAGATGACCAAGAATATCAACTTTTGGAGAAAGACTCTGTGCATTAAAAGACAATATATTAAGACAACCACGACCAGCAAGACCCAACTTACAAGCCAGATCGTTCAAATCAATATAATAGGAAATTGACATTAATTAATAAACCAAATATACACGATTGAGCAACAGAATATATTTCACACCCATTAGAAAATCTAATCAGTTCAATTTATGAGAAAACCACAAAAAGGATTAAAAAAAAACAACACGCTAAAGAGATGATTGAACCACAACCATTACGTAGCAAAAAATAGATGGTTGCACTATGAAGTAAATCAATATCTCATTTTATCGCCAGAATCTATGCTTTCATCGAATCAAAATGTGAATATGAAAAGTTAATGAACGGTACGTCGGAATCTGATATATGGTCGGGTGATAAAACATTTAGTTTCTGAAGAAGAAATTAATTCAAGAAACATTTAACAAGAAACCGCATGTGGATATACTTTTGCAAATGCTTAACATATTAAATGAAAAGCATTCTAATTTATTCACTAATTTCGCATTTATTTAATTTTTCAAATTGTAATGTACAAATAATTCAATAAAATTTAAACGTGTTTTATTTTATATTCTTTCGCACATTTACAGTTGTCATTTCATTACTAATATACCCGTCGCATATTGCGTGACAAAGTTAAGTATCAGCGGTAGATGGTAAATTACTCGTAAAGAAAAGAATGATTTCTCATCACCTGGTGGAAACTGAACTCCCGATCTCTTGATAATCAGTTAAGAACTCCTCCCCATTGACTTATATCCGTCGATTAACCTTCCCCTTTCAAGCGAACATAAAGCCACATTATGAACAAGTTCGCAATTAATGAAACAGTGCTTCGTTTGCTTTTTAACCATAGCTATCAGCAACATTTTTTAACGTTTTTATAAATTAACAGCACCAATAAAGATTGTGAAATTTTTGCTTTTATTCGATCAGTGGACTCTGTCGTCATTATACCGGTTAAAGCGGCATCAAGGATTTTGATCGACGTTTGTTGCTCAGTGGGAAAGAGCACCTAAGTAGCAAATTAAAACGTTATGGGTTGAGACCCCACTATTCGTTCAGAAGTCATTCTTCTTTTTGAGAGTAATATATCATCTGGTGTTACCATTACATCGGAAACGACGAGAATTGTTTCACTTTAAAAAATTTTAATATATTTAAGCGATTGAATAACTGTTCATTTCCTGTTTAAGGTGTGAATAAGTATATGTATACCTTGTTTTTTAAATCTCCATCGACCTAACCGATATTTCTTTAATCAGAAATAATATACTACTCGTTTTAGATTTCTCTGAATTCGAGAACTATCGTATAATAGTTTTAAAACTATATTCAAACCTCTATTCAGAACAAATACAAAAGAAAACAGACATTTCAAAACCCTTGTAATATGGTAAAGAAATACAGATATTGTAGCTCTTGTTCTCCAACTTCATCTTCAGTTTTTTTTAACCACATCCTTTTGTCCAGTTTTGTGAGAGAAAAATTCGATTAAAAACCTGTTTCTTTATGGGTTCATTAACGCGAAAATTGTCAATGAGATAAAAGACTAAAATATACAATTAATTTCTTTCGGAGGCAAACCCTATTGTGACTATTCGCTTACGATTGTTCCACACCGAACAATTTCTATTTTTTTCGCAAAAAATAGCATTTCCGTTTAAATTAAAACTATTTGTGTCATGAAATCCTTTTAAAAATTAAATTACTCATAAAAAAGTAAAAATAACAAATTAATTTGCTTTCCTGGCTTAAAATTAAGATTTTAAGCATTAGTTAGTTTTCTAAAGAAGCTTGTTTTTGGAAACAATTATTCTTTGTTTTCTTATAAAAATTTCTTCACCTTTTCCGCATTAGCGCCTGAGATTGATTTCGTAAGGAAACAAGATCCAATGATACAGTGCGTTGCATAATAATAGATCGACCCGCAAAAATAACTTTTTCTTCATAATCTCGCAAAAAATTGCAGTGTTTTGTATTAGGGTATGTAGCAATTTTTGGATTATTAAATATATCTGTATTACACTGTCTCGATATCACCCTTTCTTATAGTGGAAAAATTCGTCTTACATGCGCCACCTATGTTCGACTGCGCAGGCGCTGAAGGATATCTTCTTTCAATGTAATTCTGTGCGAGTTCTCGTGATATATGTATTCTTTTGGCTTTCGATTCCTTTTAATCTTTTTGGCTTGTTTTGTTCGTTCTCATTAAAGTTTTCTAATCTTACGTGTGCCTGCTATCGCTTAACTCTACAACGCAGTTTAACGCAGAGAAATATGTTGGAAAAAGTAATAATTTTTTAAAAAATGCGGCACTTTTTTAGTATTGAGGTGTTGCAAAAAGATAGGTCCACCTTAGATTTCTTTCCAAAATACGGCGTGATTATTTCTCATTCATGCAAAATTACGTTATAAGGTGTGCTTTTGACGTCATTGACCTTCAGATCGTGTTTTTAACTGTTGCTTGTACTATAGTACTGAATTTAATGAACAAAAAAAGAAATGGGTCGCAAAAATCAGCTTATCGAAAAGGAAAAAGGTCAAATTAAAGCTTTTAAGGAGTGTAGAAAGTCGAAAAGAGACATAGCAAAACGTTTGAAGCGATCACACAATGTGGTGAAGAATTTTATTCAAATAAAAGATGCTTGCAGTACGAAAAATTGCACTGGGAAGCCTGCTAAACTGACCTCTCGCCAAACAAGGATAATTGTTAAGGAGGTTCAATCTGGTTCAACTTCTTTGGGTGCTTTAGCACGTCGAAAAGATATTCCAATATCAACGTCAATGCTGTTTAGGACCCTGAAGACAGTGCACTGTTTAAGATACAAAAAAGTATATCTACCCCAAAGTTATCTGAAAAACACAAAAAAGAAAAAAAAAATGAAATTTACGCAACAAGTAATGACTTGGAGAGAGGACTGGAGAAAAGTAATATTCAGCGACGAAAAGAAATTAAATTTGGATGGGCCAGATGGCTGGCAATTTTATTGGCACGACTTGCGCAAAGAAGAAGAACGAATCTTTTCGAAGCGACAAGATGGAGGTGGTTCTGTCCTGATCTGGGCAGGCTTTGGGTGGTATGGAAAAACATATATTACATTCTTAAATACTCGTATGGATGCTGATATTATCAAAACCTACTTGATGAGCACTTGCTACTGTTTT
>QLNU02015003.1:89271250-89298139 GCA_006491805.2 Dysdera silvatica
TACTTTTACTTTAACAATGATGTCCTCTACTCTAGTTTGCTCTCTCACCCAAGTGTTTCTTTTTCGATCTCTCCTAGTTATTCCAAGCATGCACCTCTCCATGCTCCTTTGCGTTGTCTGTAACTTTCGTATTGCTCCAACTGTTAGACTCCATGTCTCTGATCCATAAGAGAGGACTGGCAATACACACTGGTTGAAGACCTTTCTTTTTAGACACAAAGGCAATTTCCCCTTCAGGATAAAACTGTTTCTTCCAAATGCACTCCAGCCAAGTTTAATACGTCTGTTGAGTTCTTTCATAATGTTGCCATCCATTGAAATCAGCTGGCCAAGGTAAATATATGAATCAGCAATTTCTAGCTCAATGTTGTCAACTTGTATTTTTGTTTCCTCTACGAAATTATTGAACATGATCTTAGTTTTTTGTAGGTTCATCTTGAGTCCAACTTCTTTACTTCTAGTTGAGAGCTCCTGTACCATGTCTTGGAGTTCTGATGGGTTCGTTGAAAAAATAACAATGTCATCAGCAAACCGCAAATGATTTAAATATTCACCATTTATTTTTATTCCCTTGTTATTCCAATTTATCTGCTGAAAAATCATCTGTAAAGCTGAAGTAAAAAGTTTTGGAGAAATGGTATCTCCCTGCCTCACACCTTTACCAATTTTGATAGTTTTGGTATCTTTATGTAACCGAAATTTTGCACTTGCATTTTTATACACACATTTCACCATGTCAATGTACACATCCTCGATGTCTGCTGATCTTAAAGAGTTGATGACTGCTGATGTTTTAATAGAGTCAAAGGCCTTCTCATAGTCAATAAATGCCACACACAATGGAAGTTCATATTCATGTGTTCTTTCAATTAATTCTCTTAATACTTGAATATGGTCCACTGTACTGAATCCACTTCGAAATCCAGCTTGTTCTCTTGGTTGAGCTGCATCTAATTTTTTCTGCAGGCGATGTGTTAGCACTTTTGTGAAGATTTTATAAATAGCAGGTAACAAGCTAATTGGTCGGTAATTTTTTAAATCCTCTTTATCACCTTTTTTATGCAAAAGAATTACTGTTGCAGAATCCCATTGGTTTGGTATGTTACCACTGTTGAGGCATTTGGTAAAGAATTTTGCGAGTATGTCTTCTACATGTTCTCCAGCTTCTTTTAAGATATCTAATGTAATGCCATCATCGCCAGGGGATCTTCCTTTCTTCATACTTTTTATTGCAAATGCTACTTCTTCTTTTAAGATTTTAGGAGCTGTTCCTTCGACTATCTCAGAGTCTTCGTTTAATCCACTGTTTCCCTCATACAGCTTTCTGTAGAATTCTTCAACTCTTCTAAGTATTTCTTCCCTATTTCTTGTTACAGTGCCATCCTCTCCTTTTAATGCAATGATGTGTTTCTTCCCAATAGACAAACTCCCTTTAACAACCCTAAGGCTCTTGTTGCTTTCAATGGCCTTCCTTACTAACTCACAATTGAATTTTCTTATATCTTCTTTCATGTTTTTGCGCAAAGTTTTGCAAAGTTCTACATACTCGATCTTGCGACTGGTATTTTGATTGTCCACCTTCATAAGTCTTCGCCTTTTCATGAGTTGTTTCGTCTTCTCAGATAATTTGCTATTCTGCTTTTTACATATTACACCACCAATTTCCCCAGCAGTTTCAATTATTGTCTTAACAATGTTTTCATTTGCTTCTGAGATGTCAACTTCTTCAATAAGTCCTTCCAGTGCAGAAAAGCGATTTTTTAATTCCAACTTGAATGCCTCGGTATTTTCTTTTAATTTCTTTAAATCCACCCTCTTACATACTTGTTTCCTAATGAGCTTCTGCCTTTCTAGTTTAGTATTTAAGTGCATTTTACATCTCACCATTCGATGATCACTTCCAGTATTAAATCTGTTCAGTACGCTGCAATCTTCAATAATTGATTTCTTGTTTGCCAGTATATAGTCAATTTCGCTGGTTCCTCCATTGGGGTGTTTCCATGTCCATTTTCTTTGTAGTTTCTTCTTAAAAAATGAATTCATGATGCTAAGATTTTCAGCTTCGGCAAATTCTATGAGTTGATCGCCACGTTCATTCCTTTCCCCGTATCCGTATTTACCAACCGATGTCTCTCCTTGTTCCTGTTGTCCAATTCTTGCATTAAAATCTCCCATGATGAGCTTGATGTGTTGTTTCCCCTTGGTATGTAGCTGTTTGATTTCTTCATAGAATTCCTCAACCTCCTCGTCGGTATGGCTTGATGTTGGTGCATATGCCTGTACTATCTGAAGTTGGTATCGCTGGGTTAGTTGAACAACGAGCCTCGCTGCTCGATCTGACGTGCTTTCGACTTCAAGAAGGTAGTCTTTAATTCTTTTGTTGATTAAGAAGCCAACACCACTTGTTCTTCCAGTTTCCGTTCCTCTATAATAAAACAAATGTCCACTTTTAAGTTCCACCAACTCTTCACCTTTTCTTCTAACTTCACTGAGTCCTACAATGTCCCATTTGATCTTGTCAAGTTCTTCTTCCAATTCCTGAAGTTTTGCTTCAGAAGCAAGGGATCGTCCATTATACGTTGCCAAGGTCAATAACAAACGGCAGCCTGGGCCATTCCAGTGATTCTTAGCACCCCCTGCTTTCATGCCACACTGACCGCTGCCTTGATCAGGAGCACTCCAGCACCTGGAGACTAGGGGCCATGGTTTCTGGTGTGTCAACATAATGGAGGAATTAGCCATAATTTCACCACGCTGGCTAGACGGGTTGGTGAATTAGCCCTCCCCTTCCGCCTTTCTATCCGTGCAGCAAATATTAATTTGCCACATAAATAGAAAGCTCAGCCTGCACCACTTGAAGGCGGGGTAGGACACTAGGTTACTGGCCTGGCCGGTTCCACACATCGTCACATACGTTCAGCGTGTGGGTCTCCTTCCAGTTAGATACCAGCAACCCTTTTGCAGGCCATATATATATATATATATCTTAGAGAGAGAGAGACTGTCTGGTTGACTGAGTGTCTGAAACTGACTGATTGATTTGTATCTCATTGTCAGCGCTCCATGTTATCATATATGACAGTACAAGTTCTTTTGCTAATTCCTTCAAAAATAATATTTTATAACAAATTTCAAATGGGAAATGATTTTCCCATTCGTTGAAGTTTTTACCCCTTTTGCTGGGCCACAGTGAAAAGATATTATGTTATGACTCGAGGTTTGCACTGCTCGAGTTGGACAAATTTCTGACTATTTTCATCCGGATTTTGTATTGCCCTTGAGGAATAACAGCAGGGGAAGGAAATTCATCCTCACTTTCATATTCGTCATCAGTTTCATTTTTATAATTAGGCTTTTTATAATGCGCTTGGATGATTTCCTTCTATTTGCACATCTAGCTCATCTGCTTCATATTCATACGAAGTGAGCAAAATGTCTGTTTCATTCAGAAGTTAGGCCTGCTTTTCTTCTGTCAACCTCTTCTTCGTACTACTAAGCACCTGAGACACATAATTTCAATCAATATGATATCAAATCTATTAATTATTCTTTCAAAGATTCCAGTTGCCATTATGTTTGAAAAAATTTGAAAAGCTAAAAATTCTATAAAATCATTAATTTCAGTATAGGCTAACAAAAATTTGTAATTGTAATAATAAATAAATGAAATACATACCTTCAACCATAAAACAATATTGATGAAAGGGATAAATCTGGTAAAATATTAAATATTTGGAATATAAAAGCCTTTCAATCAAAAGCAATAGAAAATAACGATGTTTATGTTTACGAAGCTTAACTTGACTGAAGCGGCTAAAATGTTTCTGTATACGTTTGTAAAGTAGTTTACTTCTTCTTTGTGAAAATATGCTAAAAAAACTGATTTTTAATTTAAAATTGCGATGTCGTATGCAAAATTATTTATAGGGTCAATTTGACCTAGGTTATGAATTAAAGGTGTAGTGGTATAAAATTTGCCACAAAAAAATCATAAACAAAATGACAAAATAAAAACTAGCTAGATGGCTCACAAAATATATAATTTGAGATTTCAGGGATCATCAAGTGTATATTTGGAAAATAATCGGAAATATAACACAAACTATAACACACGGTTTCAATTTGACATAGGTTATGCATTTAAGGGTTATATTTTCTACAGATTATTGTTTCAGGAAACTGCCTGATTACTTGTTTTGAATAGAATGCATTTTCATAAAATACATAAGATTTCCTCCCGTGAATTACACACAATTTTAGTGTTCAAAATCATATAACAATAATATCATGTAAGTTTCAACGCTTAAGAACTTTACGCTGTGCTTCGTTTTCATGAATCTTCTTCAGAAGATCGTTCAGTCGATGAAATCACATACCTCTTCCCTTTTTCTTTCGTGCTTGATCCATTTTTCCTACAATAAAATTAATACATGGTAAATAAATAATGGTGATGTTTCATTAGCAGAAAAACTCGTGTTTTTCGGAGCCACTCTACAATCAAATATCGAACGCTGATATTGGAATATTGTATGCATACGGGAAGCGGCATGGACTGGTCTCCCTATACTCCAGATTTAACCACTTGCAACTTCTTTCTGCAGGGATACCTGAAAGGCCAGGTGCACTTCCATGATCCACAAACGACTACGGAACTGAATCAGTATATTTCTGCTGAATGTGAGGCTATTCCGGATGAGATGTTTTTACGAGTTCCTGAGAATTTTCTTCTCGGACTTCGCCATATTGTTGCTGCAAATGGTGGATATTTTGAAAATATTTTAAGTTTTTCAAACTGCAGCGTCATCTGGTGCCGAACTTTGTAACTAATTTAGAAAGGTTGTCTAATTAAAAATTTATAGTTTTTCCAAGTATAGTGCAGCAAACGGTGTGCATCTCTATCTCTCTTCCCTTTCTTTTAATTCATATTTTCAAATAGGCCAGTTGTTTTTGGGACGCCCTGTGTATTCATGCTATATGCTTCAGTACAAAAAGAAATATTGGAAAGTTTCGAAGTAACACATTTATTTACCCAAGTTACACCCATGCAGTTTCTACCATTTCCAAGTTTTTGGCCATCTATACTACCATCTAATAAGGAAAGGTAATATATAAAGGCTCTGGCCCACACAAGTGTACTTTTGCAGGGACAGGTGAAATTTAAGCTTTCTTAGTGTTGCCGCCCCAGGTTTGGGTTAAAACAACCAAAACTAATCTTCAACGAACAACCTTTAAGAACGTCTACAAAAACTTATACTACATTCCTATAATTTCCTGAATTCGTGTATAAGAATTTGACAGATTATCGAAAATGTTTCATTGAGTTCGATTTTTTAATTATAAACATTTACATCACCTGTTCCGGAAATTGGCATAAACAAGCATTACATGAACTCTGAAATTTCAATGGGTGAAAAATCTATATCCCTCCAAGTGGAATAATATGATATATACTGGATAAAAAACTCTCCTCCTCCCTGTACATTCATAAGAAAATAAAATTGCTAAACATCCAACAATAGAAATATGAAACATACTCGAATATTGTTAAAATTATTCCCTGTATACAAATAAAAAAAGTCTTAAATATACTCTATATTTACAAAGCATATATTCTTGTGGTTGTCATAATTTCCTCAAATGAAGTCATTAAGAATACTACAGGTAATTTCCGTCACCCAAGCTTGAACTCAAACTGAAGTTTTTAAAGTATGGGAGAAGTAAAAAGAGAAGCAGTCTTCGGCTTAGAGACGAAATAGGACCTCTGCGTCAGATCTGGAGGGCCTTATTATATTAAGTAGTAAGATATTATTACTATTCTTAGAGCAAATGAAATTGCCAAATAATGGTCAACACACAAAACCACCGGAGAGAGGATTTTTGTAATTTTACACGAAGAATGTAATTATAGGTAATAATTTTCGACATCCACGTTTGAGCTCGAATTCGAGCTTTTAAAATATTGGAGAAAAGTAGTCAAAGTACTCTGGATTTAAAGGAGAGCTCCTAGTTCCACTCCAAGCCTGGGGAGGTATTTCTTCTTCTCCCCCTACTTTAAAAGTTCTAATTTGAGTTCAAGCATAGGTGTCGAAAATTATTACTTATTTCTAATTAAATTACCCACGAAAATTTTAAAAATCACCCCGGGTACTTTGTGTGTTGAACATTATTTGTCAATTTTGTTAGCCCTGAGAATGGTAATAATAAGTTACGTCAAAAATAGTAAAAAAAAGATTAAAGTATATATTATACTAAAAATAATAAACCTCAACCTCAAAGGACCTTCAGTTTTAAATTCCGTACGGTCATAACAATGCGAACGTAGGACACTCGAAATCCCTAACATTTAATATTATTTCTCTTAAGTACCATTGCAGAAGGCAATGTTCATAGCAAGCTTTGGAGTTTTAATTCTGTTCCTTTAGAATATTACAACAACACGATAAAGTATTTAATATTTAATCATCCTTATGTTTAGCTTAATTATTGCTAATTAATATTTTTTATACATATTTATATAATAAAAAGTTTTGCTAAGTGAAATGCAATGTAAACTCAAGTTCAAAATTAAGAGATATCTCAACGTTATTTCAATGAGGGAGGTATATACTTTCCCTCTAACTGTCTATGCACTTCATTTATGAAAAATCTTTTTGCAGAAAGTTGATAATCTGTGAACATTTATCGGAAGTACAAGAAAATATATTTTTTCAGACATCATATAAAGGAGCGTCCATGATTAAAATTGACACGGATATTAAAGGTTAAAAACGAATATTCTTAGAAAACTGATTTAGAATAACAAATTTGCTCCTATAAATATGTAAAATTACCAAAGAGTGATCGTTGATGTTTATATGAGCAAATTCGTGATATATAAATCAGTTTTCTAAAAATTTTGGTTTTGACGTTCAATTTTTTTGCCAATTTTGATGGTATATACTCCTTCAAAAGATGCCTGAAAAATGTGATTTTTATGATTCTGATAAGAATTTACAGGTCTTTAATTTTCTTCAAAAAGAGTTTGTATAAATAATGCCCATCGGCAAATAAAGAGAAACATGTACCTCTTTTACTGAAATAACATTGGGAATTCTCTTAATTTTGAGCTTAAGTTTATAGGAGCTTTGAACAAATCATTATAATTATTTTTCCAGACCTTTTAGCTAGCTTCACTCTGTCTATTTCTACCACTGGAATTATTGGCACCTCTAAATTCTATCAACAGATGCGTCTACTATTCATAGAAATAATTAATTAATAATACTTTTATCATTAATTTAGTTAATTAATTATAAAATATTCATATTCAATAGGGTAAAGTATAATATATAAATATTAATCTCGATATCCCTGTAATTGTCAACTCACTAATTATGATAGCTATTAGATAATTAGAATAATTTTTGACCCCTATATAATTCATTTTAAAATGATGTGTAGTGATTACATTGGTAATAGAGTGTAGGACATGCTCCTTAGTAGCTTCTGCAAGATATGAACTTATAATTGATTATGTAACTAGATTACATAATTTGATTATGTAACGCTAGATTACATAATTGATTATGTAACTAGATTACATATTGATTAAATTAGATGCATAATTGATTATTAGTAGATTACATGGTGTATGTACTTACATAATTGATTATGTAACTAGATTACATGAACTTGATTACATAAAGCATTCGCTTTATGTTATATATCTCTCGAACTATCACATAAGTTATAATGTTCTCTTGCCCTGCGGTGGCGCAGTGTGGTAACGCGTTCTCCTATTGCGCGGCTAATCCGGGTTCGACTCCCAGCAGTGCAAAAAGAACGCTTACTCAGAGATCTCATAAAAGATCGCACTGCTCACTGTAGTCCGGGGTTTGGTTCCCCAGGCCTTAAGAGGTTCGGATTCCTCGGAAAACAGTAGGTCCCGGCGCAGCATGACCACTGTAGTCTTTGAGCCGTAAAACCAAAAAAAAAAAATGTTCTCTTATTTATACAGTATTTTCACTATGTAAAATTCTGTTGTAAAATTTATATACACAGGGTCGTTAATACTTTCTTTTCTTATAACAATTTTACTTCTATTTACGTGAATTCTACCACACATAATAAACTTTACCCATAATTATCCAGGTGTATCAATTCAAAAGCATTGTAGTTGAAATAGAAATGAGATTAAGTCTTGTCTGCAGTAAAGTTACTATTAATAATATTAAATTCTCCATTTCTTAATTGAAGTAAACAGATTCGAAACTGACTTAATTACTATAGTTGTGATCAGTTGTTTTGGCATAAATACGTCTGACTTTTTCATAATAAATATGTAAATCAATTTTGCGTCTATTTCTTTCAATTACTTTTTTGCTGGTTTTTCACTCTTCTACTTATATCCTTTTCTTGTTAGGGAGAAAAGAACAAATTTCTGGCTTCATAAGCGTATTCATGATATAGTAGTCTTAATGATGGTGGTTATATTCAGTCGCTGTAGGAGAATAGAATTGTTAATATTTGAGATTTAGTCCTTAATAATTTCATTTCGTTTAATTTTTTTAGTGTTATTTAAGTATATAAGAACCAACGAAACTTAATTTATTGTATACTTCCTGACTTTCATTTTCTGATTTTTTTTAGCTTTAGGTTTGCTCCATTAAAAAGTCTTATATCGTAATGTATGATCATGTACTATAATGTATAATCATGTAGTATAATGTAAGACAACGTACTGTAATGTTTGACCACGTACTACATCGCAAAACTATGTACTGTAATGTTTGACCATGTACTACATCGCAAAACTATGTACTTTAATTTGTGAATAGAGATTTAGATAAGTAGATTTAGAGAGAGAGAGAAACAAAACCCTAATAAAGACTTTAATTCCTCATGTTCTTATTGTATATAATGATGCTTCGGTCTGATTTAAAAATACTATAATTTCCTTCGGTCTGCTCATAAGGAAAGATTTTACTTCGTGATTATTTCACTTGGCAATTTCTATATAGTGTTTTAAGGCTCTTCTGTTATATTCGCCTGCGGTACAATGTGCCTTCGTTTTGTTGGGTGAGATGGTGATCTGTATTGCATCAGTTTGCTTTTTGTCCATTTTCTTCCTTGGCGGTTTGCTTGGAAGGAATAACAGACTGAGCTGAAATCGATCGACCGTGTTACATTATCCTGCTAATAGTCTTGCTGATTACGGCTTGGAAAACGACGCCACGACAATAGGGAGGCAGAGGTGGAAAAGATCCCCCCATTCCTCCTATTCGCAAGAATCAATTTCTCGGTAATTCCATGAAGCAATGTGATATTTTGGAAAATTCGTATTGGTGTCGAAGTTAAGGAAATGATTTCTTTAGGGAGTTATTTTTTGGGATTGAAGAGAGGGAGCAACTTTTGAAAGTTTCGTGGTCGCCACACACCTGGTAAACCTGAAATTGGCAGAGAATTTGAAATCGTACCTAAAATTGATAGAAAAACGAGACTTTTGGTTGAACCTGAAAAACTCAAGGAAAACTTCTCTAATTTCTGTTCTAAACAGCTAAATTTCGTGCAAACATGAAGTTACTTTCAGCGAAATCGAAGATAAATTCGGAGTTTTGCTTGAGATTATTCAAGGAATTTTTTCGCCAATGTTAGTGAGAATTCTGAGTTTGATTTCCTTCTGCATATTAATGCATCTATACAGAAAAGGCATCGGCTTCGTAAGCAACAGAGCGTATAACAGATAGGATAACTTAGGGTTGAGTGTAAAATATTTCTATTAGCTGACATTTCTTAAATGAAAGAAGTTCTAACGTGTAGCTGTAACCAAAATTCAAATTTTTAAATGGCACTCTTTTTTATTGATTTATTTAATTAATGAGTTCATGGTATTATTTTGTTATTGTATCATCGAAAATAGAATGGTGAGAAATTGTTCTTAAATTGTATCAACTACACTTTCCTTTCCATTCCAATATTCAAACTGCTAATACTACCGAAGAAAAACGTTAGATCATAGACAAAACACGTTAAATGACATTATGTACTAGCATCAAAATTTTATATGCTAAAATTATAGAGAAAATGGAACATATTTTTTTTGTCATCTAAAATATTATCAAAATAATAATTTTGCATTTTCTTTTGTTAAATATATTTCTTAAATTCTAAAAATATAAATTAAATATCAGTTTATAAATTAAACAGTTTTTAATATAAAATGTAGTTTCTGAATTTCCTCTTAATAACGAAAAATTTTCTCAATTTTTACACAATAATAATATAAAATACTATTATAATGTAATATAATATTTTCCATTTTATAAAATATTATTATTTATATTGTAATATGTTTATAAATTAATTTGTTAAGTTGTATTGCAAATTTTATTTAAATTTGAATTTACTTATAAATGCTAATAATAAAATTTAACGCTACATATTCTTTCTTAAATTATTCATAGCTTCTTATATTAGAAATACCATATAAATCCCTCTGTAGGTTGTTTTTGAGTCCTAAATTGATTGGCAAAGAAAGTACTTTTTTTTTCTTGAATTTTAATTTTATTTTAAATTGCACTTTTCTCTAAAAATGTAGTTCTTTTCCAAATAAAAATTCCCTTGAATCAAACGATTCTTCTGCGTTTTCGTGAATGTTGAATTAATATATTGAATTCTTTGTAGCAAAATGATTGCATTTTTTACATTTATACTCCCTTTGCCGTTTCCAATCCCTAATAAAATTTGCTTTACACATGGATTTTGATACGGGATGTCGCGTTAAGCCATTGACTCTGCGATCCGTGCACAGCTTAACACTGTTAATATTAATATTATAATTGTAATAATAGTAATATGTATTTTTTAAAACAAATAAGGATTATAGCAGTAATATATAACTATAATCACAAATAAAGGTCATAACAATAACTAATGCATATTTTAATATTAAATATTCATGCAATAAATTATTTTTAAAGTCAGGCTGAGAACTTTTAAAGCATAGTTATGCTTTTATTTAATAATTTTTTTCTTTAAAAAATTATTAAGTAAAAATAAATTCCCCCACGAAAACTCACAAAAACTTTCCTTGGTGGCTTTGTGTATTGACTATTATATGGCAATAGTTATGCTTATAATAAATTAAAGATTAGTATAAGTTATAAAAAGCACATGTTTAGTAGATAGTGAAAAGGTATTTTCCATTATCCATCATCACTTCAACTTGGCACATATTCCGCATGTTTAGTAAGCGACTTTTTTAAATTCTTTATTTTATTTTTAAAATAAATCGCTAATGTACATAGATCTCTTAAACCGACTGAAATATGCACTGAGAAAGAAGCCGAACAATATTTTCAAGCTAAACATAGACAGAAATCCCCAAGAAAAAAAGGAAGCAAAGAAAGAAGCACGTGAAGGAAATATGTAATTAACGAAATTAAAATATAGGGCGAAACGTAGGGAGAGATCAAAGAATTTATAAGAAACGGAGACAAATGGGGATTATTTGTGGAAGCACGACATCTTCCTATGAGAGTGATTTTGAATCTTAACAGCTTAAAGCATCTTTTTAATTATTGTCGATCACCAGGAGTATGGCGTGGGGATATTGAGGATTTCCTTCATGAGGAAATCAAAAAATATATTATTTGAAATTAAGCTTTCCAACTCTGGGCAAAATGCTTGGACCCTTATTAACCACTATTATTTGAAAATAAAATAATCTTGGTCCGCTTATCATTACTAAAGCATTAGAAGCATCTAGCTTCAGATTTTTGTGACTTACTATGGGTTTCAATTAATCTATACTCTACAACGGTTTTTAAAAATTTTAATTTTCAATTAGTGTTAACTCCGTAAGAACGTAGCTTTTAGAGAAATTTTATTGTCTGCATTGAATTTTTATATTTTATCTTTTGGATTTCCTTGAAGATTTCCTGTAGGTCGCTAAACAGATTGTCACGAACCATATTTTATGAAAAGAATAGAAAAGGAAGAAAGGTAGAGATAAGACTGTATGAAAGAAAAAGCAGATCGCATTATATTGTATAATTCTTTCTTTCTTGATGATAAGGGCATAAATATGTAGCAGGAATTTAATAAGGATGGGGTTTTGCTACATTCTAGAAGGAATTCAGGATTGGCTGAAGCCTGCTAAAAGTTGCAACCACTGTAATGAAGAGATTGTTTCAAGATATAATGCAGTTACAGAGAATTGGATGAGGTTTGCACAGAAATAAGCTTTCTCCTACTCAGGCGACAGTCGCCGTCCTAATGTAATTATAATGTGCTTATCTCGCGACCTTGCTAAAACTTATTAAATTCATAATTAACTGAATGAACTTAATAATTATAACATCTAATTTTAAACAACTCTTTAACTAGTTACAACTTGCTTAGTAGTTGTTTTGGACATGTTATGGAAACGTTATTCGAAGGAGATTGTTTTGTCTCACTGTTGGTTTTTTATCACAATTCTTCAGGTATTTTTAGTTTTGCCTCAATAATTTTTATTTTTGTCTTCATGGAAGTTTGGTGAAAAATCTTATATAAGTCATTAGTATTTGTTGATATCTCAGTATTTGTTGATGTCTCAGTATTTTGTTTTCATCATTTGTTTTCATCATTTTTTAAATATTATCAACAAAATATTTGGTGATCTGTTAAAGAAAAATTCTCAAACTTTTTTTCAATCGTTTTCTTCATTTTTTGATATGTTATTTATTATCTCATGGGAAAAAAGCAGACCCAATAAATAATTTCGGTTCTAGTTAAAATCGTTTACAGCTGTTCCAATTCTAGTTAAAATTGTTTACAACTGTTCCAATTCTTGTTAAAATCATTTACAAATGTTCTAAATGTAGTTAAAATTATTTATTAATATTCTCATTCTAATTTAAATTATTTACAAATGTGCTGATTCTAGTTTAAATCATTCTAGTTAATTAAAAGATTCTAGTTAAATCATTTAGAAAGAGCTAAAGGCATTATGCGGGTATGTTACACATGGAGTATTCCCAGACAATTATGGTTTACCCGAAATTACGCAAAGTGTAAGCATTTCTTCCAAATGCTCAAAATACCTATATTGCAGTCAATATTGAAAATATATAAATAATTATTTACTTTGAATATTAATATTTTTCTCCGCTGGGACATACGATGCGTTTTACCTCGTGGTTTTGATTTTAAAAGCGGTCCAGGCATTGCACCAATATTCATCAACTTGTCCATCGTGAAGATTTATATTCACTCGCAGAAGGAACGAAGCTCAATAGGTGAGCGTGTGACCGGCAGTTAAAAGGTTATCGAATCGCACCCTACAGGACGCACGAAATCATTACCTTCCTTGCGGGTGATTTATCAAGTATTGTGGTTAAACTTACTTAAATGTAAAATTAGAAAGATTTAAATTAAAATTAAATTAAAAAATGGTAAATATAAAAAATGGCAGATAAGCGGAATGACTGCCTGGTCGTATGTAGGGGAAATTGATGGGGCCATAACCTGCATTAAGTATGGACCATTTCGTATGCGTATATGAGGTGGCCATGACTGGTGATGATACATTTAAAGCCCAATAGAAAACATATACTGGGCCCAACTCAACCAAATTTGGTCTTCTTATTTATCCCTATCGAAGCAGCATATCTCTGTAAGGGTTATCTCTAAGTTTCACACATAGGCTCACTAAATCTGGAAAAATCGGCAAATGATCACTCGTGGTGAAGGACTTCTGCTAGCACGTCCGAAAGTTTCGGTACTTCATTTTCCATTTTACCAACATTTCACTTTTTGTATGTAAGTGCTTTTCATAAGCCTTGAAAATTAACCTAAGGTTTCCAGAACAGTGGTAATACGCATTATCCCAACGCCATTATAGGGTCATCAAAAGGTCAGTCGCCAGAGAGAGAGACAGTTTAAAGTCTTTGTTAAGAATTTACATTTAGCGATTCTGTGGAGTAGAGCTATAACGTTTGTCAGTGGTGATATTTACCGGGTTCGATTCCAGTTGCGTCGTAAGACGTGCGTCCTTTTTCTGCACACCGTGATCAGGTGGTTTGGTTCCTCAGACACCAGAAATTTTATCAGATATCCTAGAGAACTGTAGGTCCCGGCGTAGCATACCCTTAAATGTCCCTGAGTAGTAAAAATCCACAAAGGATCATATTTGATGTTCTTGAATTTGATGAAGCTTGATGAAGCTTTTAGCTGAATTTGATGAAGCTTGAAGCTGAATTTGATGAAGATTGATGAAGCTTTTAGCTGAATTTGAATAAGATTGATGGAGCTTGAAGCTGAATTTGATGAAACTTGAAGCTGAATTTGATGAAGCTTGAAGCTGAATTTGAGGAAGCTTGATGGTCGATTCAGCTAAGAAATTCTTTCATTAATATAATGTAAGCGATATACAAAGGAGAAGTGAACAATTAAAGACAATAGTTAGTAATCCATGTTCTCAAAGTTTAAGGATTTCAAGCAGCATTTATAAAAAATACAGGGGTTACAAATAGAAAAGATACGAAAATATCTGTTTCGGAAATGGATAAAAAGGATAAAGGAGCCATTAAGGCTGTAATATAAGAACGCTATTGGTTTAAAAAAATTTATCACAAGTGCAAAAAAAAAAAAAAATCTTTACTTTTACTGGTACAAAATGTATATTTATTTGTAATCAATTTCTGCAAAAGAAAAAAGAGAAAAAAAATAGTTTTATAACGTCAGAACTATACTCTAAGTGGTTTATGTTATTGGGACATCTAGAAAGAAGTCAAAAGAAGGAAAAAGCCTTTTTCTTTGCGGATAGAAGCGGAAATTTCTTGAGAAATTACCTTTAGGGATAAAATGCCTTGGTGTGAATGTAGACAAAAACAAGATGCTCAAAATTTTTAAATCCTTATAAATGGCTTCAATAAAAGTCACAATAAATAAACAGGAGAAAAATCCCTCATATCCAAGAAACAGAAACCCTCATTGCTGAGGAAATGGGATCTGTCAAACCGAGCTTTACTCTTATTGCGCGAGAAGGTATGACTTCAAAGATAGGTGCTACATGGCATTCCTCCCCCCCCCCCACCATGTGGAAAAGTGTGTAACATTGTTTGGATACTGCGCATGCGCGGCGTTATATTATTTTATTTAATATTTTCAGTGGACGAGATATGGCGTTGCGAGAATGCGAGTTTAATATTCGAAAGACTTTCATTAAAACAGTAGTTATGAGTTTTCGATTCTGTAATAGTTTTTTGGCTTTTCGGTTTTTCGTTTTGATTATTCTTTTCGTTTAACTTGATATAGTAAAGTGTTTAATTTTTCTAAAGAAATCGTTTCTCCTTTCTTGTTCATTTTACAATAAGAAGTGCTGTCCTCATCTATACTGAAGCAGATGGTTGTTAAAAGTACATCGAATTGATGCCTACAAGAGTTAATACCTTTTGATGCCCCAAAATTTTGAAGAAGGTTCAACAATGGGAATACCAGTAGTGTTCCATATCATGCCCAACATATTGTCAAGCAATGGCTCGACAAGTTAGAGAGGATTTGCTCAAAAGATTTATCATTTTCATATCATTCACAAATTGGGTGGTTAAAATAGTAGAAATCATGTTATATTTGCCTTTTTAAGGATGAAGAGCTGTACAAGATGGGTTATAAGTAGAGATCGTAAGTTTAAGCACTGAAAATCGCAAAAGAAAGCTGTCAAAAAGGCATTTAAAAAGTTTAAAATATGTATTAAAAAAGGCACTTTAATTATGGAAAAACATTTAAATCAATAAACAAAAATATGGAAAAAGACATTTAAATCAATAAACAAAAATATGGAAAAAGACATTTAAATCAATGAAAAGGGGCAATTAAATAAATTTAAGTTCTAAAGGCTGGCTACAGAAATCTAATGCACATGTTCCATCGACTATTTTAAAAATAAAATAAGTAGGCTTATTGAAAAAAAATATATATATTTTTTAATATTTGAAAAGGAAAATTTTTACATACAAGATAATTTTAGATGGGTTTATTCGAACAACCTATCTCCTCTTATTGCACATTACTACGACATGCTTTTTTAAATTCCCAAATGTGAAATTTTGATATCTATCAGTCAGTAGGATTTTATATTGTGATAAAGATTTCTCCACTTCAACTGAGGTTATGGGCGCATATCTAAAACAGCATGTCACGGTACGAGACATTGACAGTTCTGTTATAGCATCACCACTTAGAACTTTTCCTATATTCATATTGGATTCAAAGTTTCGATTCACATGTCTGGTGGGGTTTGAGGTATCTAACCGTAAAAATGGCGTACGCGTATCTGAGGGTACCCGTTAAGAAGGATTTTACTATATATATATAGATTCATGAAAATACAAAACAAACGAAGAAACATAAATACAAATCGAAACAGGCACTTATGGCAAAAAAAAGTCCAAAAAGGCATTTTACTAAAAAAAATTAAATAAAAATTGGCAAAATAAGGCATTTTGCCTGGACTTCTGGGCTCTAATAACAGGTTCTGCTTACTCGTAAACCTAAACCTAGTGCATCTATCTGTATAGTTGGGGATTAGATCCGGATATATCAAACATATTTGCATACTGGAATTATATTTATGGATATATTTTTTTTATAAACTCATCATACATCCCCCTTAGCTTCAATCACCCACTCATATGTTGAAAATTAGAAACCGAAGTTATTATTGAGAAACTTATGACTGTTCTTTTTAAATACATGAAAAGTTAATCTTTTCTTAATTCCTTCTCACAGTAACTCATAATATGCATGTACAATGGAACCTGGTAAAGTGAAAGTGACCACCTCAGTAAACTGACCGCCTGAATGAGGTCACCACTCTTTACATGAGAGAACTGATGGAGACTTAGTCATGAATATACCAAAGTGTCGAGTGTAGTGACCACTGCAGTTCAGTCCCAAAGGTGTCAATTTAGGCAGGTTCTGCTGTGCTTTCTTTTTGTGTATGTATAGGTTAGGACTAATTTTTTATTTCAAAATGATATCATCACTTCGAAGCATAGAATCTGTGAGGAATTGATGACGTGGGGTAGAATTATAACTTATGAGATTAGAAGAGCCAATCCAAGATCATCCAAATATCTTAGTAATGTTATATAATTAATGATAGTAATAATAATAATAATAATTGTAAATGTCTTATGTAATCGATTTTGGCCCTAAATGTTTCTTTCAATTTCGTTTAATTCAAGTATTTAGATGGGTTCGGATCCCGGAAATGGTAAACTCAGTTAAAAAATTTCTTTAGCGAACCGAAATTGACATGGTAGGGATATCGTCCTTTTGATAAAAATCCATCCTGATGTATGAAATCCGTAACCGTGAGAGGTTACAGGTGATCAACAAATAGATCCGATACTATAAATAGATACTATAAATAGATCCGTGTAGCCGTATAATATTAACTGGTGATATTCCTCAGGAACATGAGAGTCATAGGCTTAATATGGCAGAGCAGGGTGGGGGGCAGTTTCTTCCATTTTTTTTAGAAAAGAGGCAAAATCTTACTTTTCAACTTAGAATTTTTTGCCCTCAGTTTATGCTATATTTAACATCCAAGTTACGCCTATGATGAGAGTGCACATTAAAACCCATGTGCATGCACTACAGACTATCATAAAGCAGCAGACGCTCTGTCACCAGCCAAAGATTTAGGAGTCCCAGGGCTCTTAGGAAATTAACCAAGTCACCGCCCCCATCTTTTTCGCAGTATTATAAAAGATTTTGCTTTTTGTTTATTTAGCGTACTTTGACCTTCAAGGTCTATATATACAACGCTGCCATTTAATTACATTTTACAAGTTACATTACACGACGCAGTAGCGCACCCAGAATATTCCGAGGGCGGGCCAGATGGAAAAAAATTGCCAGAGCCTATATCAATTACGGTTGCCTTTTAAGTGCGGATTCAAGGAGGGGGCATGGGGCAATTGCCGCCCCCTCCCAGCTTGGATCATATCATGGCAAATGAGATAAAAAGTACCGAACACTTGGCTAACAATGGGAATCGGAAAAAAATCGCAGCCCCCTTGAAAGATTTCATGATCCGCCCTTGTTGTTCTTTTGTGTACATTTATCATTATTAAATTACTAATAATTCTACAGTGCAAGATACTTAAATCATTAGAAGTAGTACCAGATTATGTTCATAAAATTTTACAATGGCCAGCCCTTGTCCTCCATAAAAAATTACCGTTTTGATAATAGGTTTAAGAATAACCCTATTCTGCAAAACTTGCTTTTGCTTGCCCTCTGTCCATTACTTCATCCACAGAAGCCTTTTTCTCTTCCACGACCCTTAAAAAATCATCGCCTATGAAAACCGAATCCGTGTGATAGAGAAAAATTTCATATTGTTTGAACTTCTTCTAAGTCTTTCAATTATTAAATCCCTTTGAAACAAATTGACCCGTGGTTTGTGTCGATCTTAAATCGACTTTATGGGGTGAAAAGAAAACACAAAATTTTCAATAAGCACTGTCTTCTTCCTTTGAGTAAGCTATATACTTATGCTTACTCAGTCAAGGTAAGCAGAAATTTCGCCTGTGGTGAGGTTTTCCTTGACTTAATGCAGCACCAATGATAGTCGTGGGAAAATTTCAATTTGCATATGGTTCCCAAAGATTTTTCAGCACTGTTATCCTACCTTCTTCAGTGAGGTTAGATTTCTTCACATACGTAAAAATATCTGCAGTCAGAATTTCCACTTCAACTGTGTTTGATATTATGTTTTGCTCTACCTTTACCTCTTACAAAGTTGTTTGAAGACAGTCGCGGGCCACTGCTGTTGCTTTTCTCAAGAGCAGTCTCATCAACGTTACCAGAGTGCAGGGAAATGTTATTGGGATTATCACTATTTTCAATCTTACTTTAAAAGAAGAAATGACCAGTGTCTATTTGCGTAATAATTTTTCGCTTTGTTAGTCCAAGGGGGCCTCCGACCCCCTAAATGGGTGAACCACTGACACGACGAACTTTCTTCTTTGCATAGAAACGAATAACTTCACTGTAGCCCAGTAGTTCTCAATTAGTTTTTATCGCGGGTCACTTTAAATCATTATGTTTTCGGTCGGTGGGCCAGAAGATATGAAAATGAAATTATCTCTCACGTTGGGGCAAACATTGGGGCTAAAGGGGCTTATGCCTCTAGAAATTTTCTGATTCAATTAAATAGCATTGAGATAAGAGTTTTAGCCCTCTCTAGATAAAAATTAGCCCCTCCCAGCAAGAAAATTAGCCCCATGTAAAAAAATTTTCAGTTTCTTATTTTTCATAGCCGGGCCAACGTTTACTGTTCACGGGCCACATCTGGACCGCGGACCGCCTATTTTAAATCACTGCTATGGTCTACGAAACTGCTTAATTTTGACTCCACATGCAGCACTGGGAGCGAATTACGCCTGTTATCTTCTATATTAGATCGTAAGTAATTTTGTTCTCTCTTTACAGTCGAAAAACATAAATTTTTGTTATGATAATTGATAATAAAGAGGGGTGGAAAGAGCCTTTGGCGCAAGGGCGCCCTGCGAGACTTGGGCCCTAGGCAGCTTCCCTCTCTGCCTAGGCAGTATTAGCCTGTTGAAATAGAAAATTAGATTCATCTGTTCTTCGCAGGGGCGGACCGGACCTCCGGGC
Organism: Dysdera silvatica; assembly: GCA_006491805.2. Taxonomy (NCBI): domain Eukaryota; kingdom Metazoa; phylum Arthropoda; class Arachnida; order Araneae; family Dysderidae; genus Dysdera; species Dysdera silvatica. The sequence continues at coordinate 89,290,904 of QLNU02015003.1, forward strand.
CCTCATTGGCGATGGGACTCACGCCTCCGAAAGGTCAAAGACATGCGCCCTCCAAAAATCCAAAGTATGAGCACCTTGAGAGGATTCAGTCCGCCTCTGATCCTTCGAGATTCAATGTTGCTTTATCTTTATATAGAAATATTGAATGTATACATTCTCACCTACTTTAACCATATTTTCCTATGATTAGCAATCAATATGGAGGGAACTCCTGTTGCAATATTCACATTTAATACATATATCCTTATTGTGTTCTTTTATCAAAAATAAAATTCCCTATAAGAATATCCTTATTGTTTTTTTACCTTAAAAATAAAATTTCTTATTGTGTTTTTCAATTTGTTAAATCACTATCGGGCCGCTAGAACATTAATGGTTGAAAGGCTAGAAAATGGCGTTGGAAAAAAAATGTGCACATCATCGTTTTTAAGCACGGATTGGTGATTGGTCCTTTATGGAATTCATATCTTATTTGATTCACTAGCAGCCGTTTCGATATATGCCAGTTTGCTCTCTCCTCGAGCATTACTTTCTCGTTCGTGACCACAATTTTTTCGCTGATTTGCAGTTTTACAGGATTTCACATCCTCAGTCTACAGTTTGATTTTACCCATCCTAATTTCAATTCAAAAGTTTTGTAATGCATTTATAGATCTTGATTATTTATAACCAATGGCCAGTTTTTCTCCAGTATCCTATTGGCTAGGACAAACATATGTTCCCATTGGTGGCAAGTATCTGCATTTGTGGTCTTCTGTGCATCATGGTAAACTGTGATCTATGTATATTTGCTACAATATTTACAATTGCAATTGTCAATTGCATTATCTACTTTAAAGTTAAAACTTTAGATGAATAAATAATCGTTATTTAAGGATCGCTTTTAATTTAATTAGAAAATTTATTTGGAATAGATAACCGGTGCTGTGTATCTGACAGAAGATTGAGCTATTCTCTGGATTTTAACGAATATTTTGAAAAATAATTACGCACTGATATAATTCAACATGTATCTAATATCATTCATCAGAATTATCACTTTCTACTGGTTGATAGAAAACAGCGGAATATTAATTAAAATTCTCTCACTAGTTGTTTTCGAAAGTAATTTGTGAAAATCTCTCAGCGAGCGCATTTACAGTAATCGTCGTAAACATTGTTTTCACAATGAAAATCCATCTGTTAGCTTTAATTATCTTCTGAGTGTTTCGTCGCAGAAATTGACAGAACGGATCGTATGTTTTGACAATCTTTGTATCTCCATGTCATTTCAAAGCGCAGTTCATCCATTCATGGCATTCCTTTCCTAAACCAAAAATCGGAGATACAATTGGAGTTCCATTCACTATCGTTGGTTAAGCAAAACTTGTAATCATTTTGTGTACCAATGATGAATTGTTTTGCTTTGTAAATACATCGGAAGAACACAGCAAATGGTGACGAAACGTATAATTTTGGAGATTATTTCGAGCTGATTTATGTACTCGAAATATTTAAATATATACAGTTGTTAAAAAGAAGAAGTATTATTTTACGGAAGGGCGTATCCAGGACGTTATTGCGGGGGGGTGGAGGATCGGTTTCGGGAGCCTCACAGAAATTTTTTTTAGCTTTGGACTGTTAAATAGACAATGGAAAAATATTGTTATATTAATAGCCTTACTTTGTACTCACCTAAATATTTTAATTACGTCAATGAATTAAAGATGGTCTTTTCTTTAATTAAACTATATGGTTTAAGGCATATTATAGTCAAGTATGACAGAAGGATAACCTAGTAAAGGAGACATATACAATAACCAAAACGATAATTTACAATGTAATTAATAGAACAAGTTTAAATTTAAACTACAAAAATCTTGTAATTATTTTACTTTTTTTATAACAAGCAACTTTTTAAAAAATTTGAAGTTTATAGTGCGAAGTCGAGCCATCTTGGTTTCTTTGAAAATTTGTCAATCACTTTATTTACATCAATATGAATGTCTCTGTGGGTGTGTATTAAAAGTCTCTTCTGTCATCCGCGTTCGAAGCCAAGTTTAACGGCGCTTCAAGGATAAAAAACTACGTTATGCTGAAGTAACCCTTACTGAAAAAGTAGTTTGAAGTGCCAGAAGCTCGTGAAGTTGTAGAAAAACGTCTGGATCGCATTTCTCCAAGATTTGGAGTGTAAGACTTATTTATTACAGTCTTAACAAACAACACATAAAATATTCTTCATCGTCTTTATTTTCCTATTTAACCCTAGGGGGGGGCAATCGCCCCCTCCACCCCTCGCTGGATCCGCCCTTGATTTTACCAAGTTTAAGTAAATAAATATAGTATATATTGCTACGTTAACTGTATTGAGAAATGATGAATTTTCTCTCTCTACTCGCTTGCATAAAAAGAGATCTTAACTTGGTGAAATAAGAGGAAGAAGTCTTGTATGTAGATGACTCTAGAAAGGAAAAACAACACCGACCCTATTTGGTGGTCAGGCTTTCGTAGAAAGGACATCGACTCTGTGAAATATGCTAATATGTTTAATTGCTCCCTTTAATATGGATTAACAAGTATATATTGATAAAATATACATTAAAATTATACAGTGATAAAATATACTTTAACAATTAGACATTGATAAAATGTACATTAAAAATTTACAATGATAAAATATAGTATATTAACAATTGGCAGAATTATTTTTGGTCTATATACACAGTCAGAACTCAACAAATCACGGCGTACGGTATTTCCCCGTGTCAATAATAAAACCTAAAAATCTAATAATGCAAAAAAGAATTTTTATTTGCGAACTGCAAAAATCTAGTCACCAATGGCAACCAGAAGATGGGATTTTTGTCGAGCCCTGTACATTGTTTTAGTTCAATTTATGTATTAGCTTGGAGATGTATATAATTTTTATTTGTAATAAATATTTTTCGATTGAATTATTTAGCTTTATTTTTGTATTATGAAGTGTCATTCACTCTATTATGGCACTTATATCATGGTTGAGATAGGCGTAACACACAATTAAGTATTTTGTGTCTATAAAGTGGTAGATTATTATATCACACGTTTTTAGGTGTAAGTGCTTTACAACTGGTAGTAAACTAGCCACGAAAGTCGGATACCGCTGCAAACTGCATAACAATTAGTTGGATCCTGCTGGTAGATATATCTAACCTTCGTACGATAAAGGTTAAGTCAGTAATTAAACAATTAAATGCATAAATTATATTTCATGCGTCGCTTTTCATTTACAACTTGCACAGTTCGTATATAATCATAAATGGAAATAGCATGTGAAGTTTGATACAACTATATTTTATATAGAAATAAAATACAGGGTACCAGGGAGGAAATTACATAAAAAGGTTAAACACTGGTAAAATAGCAATGAAAAAGATCACTCAAGCTTTCGGACGCATCAGCAGCAGTCCTTCATCAGGAGTAATGACGATGTTATGTTTCTGTCTCTTTTTTATACTTGAAATTTCTGGAAAACCCTTCATCAGAGTAGTCCCGCAGAATGGGAAAACCCAATGAGAACCAATGGGAGGCCTCCAATAGAATCATGGAAGAACCCCAATAGGGACCAATGAGAAACCCACACTGCGGGTTACCTAATTTGGGGATGTCTCATACATTTCAGAGTAAGAGTTGTTTATAAGTTTCTGGAAGTGGTTGTGATGTATTAATGGCTTTCCCGTGTAGTTTGTAAGTTTCCCAAGATTCTAAGAAGAGTCTACTATTCTTGTTTGTGATGTGACGGTGTAGTATTTTTGTTGAGTCCCAGTCGGGTTCGTGTCCGTGTTGTAAAGCGTGTTCTGCCAGACGTGAGGCTATGTCTCCTTTCGCGAGTGCTTGTTTGTGTTCTTTTTTTCTTGTTTTGATCATTCTTTTTGTTTGTCCTATGTAATGTTTGTTGCAGTCTTTGCATGGTATTTGGTATATGGCGCCTGTGAGATCTTCTGGTGGAACTGGGTCTTTAACTTTTGTAAGTTGTTTGCGAAGTGTTGTGACAGGGGAATAGAATGTTTTGATATTTGCCTCTTTAAGGATGCGAGAGATTGTTTCGGAAATGCCGTGAATATATGGAATAGATATGCGGGTGTGAGATGTATTGTTTAAAGATGTACTATTGGGTCTACAGTTTCTGAGAATGAATCGTTTAGGGTATCCATTATTTTTAAGTGCCGTGTGTATGTGTTTTGTTTCTGTGTTTGAAAGTGTTTCATTACTGCAGTAATAGAAACCTTTACAAGCATTACACATTATATAGAACATTATAAAAAATTTTTTGGATATATATAGAATGTAACGATTTTTATGTTCCTATTACTGAGGTTACTATTATTGGGAACGGGTGGAAATGGCAAAACCATACGTAAATTGCTCCTAGAACGTTTCTGATGTTGAACAGTTGAAGATTGTAAAACTAAATTTGAATTTCCATAATATCCCCACTGCATTAAAAACATGTATATCAACGTACAAACATACATAAGAACGCACATACACGTAAGGATATATAATAAGTTTAAGGAATTGATAAATTTCCAAAATAGAAATGTTGCGTTAATTTATTTTACCGTACAATTTATAAAAAATTCAGAAATGATAAGGTGCGATATATAAATAAATTTAATAATAATTTTGCCTCAAAGTGAATATCAATGTACTCACCCCTATTACCTAGATTTGGGTCTCGAAACTGTTATTCTTATAGATATCTATCAGTCTGGACTTCTCAGAAATTCACAACATTAGGCCACGTTGGCCTCACTGACCCCGGAGAGTACTTCGTGAAACCGGCGTCCTGTCCTTACCAGGATCGGCAGTACTCTGGTTACTATTACAATTTCCCTATTCAGGGAAGAAGAAGAAAAACACATAAACTAAAATGCAGTACCGGAAAGGAAGTTCATGTATGTGGTGTAAAATGTCTGCTTGATGTTCGTTACACATCGTCCCTGGCAGAGTCGCAAGGGACTTTTTGGCCTCCAGTGATCTGAAGAATTTAAAGTACTCGGTTATTGCATCCATAAATTTAGTCCTATACTGCTTTTCTTGGAAAATCGGCTTATACTTGTACACGTGCAGGGTGTGATTACAATTAGCAGCTATTACTGAGAAAGGTTAAAATAGAGCCATAGCCGCATCTGGGTTTCTGGAGATTGCAAAGTGGAGGAAACAAAAAGGGGCGAAGGCGTAAAACGGAACGCTACAACATAAACGTACACAGGGGGGTGTTGAAGTGGGCTTTAGTCCCCCATTGCAATGAAATTTTGTATATTTAACATAGGAATATGTGAGTTGTAGCTCTGTAATCCCCATTGAGCCTATAACCCCCTTACGAACTTTGTGCGTGCGCCTATACATTACAATGTCAACGTATCGTGGTCACGCTGTTCCGAACAAGCTTCGGTAGGGTAAAGTTGATAGAGATGATATCACCTGAAAGTTTACAACAATATGGGATATAAAGGCTTATCAAAATATGAATAATTACAGTTCTTTGTCTCACGGTGTATTATTGCTTTGAAATGATGATTGAATTGTGTTCGGGAGAAGCCCAGTCAATTTTGACCTTATTAAAAAGTGTAGTTTTGTTTATACTAATATTGTATGCTAATTTATATTATACTAATGATTTCAAAACAGTGTTGGTTTAAGAATTTTGCGGGCTCTACGCTGAAAAAATAGAATGGGAAATAATTAAGAACAATAACAACCTTAAGAACAATAACAACCTCAATTAATAAATCACTTTCTTTTAAGTTCATTATCTTTAATATTCAGGTTTAGCATTAATAAAAATTACTCTTACATTTGTAAATAAACAAGATTAGAATAACGCTTTAATTTTGATAACTAACTTTAAATTTTAATAACTAACCTACGTGGTTCTGCTTTATGACTGTCAAGTCGCGTCGTTATATCCGATACGAATTTCCCTAATTACAATCTACGTAGACTACAAAATCGCCGTCGTTATAGCTTATATACGATGTCGTTATAACCGATATATTTAGTATGGAGTAGAATAGCAAATCAAATTTCTTGTAAAAATTCCGTCGTTATATGCGGGTGTTCGTTATAACCGGCGTCGTTATAAACGATTTTCACTGTATATATATATATACAGTGAAAATCGGTTATAACGACCTTCAAGGGACTGTGCAAATTCGGTCGTTATAAACGATATCTTTTTAAAATCACAGTAGCCTATATAATACACTCTAGAGTTTTATAAATTATTTTGATAGCAAAAGTATTTAACCTTTGGGTTTTAAAATTCAATATATACATGCCCTGCGGTGGCGCAGTGTGGTAACGGGTTCGACTCCCAACGGTGCAAAGAACGCTTACTCAGAGATCTCATAAAGATCGCACTGCTCACTGTAGTCCGGGGTTTGGTTCCCTAGGCCTTAAGAGGTTCGGATTCCTCGGAAAACAGTAGGTCCCGGCGCAGCATGACCATTGTAGTCTTTGAGCCGTAAAACCACAAAACAAACAAATATATACATAATTATAATGAATTTAATTACTGTATTAAATTATATTTATAGCCACACTAAATACATAGTACTTTTTGAAATTGAAAAAATTCTAGAAAATACTAAAGTATATAATGTAGAAAACAAATCTAATGAATAATATTTATTATATTATACTAATGACTTTCGAACAGTGCCGGTTTAAGAGTTTTGTGGGCCCCACGCTTCAAAAATAAAATGGGCCCCTAAAGAATATGACCCTCGTGATATTTAATCATTAAATCACTGTTTTTTTACTTCATTTTCTTCAATATTCAGGTTTAGCAGTAATAAAAATTTCTCGGACATATGTAAATAAACCAGATTAGAACAACGCTTAAATGTTTATAACTAACTAATATAGTTCTGTCAAGTCGTATCGTTATATCCGATACGAATTGCTCTAATTCGAATCTACGCAGGCTGTAAAATTACCGTTGTTATAATAGGTTTCATCGTTATATAAAGATAATATACAACGTTATCAGTTGCCGTAATCTTGTGTAACGTCACTACAGTATCATATGGATTGTTATCTGTTATTATAACGTTGCATAATTTTATTAAAGGAAACGCTGCCTTTTATATATGTCCCGTTCATTCTCCTTTTATGTTCGAAGAAATAGGAGATGGGGGAGGCGGGAATGGCTTATTCAGAAATATTTGCATTATTTTTAGCCAGTGCATTTCCATTTAAAATTGAAAAATA
>QLNU02015003.1:89298239-89309186 GCA_006491805.2 Dysdera silvatica
ATATTTACATAAAGTCTCCCACCTCATGTACGTAGATGACATCAAGCTATACGCGCCAACCATCACCCAACTCCGACAACTCATCAGTATAACAGAGACATTCTCCAAGGACATAGGAATGGAATTCGGCCTCGATAAGTGCAAAATACAGAAGAATAGCAAAGAAGATTTGCCAGGCATCGAACTCGAAGACCTTGGACGAGGGTGAAACCTACAAATACCTAGGGATAATGCAAAAACGGCAGCAGGAGCACAAGAAAGTCAAAGTCCAGCTCACGCAAGCATTCCAAGAAAGACTTAGAAGCATTGTGAAGACGAAACTGAGCGGGAAGAACACCACGCAAGCCATTAACGCATATGCGGTACCAGTGCTCACCTACTCCTTCGGGATCATCAAATGGTCCAACACTGAATTAGAACAACTCCAGCGGAAAATGAGAACCATCCAGAGAAGAGCCGGACAACTACACCCTGCAACGGCAATTGAACGGCAAACACTACCCCGGGAAGAAGGAGGACGCGGACAAGCGGACCTCAAAGACTTACATGACAAGCAGATCCAGAGCATGAGGCAATACTTCCAGTTGAAGAGTCCCCGATCGCCACTCATCCAAGCCATAATACAAGCAGATGCAAATTACACGCCACTAAACCTGTGTAGTACCGAAGAGCGTGTCCTCGAAACAGCCAACGAACAGAAACTGAGAACTTGGGCGGGAAAACCATTACATGGCAGGCACTACAATGACCTGCAACAACCACACGTTGACAAAAAGGCATCAAATTCTTGGCTGGCCAAAGGCACTCTCCAGCCAGAGACAGAAGGATTCATGCTAGCCATCCAAGACCAAGTGATCGCAACAAGGAACAATCAGAAATTCATCCAGAGAAAAGACATAGAAAGCGACAAATGCAGACACTGTCATGCGGCATCAGAGACAATCCAACACGTGACGGCAGGATGCAAGATCCTTGCGCAGTCAGACTACAAACATAGACACGATCAAGTAGCGAAAATAGTCCACCAGAAATTGGCAGCGAATGCTGGCTTTCTGACAGAAAAATGCCCGTACTACAAATATGAGCCAGAGACCGTGCATGAGAACGAAACACACAAGCTTTACTGGGATAGAGCAATCATAACAGACAAGACAGTCCCACATAACCGTCCTGACATAACCCTCGTCGATAAATCGAATAAGACCACGTACTTAATCGACATAGCAGTACCCAACACCAATAACATACAGACAACCTACACAACGAAAATCACCAAGTACCAAGATCTCAGACATGAAGTACGAGATATATGGGGTATGGAAAAGATCCTCATCATCCCGTTGGTCATCTCAGCAACAGGGATAGTACCAAAAACGCTTGCGACGAATTTGGAGATACTCAACATTGACCCAAACACCTACATTGAAATACAAAAAGCCACAATCCTAAACACGTGTCACATTGTCAGGAAGTTTCTAGACATGGCACATTAAGAAGTGATGTAAAAAGAGGCTTGGGAACATGGCGCTCTGCCCGTCCCAAAGCCTGTTTCCGCCAAGAATGGGCGAGGAAAACTTTTTTATATATGTATGATTGTAGTAGAGATTGTTGGAGTGGCAATTTCTGTGGTAATCCAGAGTGATTTGAGTCTTTTAACATTTTTAACTGTGCCAGCAATGCTTTTAACAATTTGGTCATTGGCAAAAAGTGACAGGTTTTTGAATCGTTCATCGTAGACGAAACGATTAAAAAAGATGATCGGACAGTTGCTAGGTTTGGTGTTTCAAAACGTTTTCGTTTGGCAGTCGGTTCGTCATTCGATGACGAATTTTCTTTCTTTTTTTGATTTATCCATAGAGAATTAGATTAAGATTCGGACCCCGGCAACCCCACCCACCACGGAGCCCTACAAGGGGACATTGCAATAATGCCAGAGCTAACCAGGACCTATACCCTTTCGGTTATCCCCTAAGCCGTGAGGTACGAGTGGTCAGAGGAGCAAAATCGATCTCAAGATAAAAAGAAGCCATTATTTCGGATCATACGACTAAAGTTCTGACTAGGATAGAGTAGGAGCGGAAACCATAAATAGAGAACCAATATAAAATGAAGTAAGAGTAAAGTAAATCAAATGAGGCATGTCATAGTAACAGTGTGTTGGAAGAAAAACAAAAACGAAGGAAGATAAGAAAGAACGAAACAGATTTTGAGGTCTCTAATGCTCCTAACACCAGTAGCACTCGCGACCAGCTGATTGGTCGATACCGGGGACAGGCCGACCTCCCGTTTACCAGGAGCAGGGGCCAAAGTAGCGTGTTGGGGACAGTACCTCGCCCCTCAGCCACCAAGATCCCCCTTTGCTTGGACAAGGGTCTCCACGCACGGCAAATACGTGGGTGCTACACCAAAAGGGAGCACATAAGTTTCCCTCAGTAAACCATCATCGAGAATTTTTTTTGAAAGGAAAACCTTCAAAGACAACATACTTTCATGAAATCTGGATCAAAATGAAAATTTAAGCTATGTGCTGCTTCTCTTCCTGGCTCAGTATTTAATGCATATCGCCTAATGGCATTCTCTTTACGCATCGATGAGTTCCGAGAGAGTAAAGGGCAATTACAATATTGAATATGGATTCCCTGTCAAGTTGAGTGCTTCTCCGATTTCGATTCCCTTGTTTCCCACGCATATTCTGTTGCAGAATGTCACAAATGGCACGAGCTTTTCGGTAACGATAACAACACGGAATCAGACAAGGGGAAAGGTGCAGCAATATTACCACTCAACGCGGCAGTAATTGATGACTTTAATTAACAAAAAATTTTCAGGTAATCAGCTGTGTAGCAAAACGATTATTTATTGCTAAAACTTTACGTTTCGATTCGAGCTGTGCGAATCATCATCAGAAGAGGTTAAATTACATGAAATCTTTCGATTATTATGGAATTTAAAGTTTTAGCAATAAATAACCGTTTTGCTATACAGCTGACTATCTGAAAATTTGTTGTTGATTATTATAATGGGCTGTGAAAGTTAATGTGAAACTGACTGATGACTTCGTTATGACTGTATCCAGTGGCAAAGTGAACATTCGCACTATACTGTTGCTGTTGTTGTCACTGTTGAACTCAATAATGTCAATGTGAACAAATTATCAATGAGACAGAAAGAGTGTACGAAATAACCAATTAACCAAATTTAATGAGTTTACAATTAGCATATACAACGCTCCTTATTGCTCTATAAAAATTAAAATAGGCAATTTTTTAATAGATCATTAATGGTTTATTTATTATTAGTAGTATTATGTTATGTGATTCTCTGTTTAAGCTTTAATTAAGAACTATGGAAAATCAACATGGTTTAGGATTTTAAGGTTCTTCTTTCATTAAAAAATGTCTAAAACGCGAATTTTCAAAATACCTACTTTCAAAGAGTTGATGTCAACTGTTAACCCACTATCGACGTTGAACATTCTATTATTTCAAAATAAAAAAGAATATATTAATGTAATTATGAGAAATAATAATTCGAATGGTATTACATATTCTTATTAAATGTTGGACTTTATAATCCATTTAAATTTTATTTGGAATAAACAAATTATTTTTGTATTACATGTCTTAAATCATGCATATATATACTAAGCAACAAAAACCAATTACTTTGATATAACATATTATAAATTACTCATTGGTATATTAAGTTTTACAGGCTAATTCGTTAAAAAAATATTTTTAATAATAACAAGGGAGCTCAAAGTTTCGAAACTGAAATTAATATTATTAAAATTATTGTGATATTTCCCCAAATGGTGTTACATTAAAAAAAAGAAATAATTATTAAATTTTCTCAGAAATGCGATTGTTCAAATCAATTTTAATGGAAATGTTATGAGCAGTTGCGTAGTTAAGTGGGGCAAGGGGGCATTCGCCCCGGATGTCACAATTTGAAGGGCAGCAATTAGCCTTTAAAAACAAAATTTATTTGTTTTGTTTTATTACACCACTAAGTGGGGGCGGCAGTGACAATCACTCGCCCAGGGCAGCAAAATATCTAGCTACGCCACTGATTATGAGATAAAACCGATTTAAAGCATAATTTACTAAGCAAAAAATATTTATTGAAATGCCGATGATGTCTAGAATGATTGCCATACTAAAACAGAATCTGCTGAAAGTAGCCAAATAACCCTAAACTCATCTCTCTCTCTCTCTCTCTCTCTCTCTCGGTGAGCATCATTAACAAATTTTACATTATAACGGAAAATGTGGTACAATATATTTAAATTAAAAATCGTTAAATAACGATTTAGACTACGTGCCTCACGAAACAAAATCGTTCTCAATGATTAGAAACGAAAATTGCGTCCGTTTTTCTCACTAACGAAGTACTTGCTGTGAAACTCGAGAGCTCGACTTGAAATACTGCATTATCACGACCACGGTGTTAACAATTCCATGCCTGCATACATAATTCATAAATATTGAACAGGCTTGAAGATTTCATTTGAAATCAACAAAAATTACTTTTTTACAAAATATTATAAAACGCATACTGTAACGCATTTGTATCTTCAAAAGAAATTTTTAATAATAACAAAATTTGATTGAAAATATGTTCGAATTTGCAATAAATAACATGATGGATATTCGCTGGCTAAATGAATTTTTTATAAAATTTTATAAGAATTTTTACTTCCCTCTGACAAGGGAAGGGCCCGAGCTGGACGACGCCAATTTTAATGGGAGTGGTCTCATTTGAAAGCTCTCAAAAAATTGTTAGACACGTATTGGAGCGTTTTTCAGCATACGCCTTAATATAGATGTCAGGGGCCAAAGAAGGGCAAAATTTGGGGCATTTTTGAAGATTTCAAACGGCTGTATCTCGGTTAAAATTTAGAGCTAAAAATTAAGTTTTGACGCATTATATACATCAATTAAATACATCGAGTACTTGTTTCAGGATTTTTTGGATAAAACAATATTAAATGTTATTTTGTAATTTTGGATATCGCCTCTATTACTGCTATTTATCGAAAGACTTCTTGGCAGTTTGGTGAAATCAATGGCGATCTTTCTAGAAAGCTGGCTGTTTGCGTTTGTATTATTGAATATGCATGAAACATATAAAAGGAGGTTGAAATATAAATTTATGCATTAAGGATACAAATTAATAATGGAAGATCTTACTGCTCATGGGAAATATCGTGAATTTATTGTTTGTAATCATTTAATATCTTTTCTTGCGAAGATTAAAATCTTCGTTCAATAACTTGCATTCGTAATACCCCAAAAACTACCTTGCATCAGAACAGTGGGCCCACCTAGAATTTTCCGAAGATGGGGGGGGGGCAGTGGCATACAGAATTTTGTCAAAAAAGGTGTGTGTATGTGTGTGTGTGGGGGGGGGTTAACACCGAAAAATTCTCCGAAAATTTGTTTCAACTGTTATATTAATTTAGTAAGGCAGTTGTATTCTGCACATTTTTCTTTTCAAGAGCAAAATCAAAATAATTTTTCCGTTTGGTCAGCCCAAGCCCTGGCCCTTAGATTCTGGGCCCCATCCCTCTTCCCCCCCCCGGTGGGTGCGTCACTGCGTTAGAGTGTACTACTTTCTTCATCATGTATCGCTCGGGGTTTTTTTGGAATAGTAAAAGAAGGATTGCATTATTCTACAGAAATAATTTTCATTTGTTTTCGTGTTGTTATAGCATAGGATGAGCATGTTGTGTATGAGTAATGTATATGTGTGTTTGAACGATATGAACTACGTTTATACGTTTTATTCAGATTGATATTAAGTTACAGAAAACTTGTGTAGGAAATTATAACGTCTTGACAATTATTATGACTTTAGTTGCAAAGAACGTTAGCGAAAGTGAATATTTGTTACTTACAAAAACAAAAACAGATTTCTCAAAAATATAAAAAAAAATCGGATAATTTTTTATTTTGATCAAGTAATACATGTTAAATTTTACTGCAAGAATATGCAGAAAAAATGCAAATGTTAGTCACTGAGTTTTCCGTAAAATGTAACTCTACTCTTACAGGTTCAGATGAGATAATGATAAGAGCAAACCGGTTTCAACATCTTTCTGGAAATATCGCCAATGATTTCGCCGAATTGCTAATAAGTCTTTTAATGGATATCAATAATAGAGGCGATGTTCAGAATTGAAAAATTAGATTCAATAATGTTTTATCTGAAAAATCCTGAAATATGTATTCCATATATTTGAAAGAATCATATAATGCATCAAAACTTAATCTTTAGCTCTAATTTTAACCGAGATCAAGCCGTTTAAAATCTTCGAAAATGCCCACAATTTTTCAATTCTTTAGCCCCTGGCATCTATATTAAGGCTCACGCTAACAAATACTCGAATACGTGTCTAACAATTTTTGAGAGCTTTCAAATGAGATCACTCCCATTAAAATTGGCGTCGTCCAGCTCAGGCCCTTCCCTTGCGAGATTTTTGTTCGTTTTCCTCCAAAGAGAAACTGAATTTTTATTATTTCCTCTTCGGAAATTTCTGAAAATTAAAGGAAGTTAATTAAATTCTACGAAGGCACGTTGATACAGAGGTCGAGAAATATTGCTTCGAAGAGTTTTTGCTAATCATAATATTGAAGGAACATCAAAGCTTAATTACTAATTAAATTGCGGTATAAATACACGGAAATCTTCCGGTAACTTCGATTAAAATTTAATGAATAAAGTGAATTTATTTTTTGTATGGAATATCGTATGTTCTAAAAGTATTATTATCTGAAATTGATTGCTTTTTATTCCTTTCAGGTCTCCTAAAAACTTGGGATTTATAACTGCTGCTAAGCACTTTTTTCTTAACTACACTACAGTTGAGCCTGTTAAATTGACCACCTGTATAAAGTGACCACTTTTTCTAAGAAATAACAGCAAGGGACTTAGTTAATGATGTGAGTTTTGCGGAAAATTTTGAAACAGAATATTTTCCATCACTTCAATGACAAAATACCTAGTGTAAATATAATATTATATTTATTAAATAACACTTGTTTCATTTGCTATATGGAGAGTTCAGGTATTAGGTAAGCAATATTTTGTCCATTTTATACCCACCCCCCGGTAAGCAAAAATTAACATTGGCTAACATAGGAAAATAAGCACAATAGCCACCCTCCCACCGAAGGTGCTTACGTAATACATGGAATCTCCCATACCACTACACAAACTGTAGTCCCCGGCCCCATATTTACTTCCTTAGAAAGAAATAGAGATTCACAGAAAATTTGGAATCATAATAGTGGTCAAACTCGTTATTGTTACTTCTTAGTTCTTAGTAACCCTTACTTTAACCTGTTACTTCATATCTTGCCCCTTACCCTCCTTGAGCCATAATATCCACACACAAACTAATGCTATGTACTAAAACAAACATGGAAATAAACAAGGTTTCCCTACGTACCTGGAACACCTGAAACAAAAAACTGAAAGAATAGCAGAAACGAAAAATTATCAGAGAATTTGAAATTATCCCTAAAAGTCAGAAAAAGGGGATTTTTTGGTCGAACCTGGAAAAATTAGGGAAAAACTTTCTTATCTTCTGTTGTGAATAGCTAAATTTTACTCGAATTTCAACTTATTTTCCCTAAAGTGAGTGGGAAAGTTGAATGAATTACTATTACTAAAACAATAATATTTCATTGTTACACAAACACACACACATATATATATATATTGATCGTTTTCTACGTTTATATTTAATACTCAGTTCCCTATAAATTGTCAGTTTCTCTAATCATTTACTCCGACCTTCCTTACTTTGAAAAATGATCAGCAGATGTGATTAGATGTGAAGCTGTGATCGACGGATTGTCTGTGATTAGCCAAATTCATCAAAAACTGTGAACAGCGTAAAATTCTCGCATTTCGCATTAATTAATAAGGAGAATTTTCAATTCTGCGCTGTTTAAAAGGTGATTAATGGATTTTTCTATCCGATAGCGCTTACCTTAGTACTAAATTAAAATTCATTAACCCTTTGCTTAACGATAGGTATTTTTAATTAATATTTCGCAGATAGTTCTGTAATTCATTTACTGAAAGCACAGGGTAACGAGTTATTGATGACAGCTATCTAAATCCGATTTAAAAACGATTAACTGTTAAATATCTGTAAAGTAATTGCTGAAACAGGCTGTTGAAATTGTCAGAACTGTTAGTTTCGGAAGATTTTTGTAATTTTAATAACGATAATTTTAATATATATTATGCATATAATTTTGTAAATTAATTGATTAGCTAAAAATAGCAATTAATTTTCTAATTAACGAATGTATATTTTCAGTTAGTTAATTTACTTATTTAATTAATTATATGTAGAAATCATGCATAAGAGAATTCATTTCTAGTCTTTAGAAGCCTGTTATTATACTAATCTGCTTCATTTACATTAATTTTCTAACTTAAAATTAAAGCATAATTTACATACAATAAACATTTTTAGTAATCTCTTTCACTGATGGTAACTATTTTGATTATTCTATTAATTGTTATTTTACATACTTCCGAAGGAAAATAAATGCACGTATGAATTTTTTTTAAAGTACTCATGAATTAAACTTTTTATTCATAAGAAGAATATAATATTGTATTACATGATATTATTGTTACATGATTTTGAAAACAAAAATTGTGTGTAATTCACAGGCGGAAATCTTATGTATTTTATGAAAATGCATTCTATTTAAAACAAGTAATCAGGCAGTTTCCTAAAACAATAAGCTGTAGAAAATATAACCCTTAAATGCATAACCTATGTCAAATTGACCCGGTGTATTACAGTTTGTGTTATATTTCCGATTATTTTCCAAATATACACTGGATTATCCCTGACATCTCAAATTATATATTTTGTAAGCCATCTAGCTAGTTTTTATTTTGTCATTTTGTTTATTATTTTTTTGTGACAAATTTTATACCACTACACCTTTAATTCATAACCCAGGTCAAATTGACCCTATAAATAATTTTCATACCACATCGCAATTTTAAATTAAAAATCAGTTTTTTTAGCATATTTTCACAAAGAAGAAGTAAACTACTTTACAAACGTATACAGAAACATTTTAGCCGCTTCAGTCAAGTTAAGCGTGGTAAACATAAACATCGTTATTTTCTACTGCTTTTGATTGAGAGGCTTTTATATTCCAAATGTTTAATATTTTACCAGATTTATCCCTTTCATCAATATTGTTTTATGGTTGAAGGTATGTATTTCATTTATTTATTATTACAATTACAAATTTTTGTTAGCCTATACTGAAATTAATGATTTTATAGAATTTTTAGCTTTTCAAATTTTTTCAAACATAATGGCAACTGGAATCTTTGAAAGAATAATTAATAGATTTGATATCATATTGATTGAAATTATGTGTCTCAGGTGCTTAGTAGTACGAAGAAGAGGTTGACAGAAGAAAAGCAGGCCTAACTTCTGAATGAAACAGACATTTTGCTCACTTCGTATGAATATGAAGCAGATGAGCTAGATGTGCAAATAGAAGGAAATCATCCAAGCGCATTATAAAAAGCCTAATTATAAAAATGAAACTGATGACGAATATGAAAGTGAGGATGAATTTCCTTCCCCTGCTGTTATTCCTCAAGGGCAATACAAAATCCGGATGAAAATAGTCAGAAATTTGTCCAACTCGAGCAGTGCAAACCTCGAGTCATAACATAATATCTTTTCACTGTGGCCCAGCAAAAGGGGTAAAAACTTCAACGAATGGGAAAATCATTTCCCATCTGAAATTTCTTATAAAATATTATTTTTGAAGGAATTAGCAAAAGAACTTGTACTGTCATATATGATAACATGGAGCGCTGACAATGAGATACAAATCAATCAGTCGGTTTCAGACACTCAGTCAACCAGACAGTCTCTCTCTCTCTAATATATATATATACCACTAAACCTGTGTAGTACCGAAGAGCGTGTTCTGGAAACAGGCAATGAACAGAAAGTAAGAACTTGGGCCGGAAAACCATTACATGGCAGGCACTACAATGACCTGCAACAACCACACGTTGACAAAAAGGCATCAAATTCTTGGCTGGCCAAAGGCACTCTCCAGCCAGAGACAGAAGGATTCATGCTAGCCATCCAAGACCAAGTGATCGCAACAAGGAACAATCAGAAATTCATCCAGAGAAAAGATATAGAAAGCGACAAATGCAGACACTGTCATGCGGCATCGGAGACAATCCAACACGTGATGGCAGGATGCAAGATCCTTGCGCAGTCAGACTACAAACATAGACACGATCAAGTAGCGAAAATAGTCCACCAGAAATTGGCAGCGAATGCTGGCTTTCTGACAGAAAAATGCCCGTACTACAAATATGAGCCAGAGACCGTGCATGAGAACGAAACACACAAGCTTTACTGGGATAGAGCAATCATAACAGACAAGACAGTCCCACATAACCGTCCTGACATAACCCTCGTCGATAAATCGAATAAGACCACGTACTTAATCGACATAGCAGTACCCAACACCAATAACATACAGACAACCTACACAACGAAAATCACCAAGTACCAAGATCTCAGACATGAAGTACGAGATATATGGGGTATGGAAAAGATCTTTGTCATCCCGTTAGTCATCTCAGCATCAGGAATAGTACCAAAAACGCTTGCGACGAATTTGATTTAATAATTATAACAGCTTATATAAGGGGGAAAACATAAATATAAAAAAAGTTTTCTTTAGCACATTTAACATGTAACGACGAATTTTTTGTCGAAAGATGGCAACACTCTCGAACCCGAACTAAAACTTCCCCGATCTCAAAACAAAACCTTTTTGGTTCCAAAGCTAAACTATTCGATACTCGAACTAAAACTAACGCTGAGATCACGGCGAAGGAAGTAAGTTGAACGAGACTTCG
>QLNU02015003.1:89325565-89347382 GCA_006491805.2 Dysdera silvatica
CCCCCTCTAATCATGAATGTCTGGTGACAGGACCATGAGTCACTGGGCTCTGCCTTCCGCACATGTATGTGGACCTAAATGCAAACACGTCATGGTTTAGGTAATAGTAATGCCGAAACACATGATAAATTATCTAGATCAACTAACTGTTGAAAACGAAATTTTTATCCTAATCTTACACATAGCATAGATAGCATTCCAAGATATCTGCCAGATGATACTAGCCAACGGATTCAATAATCATTAAAGAACAAAATAAGTAGACAATAATTCCAGAAGAGTTCATGTTTAATTTTGCTAACAGAAATAATAAACATTATTTTAACTTGAAGTCTTATCCTATACATTCAACACAACAGCCTTCATGCAGCCAACCGTCGTTTAAACGTAGTAATGGCGGCAAATTCTAGCAGGGAATTCTATATATGATAACGATATAAGCTATTAAGATCACTATACTTTTCAATTATTATATCACTATGTTTATTTTTTCACAATTTAATTTTACTATTCACAGTCCATAAATATTTCCATCCATTCTCCTTTTTTATTTTCCATGCTTGATTAAACAATTCCCTCTTAAAAGGGCATTGTTGTCCCTTTTTTAAAGCCCCATTGCCTCCCCATTACGCTGATGCAGCCCCTGATGATATTTACAAAAATCCTTTAACATCTGCCTGTTGGCAAAATATAAGGATAAGGAAGATGCTAAAAGTAAATTTGTGGCTTGTGCTCTTGATGGTACATCGACCAATTTCGGAGAAAAGAACGAAGCTTTCCAAAAATTGAAAAGGGATGTTCGACCTTATCTTTTAGGCATTCATTGTTGTGCTTACAGATTAGAATTAGCTGTTAAAGATGTTATTGAAAAAACAGCTTATTACTTGAAATTTGAAGAATCTTTAAACGATTTGCATGTAATTTATAAGTATTCTGCAAAAAACTGGTCAGAATTACAAACTGTAGGAGAAGCACTAAACATAAAAATAGTAAAACCTATAAAAGTTGGTGGAATTCGGTGGATAGCTTATCACGAGCATGCTGCTATTGTTGTTCAGAAATATTATGGAGCTTATATTGTTCATTTAGAATCACTTTCTCAATCAAAGTCTAAAAAATACAGTTCAAAGACTGCAAATGCCATTAAAAATATGAAATCGTTAGAATTTATGCAAGTTTTTTTTTTTTTTCATTTATACTTACTTTCCAGTTTAAGTAAAATTCTCCAAAGCAATTGTACAAACTTGACCTGTGCAAGATCAAAAATGCAAGCCATTCTACTTACATTTAAAAAATTGAAAAATGGAAACGCCCTTAAAAAATTTGCAGATTTAGATAACATTGAGGACTTGAGTATTTCAGATGAAAACGTAATGTACAAGGGTATGAATTTGTCAGAAATTAAATTACAGACAAGAAAAATCCGTTCCTTTCAATATGATGCAAGCTGCTCCATTATAAAAGCTGAAGTAATAAAGGAAGCAACACATATAGTTGAATTATGTGGAAATTTCATTAGAACATGATTTGAAAACTTTATTGATGACCCAGTTTTATCAGATTTCAAAGTGTTTGAGCCAAGCAATTGGCCAGTTGAAGGCAAAACTGAGCTGGTGGAGTACGGACAAGAAGAAATCAAGCTCCTCTGGTTCCATTTTAGTAACATACTTAAGAAAAAGGGTTTATCGAAAACTGAAGCTTTGCTTCAATGAGAAATTCTAAAACTTCATGTTAAAGACACTTTAGAACACAAGATAAAGTGTCAAAAATACAGCGATGTGTGAAAAAACTTTACGACTAGCGATGAAAGGAATTACAAGGATATTCGAAGTTTAATAGAAATCAGGCTTGTTACACCTATAAATGCAACAGAGTGTGAAAGGGGTTTTTCCTTAATGGGAAGGATAAAATCAGACTGAAGATCTAAACTAAAGCAAGCAATGCTTTCAAACTTAATGCAGTTATCTCTTAGCAAAGCTACCCTGGAAACCTTTAATCCAGAAAACGCTAAGCTATTCATCGGTGGTGGAAAGCTGGCCAACAAATACATAGGCATAGTATAAGACCATATGGACCCAGATCTAGACCCGTATACAACACAACTAAATGTAAGTCAAGTAGTGATTCAGATGACGACGGTTTTTTTTTTTAGAAAGTGGTAGCGATTGAAATAGTGGTCGAACGAGGATGGGATGCAATCGTTACGTAGAGAAATTTTGTACAAATAATAAACTAAAACTAAAAGACGTGGTGGAATGGATACTTATGCTTATTTTTCAAGGAAAGTGACCTATTGAATAATTTTCTCAATGTATCTGCTTTGTATTGTTTTGTTCATTACAAATGAACACCAAAAGTGTCCATTATTTCGCTTTATATCGTTTTGTGCCACTTCCGCCGAAAGAATTACCTTTATCTCGCTGCAGAGATCCGTAATTTATCAGGGGGGCGGGTATCAAACAACATTGATTTCTTTGGGTTTCGATAATTAAAACGTCAGCCATTTGAAAACTCCTGCCCCTGCCCCTTGAATAAGGGCGATTGGGACGAGAAGGTTTTATATTATAGGTTCCTTTTGAATATTTTTTTTCTCAAAAAATATTTTATTTTCTTTCTGTCTATATCACAGATATTTAAAAAAATCATGTTTAATAAATAATTATGAAATTTGAAGATTATCTGTTAAGTATACAAGGAAATGATTAATTTGGTTGGTATTTAATTTGGTCTCTGGAAACATTAAATAGTGTATGACGTAATAAATAAGTATCATAATCAGTGAAAAATGGAGCTAGTCTATTTAGTAATTTAGAGACATATACGTGATGACTTCAAATAATTATATGGACACGCTTCCTACACCCAATATCAAAAACATGGCTTTTGAGTTAACAAAATTTTGACCAATATTTATTTTATGCCATTGGCGAAAATTGTAAATTTTTCCGCCAGCCGCTATTTTTATTTGTATCGGTAACCTAATCTATGAAGGTGCGCATTTTGTATACGCTATTATTCCGTGCCTTTGATACATACCTAGTATATGCTGCAGGGGGTCCCCTCCCTCCTTATGTGCCAGAAGGGGGGGGAAACAGAGCTAACTACCTGGCCGGCCGACTAAGGCCGTTGTGAGTCAGGGAGACACGGCCGTCTTCGGCCGTTCTGAGGCTTAAAGAGTTAAATGATTAGAATTTCAGAGTCATCACGCATGCGTGGGCTGAGCAGCGCCCTCTGAACCGCTGATAGATCAGTATAAATAGAGGGCTGTAGCGGGGCGTGTATGGTTATCTTCTAGTGGTAAACGTTACATGAGACGTCACTATGCCTCTACGACGAAAGAGGGCGACATTTCAGCAAGTTACGGAGTTTGAAGGGTGACGAATGATCGGCTTTCGTGAAGGAGGGTTTTCTTATCGTGCAATAGCAGCTCGTATGGGGCGTAACAGCAGCACAGTGATGCGAGTGTGGAAGCAGTGGGTTCAAGAGAACCAGACAACTCAGAAATCCGGGAGTGGACGCCGAAAGGTGACGTCAGCACGGGATGATAGACACCTGGTCCGCATGGCGGTGACGGACCGTTTTGCTTCATCTGGACAGTTGGCAGAACGTTGGTGCACTGCTACAGGTGTATCATTGTGTGCTTCATCAATTCGTCGGCGTCTACTGCACCGTGGACTGCGTGCAAGAGTTCCTTTATACAGGATCCTCCTGACGCAAAACCATCGGCGCCTGCGGCTACAATGGGCTCATGGACATAGAGACTGGCGTGCTGATTGGCAACAAGTGGTGTTTTCTGATGAATCCCGCTTTAATTTGGGGTACAGTGATGGCCGCATCCGTGTTAGACGCTATACCAGTGAACGCCACCTTCCGGAGTGCGTTTTCGAACATCATAGTGGACGATACCCCAGAGTTATAGTCTGGGGTGCGATTGCGTATCATGGACGATCTCAGCTGCTACGAATTGTGGGTAATCTTAACAGCAACCGGTACATCAATGAAGTTCTGGAGCCCGAAGTTGTTCCCTTCCTTCAAGGCATTCCCGGAGCTGTATTTCAACAGGACAATGCCCGCCCACATATTGCCAGGAATGTTCAAGACTTCTTTTCATCACAACAGATACAGCTTCTTCCTTGGCCTGCCTATTCGCCGGATATGTCGCCGATTGAACATGTGTGGGATTTCGTTGGTCGGCGTCTCGCTCGTGATCCTCGTCCCATAGCTACTACAGATGAACTTTGGGGTCGCATACAAGCAATCTGGAATGCTCTTCCTCAGGCACACATTCAACATCTGTTTGATTCCATGCCACGTCGTATAGCATCACTTATTGCAGCGCGTGGTGGCTTCACCAAATACTGATTTTCGACATGTAATATTGTTTTTTGCTTTGTAATTTTAATCGTTTATTTGTATCAACACAGGTCGTTTGTACATTAAATTTCATTCAATTCGGACGAGTCCTTCATGGTGTTGCAATTTTTACAAACATGAGTACACCTGCAATATCTCACGTCCATGGACAGGGCCCGATATTAGAAGCTAATGCCAGTAACCAAAGTTAAGACAGACTGCGTGTGTATATTTCATAATAATAGTAAATAAATAATAATAAATTTTGAAATATTTCGCGTGCCTAAATCATGAGAAAAGGGAATTTACTTTATGCACACCCTCCATATTTAATATCCGCCTAAAGCTTGTGCTACATACGTTGGAAACTGCAAATGTGCAAATGAATCCTGAAATTCCCAATTTACTGCGATGAACTTGTGCCCTGGGGTTACTTCAGATGAGGCGCAGGATAGTGTAATATCAATTTGGCTCGGGAAAAGAAGGGATAAATAATATTAGATAATTAAAAATATCATTGTAAAGGTTTCCAAATTCTTATTGGAATAATATCGTAATTGGACGATAAATTTAACTTATTTTGGAAATTGTTCGATAGTTTTCAGAGTAGAAATAATTTAAAATAATCTATTTTTCAGTATTTCTGGTAATGTTTGAAGGTATTTAAGGCAGCCTCCTTTGATGAATACAATTTAAATTTAATTCCTACTTACTAGTTATGAGATAACCACACTGAATTAAAATTTCTCTAAAATTTTCATTCTTGACATAGAGCTATGTGTTTACACGTAATACTTACTTATTTTTTTATATAAGCCTCTATGTCTGGAGACTATTTATCGGTTTTCTACATATGTTTTCGGTAGTCTGCCAACAGAATTGTAACATAGTGGGCTGAATGGGCAGAAATGATGGGATAATAATAGGTAGGCGCATCTTTTGCCTGAATAAAAGCACTCAGATTATGGACTATTGATCCATTATTTCATAGAAGCTTTGTGTAGGTATGGCATTCTATGCCTTCTGCACTGGTCCCGGACGATTAGTCCGAAGTCGATTCATCCAATGCCGATTCGTCCAACGTCGATTCGTCCAAAGGGATGATTAGTCAATGCCGATTAGTCAAGGACGATTAGTCCGGTGCCAATTCGTCAATGCCGACTGGTTAAAAGGGACGATTCATCCAATGCCGATTCGTCCAAAGAGACGATTAGTCCAATGCCAATTCGTCCAATGCCGACTGGTTAAAAGGGACGATTAGTCAAATGCCAAATAGTCCAAAGGGGTGATTAGTCCAACACAGACTGCCGTCACCATTTAAAGGGGGAGGGGGTACACTGCTAAGTTATTTAATTTTTGAAGTAAATTTATTACTACATGTGTATTTAAAAAATTAATCTACATTCTTTTTTCTTTACCATGTTATGGGTTTGTTTGTTTTTTTGAATATTTTATATATGTATTGTATGTATTTATATTTATTTATGTTTATTGATTTATAGTGAAAATTTATATCATTTTATGGTTTAACATTTAAATGATTTGAAATATAGAAAATGACTATAGTAAAATAATAAAAGACGTATTAAATGAAAATAGGACTGAAGTATTAGTATTTACAAATTATATTAATGATATGTAAATATGATTTCAATATAAATTATTTAAATGCTAATACTTCAGTTCATTTTCGTTTAATGCTTCTTTCATTGCTTTATTATAAATCA
Organism: Dysdera silvatica; assembly: GCA_006491805.2. Classification (NCBI taxonomy): domain Eukaryota; kingdom Metazoa; phylum Arthropoda; class Arachnida; order Araneae; family Dysderidae; genus Dysdera; species Dysdera silvatica. Next base: position 89,331,646 of record QLNU02015003.1, read on the forward strand.
TTTTTCATATTCACAAATCATTCAAATGTTAAACTCATAAATATTAAACCTAAAATTATAAATAATATTTATAAATATATAATATATACAATATATAAAATATTCAAAAAAGAAACCATAAAAACTGGTGCCGTGACCAGGATTTCGTCTGAACTTAAGTTTTTATAGGTTTCGGTTGCTGATGGATATTAGCCATATTGTAGGGAGCGAAATAGCAGTTTTTAGGTACACTGATTGGCCAAAATTATTTTGTTTGCAAGTTAAAAATGGGTTTAAAAAATTAAATATGATAGGTAGGAAAAAAACAAAAAGGTGGATTTGTATGTTAAGGGGTCCTACTTTTAAAAAGAAAAGGAATTTAATTATAAGTGCCTTATTTATATTCAGAATTTTTTTAAGAGTGTTTTTTACTAGTAAAAATCAAATTAATTTAAATTTTACACCTTTGTTAATTCAACAGGCATTTTTAACAAGTCTTTTCGTTTGTCACATAAAAAACAACTAAATTTAAAGTTCTTGAAAAGAAGTTACAAAGAATTTGATTTTGTCTGGATGAATGGATGGCCCAGGAAACTTGTTTACTTCCTATTATGCCCATGATGACGGTTTCTTTGGACGAACGTGTCTTCTCTTGAATGGAGGTGTCTCCTCTTGAACGTTAATTAATGTGGCATAGTGTTATAGACGCAGTGTACAAATAATTGGAGGTACAACTCCATCTGAAAAAATTAAATAACAGGCGGCAGAATATCGAAAAAACAAAAACACTTAACAACATCTAAGCATATATTTATACATAGTGAGAGAGAGAGAGAGAGAGAGAGTGTATGTATTTTTTATTTAATTATCTATTTATCTGCTCCTGGGTGTTTAGATTTAATTAGTTATTTTAAAAAGGGGATTTTCAATGTTCACCCTAACAACCATATGAACCAGAGAGAGAAGAGGAACATTTCTATGTATTAGAGCTGTCCATGAAATAAATGAGGTTGGCAGCCCACCCCATGTTTACTTCTTATTTTTACTTGATTTTATTTATTTTTCCGCTCTTATGAAATACTGGAATTAGCTATTATTGATACGGACAAGTTCGAAAGCCGGAGGCATAAGCGTGGCTAGGGGTTTCACAATTAGGGGTGCTATCAAGGCCTTGGGCAAGGGAAATCTAAGGGACTGTCCCACCCGGAAATGGAAAAGTCTATGTTGTTTTTTCGTTATGTAAACACGTTTATTTTGTTTGTTTGTTGTCAATCATCCGGAAAAAAATTGGTCTACCAAAAAAATTTTTGGCTACGGCTCCGGGTTCTATGGCTATGCAATTCGGTAGTGCTCAGCTAGTAGAATAAGGGTATGTTGTTGAACAAAATAGAATGTTTACTTAATATAATGTCCCTGTAAGTGTGCTTCAGAACTTCTGCGGTCACGCCTTTGGCCGAAAAGAGAGGTATAAAGCCACGAAAGCTACTTCAGCGGGGGCCTTATCTTTTAAATCTACACAATAAAGACGATGAAAGACATTTATAGATCCACTTTTTAAGTGATCCAAGTTGAAATATACCTGAAAGAATCTAAATACAGCTTTGTTTGTAGAATATGCAGTTTTACAATACAACTTTTAGTTTTCCGAAAATCCGAAAATGATTGTTCTAACGAATAGCGGTGTTTGTTTGAGTCATTGTAAGGGTAACAAACTAACATTGTGCTCTATGAAGATGCTTCAGGGACTAAAGTCGCTGGTCGTTATATTGGAAAGGTCGCTAGATCGAGGGCCGTTATATCGAGAGCATACTATATTATACTGAAATTTCGGGTGTAGAAGAAATCGCTTCCTAAGATAATCTCTCATTACAATTCTCCCTTCCCCTCCAAATGTGTTCTTCAATGCCGCCATACCGTTGTCTAAGCAAAAAGTCCTCTAGATCTAGTCACTGCCTGTAAATTAAGGGTGCTTAAGCTCTCCCTCCAGAAAAAATTCTGACACAAACAAAAAAAAATTACAATTCGTGAATTAAAATGACAATTCTTGAATTAATATGACAAGTCGTAAATTAATATAACAAGTCGTGAACTAAAATGACGATTCGTGAATTAGTACAACAATTCGTGAATTAAAATTAAAATTTATTAATTAATAAATAATCAAATACGTTAAGCAATGATATAAATTTTGAATGAATGAATGAATGACAAACGATCTTACTGTAGAGATCGCGTTTAGACTAACTGATAGAACATAGCATTGAAGATAGGACAAACTGCCTTTGGACCAATCGTCCCAAATCCCTTCTGCACCTCTATTCAGAATTCTATGGCATACCCAATTAAAGAATTTAGAACTCAGGTGGGCCTTTTCACATCATTGCAAAGACGATTCCAAGCATTTGTGTCTGCTATACAGTTTGTATCCAGCATTCTGCAACGGTATCATCTTCAGAATAATTGTCTATGTTCTATTTATTGAGACTCAGCAATAAGGTGCAGTGGAAGAGTGCATTGGCCTGTATATCCATGAAGTGCATGATGATCGTGAAGCGATACAGATGGTTTAAAATGAATTATATGTAGAAAATTCATTCACAGATGTATATTGGTATGTCGTGTACCAAAAGTCCCATCTTCTATCCGTTTAACACATCTCTAGGCAATTACCGAGTGTCTACTCTCCCGAATCATTCCTTGTTGAAATAATAGATATAGACTAACTTTTTTGGGTGTTTTTAAGATACGAGCGTAACTTTTCCGCTGTACATAACTTGAACAAGGACTCATAGGATCAATAGTATACTTACAATTATTCAAGATATAATACCAAAGTTTTTATTAAAAATATATACATAGTCTTCTGACGTTCCACAAGTAATGAGATTTTATAAGCCGATGCATCTCGCAACTTATTACGATTACTGATCGTTTGATAGTCTCAGTGAAGACGTTTCTGGTATCTTTTTCTTAAAAGCAAACGTGGTTTGTTCAATAGTTCATCTCCAGTTCACTAAACCAATACTAAACAAACATTGACAGCGACATTTACTTTCTTTGCGGTGCTCACATTCTTCACGACACATTACTATTACAGCAAGACCTCTCATTAGCGGCCACTTACTGGAGAGAAAAATTTGTCCGTAAAACAGGGGGTGACCGTAAAAACAAGTGTGGCATTTGTCCATGGTAACACTAAAATAGTTCAATTATTATATGCAAGATTATTTAACACCAATTAAAACTAAAAATTTTTAGATGTTAATTACAATTCGTAATTCTCCAATGTGATTTCAACTTAAACTTATATAACGATAATTCTATTGCCAAATTTTCAAGCATTGTATATTTGTGACTGCATAAAATAATTATATTATAAGCAGGAATTCTTTTTTATAAACATTCATAAGGTGAAATGAAATTAACCCCACGCACGACCCATAATATATTTTGTTTTCTTTCGAGAGTTTAAATATTCGCCATAAAATTATTAATTCCGCTCTAGGACCTTCTGAAACAAAAACATTATACTTTATGCTCCAGCTTGTACTCCTTCCACCATTTTTACTTTTGAAATGACGGACTAATTACAGCATTTGTGCAAAATATATCTGCTAACTTATCACGATAAGCATGATAATTTATTCCGCCCGACAACATTAGTTAAGTAATAACCGGGACATTGGACAAAAAGATAATTAAAGAGTAGAAAAGAATCTATTTTTGCATTCACGTGTTTCGAAGTAGTTGAAAGGGAAAGTGATTAGAGGTCCTTTTTGCGTTAATCTTAGTAGCATATCTAAAACGATGTATGACTTTTCAAAATAACCACTTGACACTGTCATGAATGACGCTTTTACGTCATTATATATAATACTGGTATAATAAAGAATGCCATTACACTCTTTTGTTCTTTCTCTTCATTTTTCTTCCCAATGATTTAAATTTTTCCGAAATTTATTTCATATGCTTCATTAAACAAATAAAAGCGTTCATTTTTGATTCAAAGTTTAATTAATTACTTAGTGGTACTAACATTAATTGATGACATTTTCTTGAACATAGTTAATAACGAGAAATTAATTATAATTAAATCAGAAAATTAATATTTATTATTATAATTTGCGTTTCGAAAAGTGAAGATCTTCCATAAATCGTAATATCATCATCATCATATTCAACCATTATCTATCCACTGCTGGATGAAGGTCTCTCCAAATGCTTTCCACACAAGTCTATCCTGAGCAATTCGCTTCCACGTCACCCCAACCTGTTTTCTTATTTCATCCACCCATCTAGTTTGAGGACGTTTTCTAGGTCTTCGGTGGTCTCTTGGAATCCAGTTCAGAATTTCTGTTGTCCATCGTTGATCAGTTCTTCTTGCAATATGCCCAGCCCATCGCCATTTCAGTCCTTTTACTTTAACAATGATGTCCTCTACTCTAGTTTGCTCTCTCACCCAAGTGTTTCTTTTTCGATCTCTCCTAGTTATTCCAAGCATGCACCTCTCCATGCTCCTTTGCGTTGTCTGTAACTTTCGTATTGCTCCAACTGTTAGACTCCATGTCTCTGATCCATAAGAGAGGACTGGCAATACACACTGGTTGAAGACCTTTCTTTTTAGACACAAAGGCAATTTCCCCTTCAGGATAAAACTGTTTCTTCCAAATGCACTCCAGCCAAGTTTAATACGTCTGTTGAGTTCTTTCATAATGTTGCCATCCATTGAAATCAGCTGGCCAAGGTAAATATATGAATCAGCAATTTCTAGCTCAATGTTGTCAACTTGTATTTTTGTTTCCTCTACAAAATTATTGAACATGATCTTAGTTTTTTGTAGGTTCATCTTGAGTCCAACTTCTTTACTTCTAGTTGAGAGCTCCTGTACCATGTCTTGGAGTTCTGATGGGTTCGTTGAAAAAATAACAATGTCATCAGCAAACCGCAAATGATTTAAATATTCACCATTTATTTTTATTCCCTTGTTATTCCAATTTATCAGCTGAAAAATCATCTGTAAAGCTGAAGTAAAAAGTTTTGGAGAAATGGTATCTCCCTGCCTCACCCCTTTGCCAAGTTTGATAGTTTTGGTATCTTTATGTAACCGAAATTTTGCACTTGCATTTTTATACACACGTTTCACCATGTCAATGTACACATCCTCAATGTCTGTTGATCTTAAAGAGTTGATGACTGCTGATGTTTTAATAGAGTCAAAGGCCTTCTCATAGTCAATAAATGCAACACACAATGGAAGTTCATATTCATGTGTTCTTTCAATTAATTCTCTTAATACTTGAATATGGTCCACTGTACTGAATCCACTTCGAAATCCAGCTTGTTCTCTTGGTTGATTATATATATATGTGTGTGTGTGTGTGTATTGAATATATATATATGTCATACATTTTTTCGTCAGAATTATTTTCCTTATCTTATGAAGGTTTACAAACTTGTGACAAATCACCTCCATCAATGGAAGAGACAGTCTATGCATCAGATCTGTACATTAAAGCCAATGGGTTTTCACAAACTTGCTTCTCGTCCTGTCTAGCTCTTTTCCTTCTAATGATGTAATCAGTAATTAAACTTTGGGATGATGATTCTACTAATGTTTTATATGCGATATTCACGATATCCAGACACACAATCAGTAGCTTAGCAATTCAAAAATCAAGAAGATTAAGTGATGCGGTCTTAGAGAAAAAAATGAGTGTTGATATCCAGTAGGAGGTGAAGCTTAAGCTCTCATTTTCTACACTGCTGCGTTGAGTTCTGAAGCTCACTTTAGAAAGGTTGTTTGTTTGGATTTTTATGGCGCAAGAGAATCAGAAGTATGCTGTGCTGAACATGGTGAAATCAAAGGCTATGGTAAAAGCCAGTTATCTTTAGAGAGTTAAAGACGTATGTGTGGTTAGCATGGTCATTTAAAATGTTAGAGAGTGATGAACACGTTGGAAAGAGTGACGTGGCAGTATGTGAGCTCACTTCTGAAAAGAGAGTAAACACACAACACGTGTAAATTTCCTTTCATTGGCGCATATTGCGCATGTTGCGCTTTCTTCTGCACACATTGCGTTTATCTTGACTTGCATTGGCGTGCTCAGGGGATGTTGATGGGGGTTGTAACCCCCATTGCAATGAAATTTTGTATATTTAACATAGGAATATGTGAGTTGCAGCTCTATAACCCGCATTGAGCGTATAACCCCCTTGCGAGCTTTTCTGGGTACGCCTATGTTAACGTGAACATACTGTCACCAATCTGGTTTTGTTGATAGAGTTCAGAACCACCCGTATTACAGTAATCACCAAAAACATAAAATTTTGCACCTAGAAGATTCTACTCCTGTATGAAAATCTGTATACAGGTGAAGTGGTACGTAGGAACAATATGAAATGGGCGCCTTCAAGATATCAGCCTTTAAGATGTCGGCCATGTTGTTGACCTACCTTGATAAATTGCCTCATGCGTAATGACGTATATTTACCACTTGCCAACTGGTATTTTATTTACATGAGTGTTTGCACACTCTTAGACCACCCTGTATTTGGTATCCTTAATGTAGCCACACATATTTCGATCTCCCAAACACACCTTAAAATGATCTGACGACAAATTAGCTTTCACTACATGTTGTTGATATGTGATTTTTTCCATGTTTTTACAGCGAAAACGAAATGCCGGAAGTGACGTCATCACATTTTGACTCTTAATGTCTCTGTAACGAAGCCGTGTTTTGGAAAAGTTCAAATGGTTTGGGCATTAAAATGGCGTCATTTACCACACCTCTTCTTTTGTTGGTATAGTTCAAGTCTACCCTGCACGGTAGAACCTCTGAACAACAGATATCTTGTGATTTGAGAATTTGTCCTATACAGAGGTCTCCACTATTTCAGAGTGTTAGAGCCTAACAAGTATTAGGGCTGAAAATTGGAAAAGTGTTTGCTGCTCAGGAGTATCAGTTACAGAAAATTTTCTGCATGTATACATATACAAACATAGCAAAATAGTGTACGTCGTTAGCATCGTAACAACATCATGAAAACTTTCCCAACATAACCCATAAAAAAATAATCTCAGTTTCTCTCTATTTTATCTTAAAATTATTAATAATGCTCTGCAACAAAGAAGCAGAGAGAGAAAAAAAACTCCCATGGAAATCCTACAACAAACTTTCAAAACTATTTAGCTTCATATATATATTTACAATTTCTATTTTGTGTGAAAAGCTTTTATCAATTTTATATCTACTGCGTGTGTCATTTATAGTTGATATACTTCCATCTAGTTAAACCATCGTCAGAAAATCAGAGCCCAAACTCATCATTTTTATCATGGCTCCTTGCTAAACTGAACGAAAGATCCTCAGTCGGTTCCCTTTCCGAATCGTCGAGCACCATTCGAGTCACAAGCAATGTCAATTTGATGAGATTTTCTTCTCCATCTAAAGATTTTTATCGTATTATTATTTTGATAGCGTAACCCCGAACTAAAGGAAACACTAAAGCCAGAAAGGAGATTCAAGCAATCCTGAATAGGGAAAAGAATTCGTTTTATCCATTAGATTTTAGCCGGGTCGAAGGTTTTTTTTTGTCTGATTTGTTGCCGAAAGAAGAACAAATTATCCTTATTTTCTCAGATATTATTTCGATATTTAAAGAGATTTTAGGGTAATAAATGTCATTTTTATAAACTGATCATAATGTGCTTTTAAATTGGTTTATAATAAACTAATTAGTAATAATATTTAAAACAAATTACACACAAACGCAGTTTAATTTGAGCAGGAGAAACATTTTACTCGTATTACGTATAAAATCGGCCATTGCAAAACACTCATGGAAACACAACCATCGTTTCTGTTTTGTCGATGCAAAAATAATTGAAAAAGTCCGTTCACCCTCAGATCTCAATTTTTTCGAGGCCTTTCATATCTTCAGTAATTCCTGTACAATAGTCAACGAGCCGGTTGAGAACAATTTTTCCCCCCTCTTGTTACAAACCTCTCTTTCAATCAACATAATTTCTTCTTCCAACAATAATTGTTCCTTTTCCTTTTACTTAGCATTCTGCACAATAGATGGCGACACAAATCAGGCTTTTTGTTATGTTATCTGTTTCGCCTTTTTCACTTTTTCGTTTTTGATTTAGTGGCAACAAATCAGTTTGGACGAATTTTCTGACGATGGTGGACGCTTGATTTTCCACCGAAACAATTGTAAAATGTTTCTCCTGCTCAAATTAAACTGCGTTTGTGTGTAATTTGTTTTAAATATTATTTTTGCGCAGTGTATCGCTCATATTTCTCTCATAATTAGTAATAAATTTGACACCCACGTATTAGTAGCTCAAACTAGAGCTATTTTCTGTTTTAGGAGAAAAAGAGACGCCGTCCTCATCCCAGATTCGAACCAGGGTCCCCACGTTGAGCCCGCGGTGTCTTGACCTACTAGACGAATGAGGACAAGAACAAACGCATTTTTCTCCATATATTAAGTTGTAAGATATTATTACCCTTCACAGGGATAACACAATTGCCAAATATACGTGGGTGTCAAATTTATTAGTAATAAAAAATCCCCCACGAAAAACTCGCAAAAATCTCGCCCGGGTGGCTTTGTGTGTTGACCATTATTTGACAATTGTGTTATCCCTGTGAAGGGTAGTAATATCTTACATAATGAACTAAGTTTAGCAGTTTGCATACGTCTAAACATTTATGCATTTAATTTAATAAACAAAGTTGGGTCGCTATATATTGAAGTTGATTATTCAATAAATGAAATTTGATAGAAAGAAATGTCTTTTTTTTATATTTGTATATTCTCTAGTATAATGTGTTTAGATACGACTATCCTAATTCACGTCTTTTTCTTTATAAACAAGTGGACATTAATCACATGATTTAAAAGTCAGACTCACATAGATAATTTAAAGAAGAATTGACAAGTTAAACAACTTTTGAAAGCACCTTGAAAATCATTGTATTTATGTATGTGCATTTACATTTGTGTAGATTCACATGGTAAATTCGGTTTCTGGTGTTTCGCATCATAAGAAATTTCAATAATAATTCGTTGTAAAATTGTTTTCATTTATATAGTGAAAGACATTGTCATTACGGAGGAAATTTTCATGTTTATTTTGTCAAAAACTCAATATATATATATATATGTTTCTTTTGATATACTTATATTAAACTACTTTTTTATGCAGCACAGTTTCTCTGTGTAATTTATTTATTTATTACAAATGCCAGGCTTTTGACTATTTAATCAGTAACCTTCGAGCTTTCTAATATTTGCTAACAGTATTTTGAGAAATTTTTAGTGCATTGCACACGTTTAGATGATCCGATGGAATTGGGTGGCTGCTGTTGCATAGCTTGTAATGAGTGGCTTCAGTGAGACCAAAGCTGAACAAATAAGCCCGCAGACAATCCTATCCCAATTTTGCTACCTCGGCAGTTCTAGAAGTATCCTGAATTAGTGATTCAGAGTGGAGTAGTAGATCCCAGGGATTATTTAAAGCCTTATTTGAAATCTCCAGAGCGTTGCTTTTACTAAAATGTAATAATTATAAAGATTTAGCTTATAAAGTTAGTTTATAAAGATTTAGCTAATTTTCGCTTAACCCTTTTCATTAACGGACATTTACCGGGCAGAAAAACATGTCCATAAAAGAGGGGTGACCGTAGAATAGGATATAGTTTGAAGGAATTTCGTACCACAGAATTTGTGACTGTAAAAATAGTGCAACCTTATCTGATGAGTATCAGGTTGGAAATACACCAATTCGGTTTAATAAATTTATTTTCTTTAAAATACTTATCAATTTTTGTGAAATTTTGTAGACTATAGGTGTTGATTCCAAACTTTTTTCCAGGGGTCGTATATTGCTTTCTATCTAATTATGGATTGCCATCTTCAAGTTACTTCATTCTGAACTGTTTCATGCGATTTAACTTACGTTAAATATATAAGAACGTAAATACGAAGTAACGTAATGAGTGATTCCACACGACGTAATTCGAGTTATCGTAGTAACGATTCTAGTCAAAACGACGTAACTCGAAAGAAGATTTGCGTACAATGTTAAGCTAAAGGGGCAAAATCGTTTCTACTCAATGTAACTTACGCTAACTATACAATAACGCCCGAAGTGACATAATGAATGGCGCCATGTGACATAACTCGAGCTAACGTCATAACGACTTAAGTCGAAACAACGTAACCCGAAGAAAGAATCTACACACAATTTTGAGTTAAAGTAACAAGATTGCTTCCGTGTAATTTAACTTAGGTTAAATAGGTTGTATAATCACGCCCGAAGTGGCGTAATTTGTGGTTCTACACTACATAACTCGAACTAACGTCGTAACGACTTAAGCCGAAACAATGTAATGCGAACAAAAAAAAATGTGTACAACTTTAAGCTAAAGTAACGCAATTGCTTCTATGAAATATAATTTACGTTAAATCTACAGTAATTCCCGGAGTGACATAATGGGTTATTCCTCACGACATAACTCAAATTAATGTCGTGACGACTTAAGTCGAAACGAGATAATTCGAATAAAAGATTTGCCTACAATTTTAAGCTAAAGTGAAAAAGAAGATTAATTTCATGCAATAATCTAGTTCAATATAAATTATATTCCATTTCAATACTCGTGTATTCATGAAGTATTTAACAACTTATGAAAATAGTAAAATACCGTGAAACTCAACACGAGCACGGATAAAACGTGGAATCAGGACGTTAAATATGGTTCACTATTTAACTATATTAAGTTTCACGCTTTTTACGAGCACAAAAGTAGAATCTCGTCTAATACGAGAAAAATATCTGTCCAACTTTAATGCGATTTTTCCCATCTCCATTTCATTGTTTTCGCCTTTTCCGACGAAAACGTGGGGAAAAGAAAACATTGTAATATTCGTGATGCACAAACGAATATGCCAAGCAAACCATCAAAACTTCTTGATTTTTTTCAATAACTATTGAGGTGAAATTAAGCGAAATGAGACCATATGTGTATTTATTTACAGTGTAATAAAAATAGACCCCATATAGGTAAGGTTGAAAATTCTATGTTTATTAAATGATATAAAGTAAATCTTGCAAAAAGAAAATTACCCAAGTTAATTCTAATAATTAATTTATTAAGTGTGAATTTTTAAATTCTGATTCCTTTCACGGGATTTAAGAGTAATGGCCGATATGAGAAATTTTATATATTCTTACCTTCTCGCATTATTCGAGTTCAAGAATCTTGGCAATTATAAATCAACTATAAATAGTTTCTTCTATCTTAAATTTCGTTAAAGTTAGCTCAATTTCTTTCACATAGTGATCCAATGTGTAGAAGATCTTTAACCTATTTAGTTATCATATCATATTTTATGTAAGCACTACATCTTAGTAATAAATTAATAAAGCTTTATAATTACGCCTATTAAATTTAATCGTTAAGTTTTCTTTACCTCTGCTAGAGTCTGCTCTTCATCATTAACACGAACCGCAAAGAAAATTATCAGAACACAAATCATGAGGTTGACTACAATCACCCTCATCGAAATATTTAGTCGTTTCTTCATTAAAAATTAATTCCTTTCAAAATAGTTGTATAATAGGCAGATCAACCCAATTTTAGCATTCAAACGATACGAAAATTTAGTCTTAATTTCATTCTAACCCTATTTCTGCTTTTCCTTAGAAATCAAACTACACAAGCACTCAAAATAAGAAAAATTATGAGATAGTTTCTGAGCTTACACATGAACAAATAATAATAGTGATTTCAAAACTCGAACTTTTAATTTTACCACTTGCTTGTATTCGTTAAGAAAAGAACGTTTTGATATCAAGTTTTCTCTAAATATTCAGTGTTTTTCTTTCTCCTAATGAGAAAATTATAGTTGTGTCATTATAGTTTCAAAAATGGGTTTCTTACAAATTAGAGGAAATTATTGAATATATTACCGATTAAAACACGATTTTAAACTTATCTTGTATCGCTTTTGGAAAGAATAATCGATACAGATTTTAGCCGATTCTGATTCGTCTGTAGTCTGTCGTCGATAGTGAAAGAATGTAGACACGTGATCATGTAAACCAGAAAATTACAATGTGAATCTTATTCCGAGTAAATAACAAAGTCTGTACAAAGATCTGCATTATAATTGTAATGCAGATTTTTGCTTTAAGATCTTTTGCTTTTGCTTTAAACGCAGCGTACAATTGCACTCTGTGTTTAAAGCAAATAGAAAAATGCACCAGCTCCAATTAATAGTTTCATTTAAATATTTGCTTACTCAGAAATAAAGTCTCTGGAGTTTGCTACTTCCTCTTGCTCAGGCACACTATCTACAAAACACGCCTGCCATAGGGAAAAAACTGTCAACTGTATTTCTGAAATCTGACATAGTATTATTAGTTAATTGGCTGAATGAGAGTTGGATATTTGAATCTAATGTCTCTGAGTTAAGAAACAAAATCCGAAAACGTCTGAGCCTTCAGCGAATTTTGTGCTCCATTAAACGTTGTAAGTGTCACCTTACTAGCGGAATACAAAGCACTTTTTAACGGCAAAATCTCAGAACGGAGTTCGGTGAATCTACGGAAATTTAAGCAGCGAAACTGAGACGCATATGCAATTTTAATATTCATAAATTTATAAAAGTCTTTCCGTAGTTTAAGCAGGGTTTAATTTGCATCTTTCTAAAGCTGAAAGGGAGTTAAGGCAGTTGTTAAAATTGTGAGAAGTATGCGGCAGTTCTCTTTAACTCTAAAAGCAAATGTTCCTGTGATAATGGACGCACGAAAACATCTCTCTCTCTCCTGCTTTTGAAAGGCAGAAACCAAGAAAAAATATCCACCGATGAATTGTGAAAAAAAATGACGAAAACACTATTCGGCGAAAGCAGCAAATTATAACGCTCCATTATCTACCGTTTCCATAAACATTTCTAGCGCCAAATACTGCTGATTTAACCAAAAAAGTCGCAAGTTTCAATCCCCATAGCCACATGTCGTAAATGATGAATGGCAACGTCAAGCAAAACCAAACGACCAAAGATTTTAGTTCCGTAAAAGAAAAACATCCTGACCTTTTAACTGTTTTTATCAAGTTTTTTAGGATAAGCATGTAAACACGGATAACCTACGTCGGCGAAACACTAGAAAAAAGGTATAAAATAAAAAAATACGAGCACATACATTGAATAAAAAACTAAATTCCTTCCCACGACCAAGTTGATATAAAAAATAAACTTCAAAAATAAAATGTATCGATTTTGAACCATTTGTTCCCTACTTCCAGAAAAAATATTTACGTTACAAATTTTTGAAAGTGACCAGGCAGTTTATCAATAAAGTTGATGGCTTTTGCTTTATTTGAAGTAAATCACTTTAATGGTGCTGCGCTACGTAGGAAAATAAAATTCAACTAAAATCTTCATTTCATTTACAAAGTTATTTTTGAAAACTGTGTAACGATATAACATGACTTAGAACGTAATACATCTTAATTTTATAACTCACCTTAAAGTAGGAGCTTGCAGCGCCTAATTTTAACGAGAGAGGAGCGATCACTGCCCATTTAATGTAATTCACATTAAAACTCCATTACCCTCTTAAGACTCGAGCGTTGGTCGACATGATGCCACTTCTTTAGTAAAAGCAAATTCTCGTCACGCGATTTTCTGAGCTCTCTAGCGACATCTAGTGACACTAAAAGAAAGCTTAAAATGTGCACAAATGATACCTTTCGGTCTGAGTTCGCAGTTTATATTAGTTTACTAGAAAAAGCATCGCAACCCAAGATACACATATGTGTACCTCTGGAATGAAAAGGTTAGAACAAGAGCGAAGCTGAAATGAAGAAGACATTTCCAGGCTTTTAGGATGACCTCGTCTCAACGACCTTAGTCATGGTTTCGCTCTGATGTTTTGCTAACTGAACTACTGAGGACACACAGCGTGATTTTAACTGTTAGTTAAGGTCCATTGAAATGCCAATCCCACTCTCAAAGCTACCAAAATAATAAAAGAGCTTGTCGATAACAGCGAACCGCATTCCAGGGTTTGTGTCTTTGGACTTAACAGGTCCCGATACCTCCGAAAAAAGTAGGTTCATTGCCCTACGGTCAGGACCTTGCTTACTGGAGGTGCGAGTTGGGCCAAAACGCAGGGCCGCTAAAAAAACGTAGTGCAAGTGTATCAAGAAATCAATTTTTAGCAGCCCTGTATACTTTCGGCAGAGTATTTGGTCAATTGATATTTTGTTTATGAGATCATTTTTCCCATAATGCTCATGCAGCTTCTAAGTGGTCAAAATAAATACACGTGTTATTAGTCAAATGGGTTTAGCAACAGTAGCCTGTGTACGTTTTCATGTTTATTGTAGCGAACAATATGGCCACTGCAAAGACTCCTGGTTTCCGACATTTGACAGATAATTTCTCTTCACGAAAAGCTACAAAAATCAATTTTTAAGCTCTAATATTAAAATAAAAGTGGCTATATTCATTGAGTTTGCTTTTCATTAATTCTTTATGATCATAGTAATAATAAGTTATAATAATTCGCATTTTAATTTATTTTGATCTCCAATTTTTAACTTAGCTTCATTACCTTTCCCTTCAGCGTTAAACCAGTACAGACCATTTTGCAATGCTAAACCATGGTCAATCCCTTTATGGTTGTGCTACGTTAATACATTTTTGAGGGCCGCTGAAACCAGTTTCACAGAGGTCCACTAACACCGTAAGCACGGCCCTGCCTGGAGTACTGTAGTGGTAAATCATTCGTTCCTTTTGTCCATAACCCCGGTTCGATACGCAATGATATCGCGGAACGCGTGTCATTTTTCTGTTCATCCGGCGCTTATTTTAATTGACAACACAGGTTCGAATTATTCAGAAAAGTGTAGGTCACGGCGCAGCAGAACTCTTGCTTCCCTTCAACCGTAAAAACACAAAAGATTTATGAGTTAGCCAAAAGAGTTTTATGGTTAAGAGCTTTGTTCCTTCCCAACGCGCACTCGGATACAAATAATCATCCGAGTCAGATGAAAGGATAGCAAAACACACATCGACTTGCTTTCACGGTGGAGAAATCAAAGGAGAGTTGCCTTAATGTACACTGCTCCACATAATTATATGTGCACCTTAAAGAGATGTTATTTCTTGACTTTAAAAAGTAATTCAATATATTTATTTGCAAAGCAGAAACGGCTCATAAAAAGAACCCTGAAATGATGCAAATAAATCTGTTTAACGTCATGCGCATGACGTGAAGTTGAACTACTGTTCATCCTGGAGCTTCTCATATATATACATACACACATATCCAATATTTAAGTATATATGTCCAATTCGATTCTCCCGCTATAATATCGTTCGGTTTAGTTGAATATCAGGTAATTGTCAATTTTCAATCATGCCACGTGGTAAGCAGTTGTCCGAAGGCGAAAAAGGAATGATTGTGGCGCATCGTAAGTGCGAAAAAGGTATCCGTGAAATTTCAAGGGATACTGGCGGATCTCATAATGTAGTTGGCAAATTTTTACGAAATATGGATGCCTAAGGAAAAGGAAATGGTTCAGGACGTCCTCATAAACTTTCTTTGAGGGATAAGCGGAAAATTATAAGAGAGGCGTCAAATCCAATGGTTTCGACCAGTGAGATACTCAGAAGATGCAAACTCAACGTCTTCTCGGAACCAATCAGGCGTATTTTGAAGTCGAGTC
>QLNU02015003.1:89347482-89415652 GCA_006491805.2 Dysdera silvatica
TTCAGTATACTTATTTGTATATTCGAAAAGACACATCCAAAGAACCCTGAAATGATGCAAATAAGTCTGTTTAATGTCACATACATGACGTCAAGGTGAACACTATGCATCCGGGGCTCCTCATATATATATATAGGTCCACTTTGATTCTCTCGCTATAATAGCATTCGGTTTAGTTGGACCAGTTAATTGTCAATTTTCAGTCATGCCACATGGTAAGCAGTTGTCTGAATGGAAGAACGGTATGATTGTGGCATATCGTAAGTGTGGAAAAGGTGAAAAGATGTCTGTGAAATTTTAAGGGATATTGGCAGATCTCATAATGTACCATATATTGGGGTTACTTAAGCCACTTTTCAATTTAAGACATCTGACGTTTTAAGAGTATTTACTTCAAAGATTAATTGTTGTAAAACTTGTGTCTAAAGTTACACTTCATGTTTACACATATGGAAGTTTTCTAAAAAAAAAACCCAACAACCAACCATGGTGGCTAAGCTACCCCTTAAAAAGGGGTAACTAAAGCCAGCAGTGAGAATTCAATGTTTGACTTAGGTTAGTTGGTGATGGGGTATCAAAATTCATATAAAGGGCTTATCGTGTATATATATACTGTTCATGATGTTATTAGTAAAATAAAGCGTAAAGATTTTTAATATTTTAGTCTTTCACATATTTAATCCATTAAAAGTTCAAGGTGTAATTATATATGTTGTCCAAATCAATTAATCTGAAATTTACAGTATAATAGCTTTATATAATAATTTTGCCAACCATGTATAAATAGCTCAAACTAGAGCTTTTTATATTTGGAGAAAAAAAGACGCCGTCCTCATCCTGGATTCCAACCAGGGTCCCTCCGTTTAGCCCGGAGTGTCTTGACTTTTAGATGAAAGACGACAGAAACAACTCTTTCTCCGTATATAAGGATGTAAGATATTATTACCCTTCTCAGGGATTACACAATTGCCAAATAATTGTCAACACACAAAGCCTCCTGGGCGAATTTTTGTGAGTTTTCGTGGGGGAATTTATTTTTACTCAATAATTTTCGACACCCACGTAGAAACAAGCTCAAACTAGATCTGTTTTTGTTTAGGAGAAAAAGAGACACCGTCCTCATCCTAGATGAGGACAGCAAAACCTACTCCTGTTTGGTAGCCCTTACCCCGTACAGGGAGCAACGACGAATTTAAAAATATAGGAAAAGAACAAAAAAAATGGAAATATAATCTAGGAAGTATAACAACGTTAAGAGTATTGTTTGAGGTTATGTTTAAAAATGATTTTAGTGAATTTAACTTAAAAATGTGATTTTGGCGATTAAAGTTATGGACTGTATAAATTTATGACGAAATTATCCTAAATACAAATAAAGGTTTATAAACTTAATTTTAAAACATACACACTATTAAAATATGTGGCCCAAAGCTTCGTCAAAATATGGAATTGATGGCATGAAAGTTAACAATCAAACTCAAAACAGTGTTGCCAGAATCAATGTCCGAAATTTACCATAGCATAATGGCTTAAGTAGCTCTGAGATACAGTAAGTGGTAATTTTTTACCAAATATGGATGCCTACAGGAAAGTAAATCATCCAGGACATCCTCCAAAATTTTCTTCGAGGGATAAACGGAAAATTATAAGAGAGGCGTCAAATTCAATGGTTTTGACCAGTGACATATGGAGAACGTGCAACCTCAATGTCTCCTCGGAAACAATCAGGCGTGTTCTGAAGTCGAGCCCGCACATTGTACATGTAAAGCTGAAGACTGCACCTCTTTTAAAACCCATTCATAAACTAGGAGATTTGAGTTCGCATGAAAAAACATGGACACAGATTGAAGCAAAGTGAGTTTCCTAGATGCGTTTAAAAAAAAAAAATCATTTAACCTTGTTTTCTCCCGTCCTTGCCTTTACATGTTAAACCTTTTTGTCTTAGGTTGTGTTAAGTGATGAAAAAAATTCTCACTAGATGGTCCAGACGTCTTTATCTCCTATTGGCATGATCTAAGAAAAGAGCTGAAATACTTTTCAATGAGGAATTTTGGAGGCGGCAGTTGCATAGTTTGGAGAGATTTCAGTGCTCATGGAAAGGTTTTACTAACTTTCACACATTGACGTATGCAGGGGGGTGTTGATAGGGTTGTATACATTGCAATGAAATTTTGTATATTTAACATAGGAATATGTGAGTTGTAGCTCTGTAACCCCACCATTGAGGGGCTATAGCCCTCCCTTATGAGCGTTCTATAGGTCTATGCTTTCCCATCATCAAGAATGGACAGCAATGAATATCAAAATGTCCGTAACAGAAATCTTTTGCTTTATCTGAAAAAGTTGTGCCGCAGTACTCTCACTTACCAGCAAGACAACGCATCTATTCATGTCAGCATCAGCACAAAGCAGTGGTTACATAGCCATAACGTGGAAGTAATTGATTGGTCGGCATACTCTCTGGACTGTATTCCCATGGAAAACATTTGGGGGGCTCCTTGTTCGGCAAGTTTATGCAGATAATTTAAATTATGACACCACTGAGAAATTACAATTGACGATTCTTGCCGCATAGAAGAATTTGAAACCTAATACTCTCAAATAACTTGCAACAAGCATGAAAAATAAAATTTTTGACCTTATTCAGAAAAACAGGGGTCTAGTTAAGTATTAATTTAATTTTTCCATTAACTATTATTCCCAGAATTTTTTATTCTGAAATGACCTGTATTTATGTGTAGGACCGTATATTTATTTTTCATTTCATTTTCCAATTTTACTTATAAAATATTTTTTTACCTTGATGTACACGTTTTCTCTTGTTTTTGTAAGGATATGCAATATCAATCTTTACAAACAATGTACCCAAAACTTAATTATTAAGAAACAACAAAAGCGGACCTATAACTATGTGGAGCAGTGTATTAATTAATCAGGGACGTACGCATGCTAATGATCGTCTGCCCCGTATTCTCCCGTGGGGGATGATTCATTAACCTGAATACAAGTAAAGCAAACGAAAAGTGGAAAGAAGACAGACGAAATAGAATTATTTATAGGGTGTGGACAGGTTTCGAACAGAATACGCGACCTGAGTAAGCGGAACAATAAAAATTTCAGACAGCAGCTAAGAAAGAAGAATCTTGGCTTCGCATATACTGTGTTTGCGAATATCACTGGTGCGACATAATACCACGCAGAAACATATATTTACCTTCAAAACATTATAGGACAGTCAACAAGGAGGATGGTTTCTTTCCTCAACTGAGCAATATCAGTTGGAAACGCGAATATTAGATAGGCCTATGTATACTTATTTGTACGAAGGTTAGTATAGCATAGTTATGCTAATTGCTACAGTTATTTTTACTGCAAATGTCGGGCTCTTGACTATTCAGCCATTAGTCTTTGAGCTTACCAACATTTCTAAAAAAATACCACCAATTTAATGTCAATTTCATTGTGCGTGTCAAGATGGCCCGTCTTCATAAATTGTCCGCTGTTATAGACATTGTAATTGGAGTTTCATCCAGTCCAAATATGAATAGATATTGCGATTGATGTGATACACTGAGCAAAAATAGTACATAAATATAACACAATACTGTCGCAGTTAGAAATTAAATAATTTAATATCGTGACAGCTGTTTCATTTGAAAAAAGTAGCAAGAAGCTACTGAAACAGCTGTCACGACATTAAATTGTGTAATTTCTAACTTCGACAGTATTGTGTTTTATTTATCTACTATGAATAGATATGCCTGCAGACAATGGATGCGCAACTTTTCACAGCGTCTGTTATGGGATTTATGACCTGGAGCGAAGTAAAACAACTTAAGGTTTATTTAGAGCACCATATCAAATCAAACTTTATTCAAACGGATATAATAATTTACATGAGATGATAATGATTTGCAATTTATTAGTTAATTTAATCCGCCTAGGCAGCAGAGGGTAAAGGCTTTAGGATCTGACAAAAGCCCTGCTCCCCAGACATAAGGAATCTCCAGATGTGTTGTTTTTATTAAAATGCATACGAAGTCCTTTCTTTTCTGAATAATACGCTATGTCTTATGCAGCATTTGCAAGATAAACCTGTCCTTCTTAGTTTCTTCTAAGGTTGATGGCATTATTTTTAAAACTACGCAGATTAAATTAGAAGCAATATTTACCAACTTTTTTTTAGGCGTAGCAATGGTAGCGCATGTTATAAAATGACCAGATGGTGAAACGTCTGCAAAGAAAAGAAATGTTTTCTGCTTCCAGTAGGACACGATTCCACGACCTTCTACAATCCGGGCAGGAGCTCTACTAACTGAGCTACGGACGACGAACATTCAATTCACTAGGAGAATATGATTTAAATACGTTCGTAAGGGATTTAATGTTCGTCGTTCGTAGCTCAGTTGGTAGACATGTCCGGATTGTAGAAGGTTGTGGGATCGTTCCCTACAGGACCCAGAAAACGTTTATTTTCTTTGCGAACGTTTTATCATATGTCCATGCCATAACATCGGCGTTACTAATACCACGCCTAAAAAACAGTGATAAAAATTGTTTCTTAATTCAAATGACATTATTTCTACATTTATGAACGGGATTTTAGGTAAGCATTAAAAAAGTGACTTTCTTGTTTTTGGGTAAACTCTAATAAAAAATTATATAAGATCTATATTTATAAGTTTGGAAAAAAATACTAACAGTAGCTTGACGAGTATCTGACTAAAATATACTGCATTCCTGTCAGCAAATGCATGCGTGCTCCTTCGCATTTAACGTCACGAATAAACGCATGCATGCATGGGAAGCAATCTGTCAATTTTGAGAAGCAGTGCAATGCCATGAATACACAATGGTATAAATGCAAAATATACAAACGTGTTTATAAATCAGTATTCAACTTAAAGCATCGTATGTCAAGAGAAATCTGCAAGATGAATTTAAACACTAATGTTTAACTCAGCGGAGGTGTGAATCAGCAAGTGTTATGGAAACTACACTACAGATCAATCAACAAATTGCACATGCACATTGAATTTAATTTCCTTTTTGACACCAAATGAAATTTCATCGCCAAATCTAGATATGAATCGTTAATTAATAGAAAGCAGTATTATGTGTAGGTTAGTAAATATTTTATATACTTATATACTAGTGTCTACTATTATATGCTTATGGAAAATTCGAAGCCTTCGTACTAAATGCATATAATGCTAAGCAGAGCTGTCTTTACCCATTCGGGGGCCCTGGACTTGATCGTTTTTTAGGGGACTTTTTTTCAGAGTTGACAGATTTTTGTGATCACAAACCTACAACGTAGTTTAGATCGGAGACCTGAGCCCAGGCCCAGGTTTCCTGTTAAGCGGCTCAAGGCTTACCTGTTAAGACGGCATTTGAGCTAAGCACGGCTTTGTATGTTATTTTGTGTGAAATGTATATAAAGATAATTTTGACATATACTGATTTTTACGTTACGTGTTCCACACTTATTCATGTTAGGTATTCAGCCAAGACAAAAAGCTTAATGTTACTTGCCAACGTGGGGGATCTCCAATAAGGTCTAACTTTGAAAGCATGAATATGGTTTTAAATTAATCGGCAGAAATGGGCCATCAGGGAGAAGGGAAAAAGTTTTAACACTTTGTGGAATTTAAAGTATTTACCAATAAAAACAGCAAACTCTGAAGCTTTAATTGGATTGGACACATCCTTAACGATGGGTGAGTTTATGTGTGTGTATAAATTTTTGAAACAAACTTTTATGCGAATTATTCGAAATTTTTTTATCCTTCCAAAAAGTAATATCTTCACAGAAAATAAATTCGCTTTCTGTTTCCTTTTTATTGTGTATTTTTAATGAAACAATTTAAATAATGATAATGAAACATAATCGTTTACGGCGGATCCAAAGAGTGGTTTTGGAGATGGAGAACGTAAAATATAATTTGATCAACATATAACGAGTGCTCATTTATCGTGGTTCCGGATATAGTGAGGAAAGTATTAATTTTATTTGGTAAAACGTTTAAGCACAATACAATTTAACCGAATTTTGCAAATAAATTGTTTTCGTACCCCGAATTTAAAAAGCAAATAAAAAAAATAACATAAAATAGGAAATTAAACTTTTTGTAAAAATTCCTTCGTTATATGAAGGTGGTCGTTATAATCGGCGCTCGTTATAACCGATTTTCACCGCATTTTTATGGCTTTGGGAGAGAAAATTTCCCTACAGCCCCCCTGGATCCGTAACTACTGTAATTCTACAAATATATTATCTCCGCCATCTTCTATATTTATTGATCTCGATTTGTTTCTAATAATTATAATAGTTTTATTTATACTTGACTCTCGGAATTTTTCTTCTATCTTCCTTTTTCTTACTCCTCATATTCTTTTTCTCTTTGAATTAGACCATAAATTATTAAATTTGAACATGTATTTCACCTCTTCTTCGCCAAATGCAGGCAGTGGATATATAACATACAGGTAACGGCATGGATCAAAAATGCATACCCTGAAGTTTAAAGTTAAAAATAGTCTTTAATGTAAACGGCTTGACAAGCTCGCTAATAAGCATATTTACTTTTATTTACGCACATCACATTTGACAATGCAATTTCACTTCAGCAAACTGCATTCCATTTAAGTTCCAAAAGAAAGTCTCATCAATTTTTCTGTAACTTCTACGTACAGACATCTGGCGTAACCAGCGAACGGTAAGTAGACCTTCTCCAACCTTCTTAACCTTCTCCAGAAAAAACTTAGCCCTCTGGAAAACCAGGATTTTTAATGAATGCTGTGTGTCAAACATTGGGGGTGAAAGCTATATCCTCTTCTTGACTTTGCAGCTAGATGCGCCAATGACGAAAACCACACAACCTGATGCTGTCTGAACTCGTCTCCCTCTAGCGAATGCATTTTCCATTATTAAAGATCATTGCTTTCATAGACGTGGGCAAAAAGTTCATAAGGGTGCGTTATATATTCAATACGGGGGGTTACAGAGCTACAACTCATATATTCCTATGTTAAATATATAAAATTTTATTGCAATTGGCGTTACAAATCCCAAAACTCCCCCCCTGGCTATGATTATGATTTCTTCAAGTAACTTCGCGTGTTTTCAGACTGATTCGTATTTATATGTCAACATATAAAATTGTGAGAAATTTGTATGGGATTTCCTAATTCATTTTATGTAAATATCAACAACGCGCATATTCTCGATCCTCATGCAACTCGTACACAAAATTAAGATTTGTGCTTATTTGTGAATTTTACAGCGAAAAAGGACAACAAGGGTGATGCTACGCCGACATACAGTTTTCCGCCCCTTAATACGGTGAGAAGATTGTCGGCAAGCGTTTTTTTTAATTAATTAAATTAAAAATAATATTAATTAATTAGTTAATTAATATTGTTTTTTACGGGCACCGTTGGTAGTAAAACACGGGATAACGACGACATAGGTGAACGCGCCAAAACTGCACTTACTATGGGCCTAAAATTAGAATTATTATTAATTAATTTCCAACTAAACCGTGTTAACTATAAAAAAATACGTTGCATTATGGGTTATGGTAATTTAATGCTAATAATGAGCAACAAATTATATTTGTCACAATTGATCATATAATTTCACATACAAGAGAATATGTATTCAGTATATAATGATATCAGTCTTACAGGATTTTTAATTTTCCATAAGTACATTTGGAATACTTTGTATGAATATTTTTATATAAAACATAAATAATTTTGCTATAATCAATATTTCTATAGTTACATAATTGATTAGAACTGATTAGTTATTTTACTTAATTTCAATTAT
The DNA here is from genome assembly GCA_006491805.2 of Dysdera silvatica. Lineage (NCBI taxonomy): Eukaryota > Metazoa > Arthropoda > Arachnida > Araneae > Dysderidae > Dysdera > Dysdera silvatica. The sequence continues at coordinate 89,355,317 of QLNU02015003.1, forward strand.
AATCACAAGGACCACTATCATTAAATCATCACATGATCATAATCACCAATATCATTAGATCATCATATGATCATAATCACAAGGACCACTATCATTAAATCATCAGATGATCATTATCACCAATATCACCAGATGATCATAATCACCAATATCACCAGATCATCATATAATCATAATTGTCATCATTAAATCACCAGATAATAATAATCACCATTATCATTAAATCATCAGATAATCATAATCACCAATATCCTTAGATCATCAGATAATCATAATCACCAATAACATTAAATCACCAGATAATAATAGTCATAAATAACCAGTAAAATTCTAACACTGGTACGAAATACAAATGAAGAAGGTAAAAGATATTTACCGTCTGCAAAAATATTCGCAACGTTTCGAGAACTACTGTTCCCTTCATCAAGCGAAAGTGATTAAATCAGCGACAGACTTACTTTCGTTTGATGAAGGGAACAGTATTTCTCGAAACGTTATGGAGATTTTTCAGATGGTATACGTTTTTCATTCTTCATTTGTATTTCGTATATTCCGACCAGTGTCAAATTTTACTAGTTATGGTAAGCCCTGGTCAATCTTTGTACGTTGTTTTCATAATCACATATATCATTAAATCATCAAATAATCATAATCACCAATATCATCAGATTGTCAAATAAAAGTCTTTGGAAAACTAACCATTTGAGAGACGGAAACAATTCAACATGAGAGTGGAATCTAATTAAGATTTCTTATGTAAAATATCAATTTAAGTCACATTAATTTTTATATACAATAAATATTTGCAAATCTCAGGAGAAATTGCAACTCTCATTTGTGATTGCGTCATCTATATATAATAGTATTTTAAAGATTTTAATATGTTTAATACAAAACATCAAATTTAAAAACAAATTTAAAAACTCTATTTGGCTTTTAATTAAAACTAAGCGTGAAAATGATAAAGAAGATATATAAAGAAAAAGCTAATTGTTATTTTTAATGCGTGTGTTTGGTCATTTCGTGGTTTTTTCGAGTTTCTAGCCAAATTACGGGATTGAAAACAACTGTTAATAAGGACAGTAAAAGTGATACGGATAGGAACAGAGAAAAAGAAAGTTAATAATCTCAGCTGAAAATAACACTTTTTGCTATGTAGTGGGGAGAAACAGCAATTTTAGTTTTCAGAAGAAAGTCCAAATCACGCTTAAAGACTTTGAAACTACGTTATTCTTTCGGAATCTCGGTACTTCTGAATTTATTTTCCTTTCATTGGAGTTCCAAATTTAGAAGATTCTCGCGCCCACGGAAAAGGAAAAGCTCTGGGAAAGTATTTGTCCCTTCACTGTAAGTTTATCTCTCCTCACTCCTTCCTAACTTTGCTTCCTAACTTTCCTTCTTGACATCAATAGGGCCAGCTTTTACTAATTATTTTCTGCATAACATCCGAAGCTTCGAGATGCTATAAAGCTACTTAACAAATCAGATTCTATTAAACCTTAACCATTTCATTCGTTCTTATCAATTATTTTTATTTCTTAGCTAAAAACGAAAAGAAATCTTTAAAATTAAAAAAATTGTATTTGTAAAAAATTCTGCAGAGTAGAGACATTCCATCGTACTTTTAAAAGGACTGAGCTGTTATTTCTTTTCATTTTAAAACTCTTAAAAAGCTAAGATGAAGCACAAATCTGTCACTAATCCAGCAAGCTTAGGCCATGATAGAAGGCCAATTGCAGTCATCACGAAATGCCAGCAAAATAAATTTTAAAAACATCCACACAAGTTCAACATCAGTAAAACCTATCTTAAAAGTGTACAAAAAAATTATCAGCGGCCGTTCTCTCTCTTATTCCAAAACAAAGGAAAACGGTTAATGAAAACCAAATAGTGAAAATTTGCCAAGAATTACTCTAACCATCTATTGGAAGGAGAGTACACGAAGTAAGAATCGAAAATGTGCTTCATTTTAGTTTTATAAAAAAGTATAAACGTTTCAATAAAAAACTAAAAAATATTTTTACCTAAATCTCCCATGGAGGGGTGGAGTTATAGCCCTATCAGATTTGGCGAGAAAAGGTTATTTTCAGCAAATTTTACTTGATAAGCTTTTTATTAACAGCAGGAATGGCGAGATATTTTTGAAGTGATGTCACCAAAAGAGAATTAATAAACAATCCTTCATTCGAGATAAAAATATTATCGATTTTGATTCGTAAGAATTTATGCATGTATTTGCATAAATATTTATAACTTTATTATTAGTGGATAGATGTCTCATTTGTAGTTATATAAAAAGCGTTTATTTCGCTTTAAAAAAATAATATGCGCACTTGGCTTTATTAAAAATTTAAAAATGTTTATGAAAATGAACAAGAAAATGCAAACAAAAACAAATTGGGTTTGAACAATGACTGCAACTAATAAACGAGGGATTTTCACAATTTAATGTGTAACATGAATTTTTGGAAAAAGTGAAACAATCTTGTTTGACAATGCGAAATGCATTCGGTTTAAAGACGTGCTCTTATACCAAGCATATTTAATCACGTCACTGAACGTTGGAGCTGATAATTGGTTGTGTATTAATGAATGTAATTTTATCTGAAACGGAAATTAATATATAGCAAATGAAATTATTGCTTTTGCTGAAACCATTGCCGAATCTGATAATTTCGAAATAAATTATTAATGATTTTAGTCTTGATCTGTATTGCGAGAAACCTATTAATAACAGTGGAGATGGTAGATGGTTAGATTTCTCATACGACGAAAAAACATCTGAAAATTTTGTTTGTGGTTCGTCATCGTATTCATTTGAATATAAGAAAGAAGTTACAGCTTACTCCTGGACGGCTTTAGGACGTTGACGGTCTATACTCAATTCAAGATCGTTTTGGAAATGACAATTTAACACTATCACAAATTTATAGAATGAAAATATACCTTGCTAATATGGGGAACAGAATTCAATAGCTAAATACTATTAAAACACAAATGCATGAGAAATTTTTAAATGCCAAGTTCAATGGAGGTCTAGTTCATGAAGTTGATGTACAAATTTGAGCTCTTGATGTTGCGAAAAAAATTTTTTTCAAATTTTATAGCATCCCATGGTTGCCTGGCATCTTTTAAAAAGAAATTTGGTAAAGTTGGACTAAAAATTACTAAACTCGTTATGAAAGTAAAATTACAAAATGACGAACAAATAGAAAATGCAGCCATTGCATTTCCACTTCAAGCCTATGAAAAAATGCAAGATTATTCGCACACTTGTATTTTTAGTAGCGCTCAAACAGGCTTTGTTAAAGAATTGACACCATTAGGCACCCGTTCGCCGAAAGGCGTACAACACATTTACAGTGTTGTTGAGAATAGTAATGCAATTTCGCATTCGTATACCGTACAATCCGTCATCGTAATTTAGAGTGGTACAATCTTAGCAAAATTTTTACTCGTACACCAAGAAAACACAGGTACTTTTGGCCCTTAATTTGGGCTATATCCCCCCCCCCCACCTAGCGGGTTTAGGTAAAATTGTTTTCTAGTTTCTTATTGTAACATTTGTACATTATAAAACCAAAATGAAGCACATTTTCGATTCTCACTTTGTATACTCTCCTTGTCTGTGTATTTCAGCTTCACGCTCAGTTTTGATTTGACGAAGATCTTCACCCAGTTTTGATTTGACGAGGATCTTCATCCAGTTTTGAATTAACTACGTCTGTCACCTGTAGTTGATAGACTTCCATCGATTTAAGCCATCGTCAACGAATCAAAGCCCGAAATTGTTTTTTTCTATAGTTCCTTGCTGCTTGATCGAAAGGCCCTCACTCCATGCCTTTTCCGATTCGTCGAGTACCAGGCGACACACACAGAAGCAACGTCAATTTGATAAGATTTCTTCTTCGTTCGAAAGTTTTATCGTATTATTATTTTGATAGGCTAACCCGAACAAAAAGAAACAATAAAGACTGAAAGAAGATTCGAGGAGTTCTGAATGGACGAAAAAATTCCTTTTATCCATTAGATTTTAGCCGGATGGAAAATTCTATTTCCTCCGATTCATTACCAAAATAGGAACAAATTATCTTACTCAAGAATTTTATTTCGACCTTCAGAGAATTTCTCAGAGACTACGAATACCATTTCTATAAACTAACACTGATGCGCCCTCAATTTAACATATCAAACCAAAATCACACTTCGTTTGTTTTAAAAGGTTATATATTTGCAAAATTTACCAAATACAAATTTTTATGCATACTTAATAGTTTTTCAAATACTGTAATCGAACCCTTTTAACGTGAATTCTTACGGTAACAAAAAAGTTTTTCACGTTGAAAGTAATTCATCTTATTCGTAAGCGACAAGATTGCATTACCATTATTACGCAATATGACAGAGATTCAGGAAACAATCTCTGTTAAAAGTAAATCACGTTATGTATGCCCACTAACATGTTCTTATCTTACTTGTAAACTCCTGGATTGACTTTTCATGAAGTTTCTTCATCCAGAAATTTATTTCATAGCCTTTTACATATGTTCAACCTATACAAAAATGTTCTCGTTCCATACAGGTACTAATAATTATTAGTATTTACATGGAACAAAACTATTAATTATAATTAACGTTAATAATAGCACGGTTAATTATAATTAAGGGTGTGTTGTAGCCTGTTCGTGCTGACTCTCCCGAACCAACTGTACATCTATATTTAAAAATGATGATTGGTGTTTAACTGTTTATTTATGCTGGATTTAGCAATGGTGTTCAAGAAACCCATTGTAAAATATCTTCCAATTCTACCATCCATATTTTGCATAACGTATCCATATTTTCTTTATTTTAAAAACTCACTACTGCTAAAACTCTTCAAAAGATTGCATTATGAACATGTAAATTTAATACAAATACAAGCATTCATCAGTTAAGGACTATAGAAAAATCATAGTCGGATTACCGAAAATAAATGTTCATTGGGAACCCCTCTCCAAAAATACTTTCACCGAAGTATTTCCACAGAAGGAAAACAACTTTCAAAAATATTTCTCAAGCCTTGAGCCTTATTACTTTATGCTATTATTGATGGGCGCCCCAAGGGGGGATGCAAGGGGTGCACTGTCGCCCCAGGGGGGATTCAAGGGGGTGCACTGATACCCCTGTGGCTTATTAAAAAAGTGGATAAATGAATGAATCCACAAGAAACTATAGTCCACCGACATTATTCAATTGTAATTTTTCCTGGATGCACCCCCCCCCCTGCATATAATTCTGGGGGCCCATGTTATTATTATTATTAATTAAGGGGTTTGGCGGGTAATAGTGTAGAAAATTTAATGTCTTCGGGTTTTGTTTGCCAATTAATTCTAAATCGTAAATAAATTTCGTTTCTTATTGGAAGTAGCACTTCTTAACTCACCAAACGAACCCTAAAGCGCATTCAAACGTCATGCCCTTCGCAATCTGCATACAGTCTAGTGAGTTCCAAGACAAATTTAAACAGTGATCCATTGAGACATACATTAAATTTTTAATGTTTGCAAAATTGTGAAACTTTTACCAAAAGTTTAAACTGGCGTTAATTTGTATATTCTTAAAGTTGGCGGGGATTTAAATCGGGTGCAACCGTCGTAAAATATATAGCAATTATATTTCACTTTGAAAACAAGTTCTTGGTAATTACGAGCGAAGCAAGGTATTTCTTTAACTTTGCTAAAAATAAAAGCGAAAAAAGAAAAAGAGGTGTAAAAGAATCGCAAAAAAAATTGGAAAAAATTCTGTTCATATTTATTTGGAAAAGATCAAAAGTTCTGACTATTAAATGAAATAAAAAATATATAACACACTATTTAATGGCGATACTCATGCCTTCCTTTTCAAATACTGCTAGTGCACCAAAATGGTAATGGGTTTGAATTCCCATAGCGGTATATCATAGCTGGTAAATAGCAACTGTAGCAAAAGCAAAAACGCCCAAATATAAAAATAAATAAATATAGCTGGTAAATGAAAGTATATGCCTATCCTCATGTATATCCAATATCTAATATTTGTATTGTGTATCTCTTAAGGCCAGAATATGAAACAAATATGGGCTCTTTTGCCGAAAAGATCGAACTAGTATATCTACTACAAAATAATAGTAATAATAATAACAAGTAAATGAAAAAAATCGCCGAAGGTCGATATTTAAATTTAGCGGGTTTCAATTAACATTAACTCGCAACTCTGTAATTTGCAGCTTCCTGATCTGTAACTCTCTAATTCTTATATAACTGGGGAGGTTTTCAGCGTTAACAATAGCCATCATTATTGCATTTACGGAAGACCTTTACCCTACTCTATTTATTGCGTACAGACAGATAGACCGAAAAACCTAAAGCAATAGCGGGTTCAATATCTATTGAAACCCGCTAAAAATAAATGGAGAAGAAATCATTTTGGTAACCCGGATGTCGGTTGAGCAAAATTTGGACAATCGGACTGCACTCGTGTAAATTCTATGCAAATTTAAGATTTTTTTTTAAGTTCTGCGTAAATTTTAGTATACATAGGCCAATGCGATTACATAAACCATTACTATTTACAAAGGAAAACCACAGAAAAATTTATCCAAAACTAAATATAAAATCATAAACTGTCTGCCAAAAAAATGAGATTCTGTGTAACCTATTGGTTTAAAACAGCTATAAAAGCCTTGCAGTTGATTACCTTTGTTATTTCCTGATACAACCTCCGCTATGGGTAATCACGTAAGGCAGAATGAAAAACAATGGCCCGCAAACTTTTAGTCAGGGCGGAAAGATCAAAGAAAAGTTATAGGGCGCACACTGTAAATTGAGGCGATATCTTAAAAAAACAAAACAATAATCTTTATTCTCAACTCCAAGAAACACAAGGAAACAAAACTATTATACATCCAGTTTAAATCATCCGTCATGTGTTTGGTATAATTCCAGTTGGCCTCCACATATCCGGGATGGTTTTCATTATTAAGTATATCTTCAAAGCTCGCATGATCCTTGTTTTCCCCATCCTTACCATCGACGAACAGTAGTACCACCAAGAGTAAACCACACGAACATAGTTTCTTGCACAAGTTGGCTTCCATGTTGTGAATTCCACCCCCGTCAATACGTGATCTTCCTTACCATGAGACACAAAGCTTAGTCCCGGCACCAGAAAGGACTTAAGTATGACCACCATTTTTTCCCCAGCATTCTCCACTTCTTTCGTGACGTCAGGAACATCACGTGACCTACATTCGACCAATATCTGTCAAAATCGAAAGCTTGCCATGAGTTGAAGCGCGAGCCTTTAATTTCCGGTTTGTCATCATCATCTTAAATCATCCGTCTTAATTCTGTTCAACTGCTTTCTATTTTCTCTTTTACACCTCTAACATTTGTTACATACTCTCCCTCTGGTTCCACCAACGTCCCGGAAAGGAACCAGCACAAGAAAGCTTTCGTGATCGTCCACGTTTACGTAGAGGGTGGACCTGAGGTACAACCGCGTCATGACCGTAATGTGTAAGTGCAGGCGAATTATACACTCCAATGGACACTTGAGGATCTTTTAGGTCGGCGACCTCGTATGAAGTTGGTGAATCCTATGATAAGATGACGTAGGGTCCATCTCTTCTTGTCGGCAACACCCTGTTCGGTGGCACAGAGACAGGCGGATGATTCCCGGTGCCAATGCGATGTTCCAGCACCATAACAGCCCCTCCTCCTGGCTCGAAGATATCATTATACTTCCTCAAGGATGCGTTAACCTTCCTTCTTTGACTTACAGTCAATTTCTCTTTATTTTCCCACAATTGGCACGCGTTAATAACGATCGGTTGTTTATCCATGAGCAACCTTTTGAGCGGGGAGCTCAATTCTTCTTCCCTTTCACTCAATTCGCACGTGTTGGTCAAAATTGGCTGGTTATCTATAAGCAAGCTTTTAAGCGGGGAGCTCAAGTTTGCTTCTTTACTTTTGCGCACATGCTAGGCGTTCATTAGCGTTGGATTGTTGTCAAGCGGGACGCTCACTTTTTTTTCTTCTTCACTTTTGTATACATGACATGCGTCGGCTACCCTTCTTCTATCGTCATGATGCTTGGCGTAGGGGAAAACATCAAATCTTTCCCAAATGAATACTTATGATTTGGGTTACCATCAAAAAACCAACACCTTTTCTTCATGTCGAGGACCATATCTACAGATTGTAAGAAGTCCGTTCCAAGGAGAGGTCTATTTCCAATAGCTTTGGGGAACATAATGAACTTCGTCCGTAGGTGCTTTTCTCCAATTCCCACCATCAGAAGGAGAATTCAGGTGTTCCCACTCGTTTAGATACTGCTCTCTGTATTCTGGTGCACACTTCCTTTTCATTTGATCGGATAGCATTAGATCTTTTACTTGTGAAAGGTGGTGTGTGTGGGTCAAAAGTGGTTATGCCCAATTCTGACAGTCATCCTTTTAAGTAGTTTCATATTTCAAAGAAAAAATCTTTTCATGAGCTGTTAGAGCTCTTACTGTGTTGAACAAATCACCTACGAAACCTTTCGGCTGTTAACTTGAATCTCTGGAGCATGACGCTACGTATGTAAGCGAAATCTTGAAACTTTTCTCCTGGTTCTTTAGCAATCAGCTGAGCAATATCCGTCGGTACGGAGCTTAATAGATGCGTCACCCACATCTCTTTTGAGGTCTTTAGTATATCCATTTGTCATTGAAATAATGTTAATAAATTGATATCATATGTTTCATTGTTGAAATGTGGTAAAATATTCTTAACATTGACATTCGTTTGAGAGCTTACCTGCTAGGTAGCAAAGGCCAACGTTGCCTTCTGATTTTCCATCTGCAGTCTCAACTTTTCTATTTCAAACTCTTCTTTCTGCGCTTCTACTCTCTCTTCTATCGTTGTTCAGTAGGAGAGCGCTTACAAATTCGTCGTCATCTTTATATGTTTGACTCCTCAGAATCACTTCCTTCAAGTCAATTACCTTCATATTGTAATCCACTTCTCCTAGCTCTTTTGCCAGGGTTTTTAATTCCACTTTTCTTAATTTGGTCGCAAATGCTTCAAAATGATTTCGAAAATCAACAACTAATCTGCACTATTTATAAAAACCCCAATTATCCTGCTCGGTTAATCAATTAAACACGGTTAACCTTCGGCGTTCGAAAACCAATTAAGTCGCCAACCTTGGCTGCAGATACGCCAATTACCTAACCAACCATGGCGGTTAATCGGTTAAACACAGTTGTTGCGTCGTGTTGTTCGGGCCCCACGTTGGGCGCCAATTTTTTAACGCGTACACTCCAGATTGCCGCTTTATTAGAGATTATTATTGTTTTAAAACAATAATCTTCATTTTCAACGCAGAGAAACACAAGGAAACAAAACTATTATACATCCATCTTGTCTTAATTCTGTTCAACTGTTTTCTATTTTCTCTCTTATTATAGATCACGTGGATCTCTTTTCTCGCACGTCAATTATCATCTGTTACAAAGTTATATTAATGTATTAATTAAACAGAGACGTACTCATAATACTAATAGTCACTTGCAATGCTTTTTTCGCAAAAATGATTTATTAACCTAAAAGAATGAAAGTAAACGCAGCGAAAAAGAGACAAAGTAGAATTATTTATGGTGTGGAGAGTTTTCTGATTGAACACGCAACTAAGTAAGTGAGATAATAGAAATTTCAGAAAACTTTCAGAAAGTAGCATATGCTTTCTTTTCACCCGTTTGAGGTTATTATCGACGTGATGAAACATAAAGTGGGAAATCATCTGTATCATCAAAACATTGAAGACGGGAAACCAAGGAATTGTTTTCGTTTTTTAAAAACAAATGAATTCTCACTTCAACACCCCAATGCATTCCTATATGTGAATTCTGAAATTTTCAGAAATCGTACCTAACCTAATTTCTATGATACTTTGTGTCTTTTCACTGCAATATTGATGAGAAAGGTTTTGGGCAGATGTTTCGAAAACTGTTTCGCAGTTTTTAGAGGGAAGCGCTGAGAATAAAGCAAAATATACTCCCTTTGTTGTCAGTTTCAAAATAATGAAATTAGAAAAATAATTTTCCGATTTTTTTTCACGACGGCTGTGATATTCCCGAGTGTAATGTAAACGATGCTCAAATTCCTTTTCGTAGACGCTTTCTAAAAATGTTATTGTCTCGTTTACTTAGATATCCATTACATTAGAAAATTGTCCCTGCCTCATAAATAATTCCATTCATTTTTCTTCTCCTTTGTTCATTTACTCTAATTCTTATCGGTACATAAATCATTTCCTTGAGGCAGTACATTACAATCGAGCATTATTTCTAGATTTGGCTATTTTTTCAAGATTCAGATATGGGCGCGCATACAAGTACCTCCAGGGGAAGGGGGGGGGGCTGAGAAGAAATATTACCTCTTTCTCAAAGCTGTTGAGAAGTTTAGTGAATGTACAAGATACCAAAACGCTAGAAAATAATTGATACTGCTTGACAATTAGTAATGAGCTAAAAAGTACCTTATTTTAAAATGTGACTGTAAAACTTTTGAAAGTAAATGCATAGCAGGTTCGGGCGAATCAAATTTTTAAACGGCTAAGGGACTCGCGCCCCTTCTGCCCCCCATATGGGTGCCCATGGATTCATCTATATATCTTCACATTGTTCTATTTCTCTTTTGACCATAATGGATGCTTTTGCAGTATCGGCCAGAGGAGTAGGAAAGGAGGCCTCATATTTCCTCCCCGTTTGATATCAAAAAACGTTATTTTTTCCAAGTACGTATCACATAATTTTCTCTAAAGGCATTTGAGACCACCCCCATGAGTTTTAAGCTGTACGCTAAGAATTTTGGCTTCTGTACATCTGTTTTTGTGGTCTTATGGAACTTAGAACAAAATAAAGCCATAGAAATATCTAAAAGTATCTATTAAGATTCACAGTGTATAATATTGTTGCTTTTTTCGAAGTTGGCGTTAAACAGTGGAGAACTAATTTTGCGCAATTTCTATACAGCATCGAGTTTTTAACTTTTGTTATAATTTGCTTTCTACTTACTTCCATTCCTGATTTATCTATTAGAATAATAGCTTACAGTTTAATAGTTACTATAATAGTTAATGTAAATATAAAATAGTACTTTGCATGAATGAAGTCAAAGAATTAAATATATACAGTTCAACAACTGTTCGTAAAATAGAAGCATACAACGGCTTGTATAAACTATTATTTTTTACACTGTATTGTGATTGTTAGAAAAATAATCTACTTCTTTAACTATATCTTTTCTCTCTTTAGCTATATCTCCTTCTTTGTTAATATATAATTTCCTTTAATAATCATTATTGCCTAAAATAATTGCCTAATCATTATTGCCTTTGTCGCAGTATAGCCCAGATGCTCTTGCGCCATAAAAAAGCCAAACAAACAAACAATTGCCTAAAAAAATTTCCAAGTGCCAAATAACATGTTAAAAAGTATGTAAATAAATCGAACACTACGCAGATTAAATTAAACAACAATATAAATCAACGTTTATTGGCGTAGTGATACCAGCGCCGATGTTATGGCGTGATTAGATGGTGAAACGAAACAAAATAAATATCTCTGCTTACGAAATTAGATTCGAAATATTTCAGAATACACGACTGCTTGGTTTCTGATACGAATTAATCCCTTACGAGCGGATATAAAGACTTGCTGAAGCCGGTTATTTCGCAGAATTGTGTAATACATGGACTACGCCATTCTGCGAAATAACCGGCTTCAGTAAAGTCTTTATATACGTTCGTAAGGGATTGGATATTGTCGTTCGTAGCTCAGATGGTAGAGCCTCTGCCCGGCAAGTGGAAGGTCGTGGGTTCAGGTCCCACCGAACGCAGAAATATTTATTTTCTTTCGAACGTTTCACCATCTAATCACGCCATAACATCGGCGCTGGTATCACTACGCCAATAAACGTTGATTTATATTGTTGTTTAACATTAAAAAGTGTCAGAAAAATGTAATTCCTGCGGAATTTGTGTTTCGATATAATTTTTTAATGTTCCTGTGCATTTGGATAAAGGAATTGTAAATTGATTAATTTATTGTGACGAAGATAACTACTATCCTAATGTAAATTCTTCGGATCATACTGAGCGCAGTACTAGCTCTAGTACTTGAGGCAGGATGGGTTAAAGCTGGCTCAAAACATGATGTCGCAAAAATGCTAAAATGGGAAAAAAGTTGTAGCAAAATGCTAAAAAAATTAGTAGCTTTCGTTGCTCGAAAAATCGTATCAATAAAATTATTTATATCAACGATGCCTAACAGGTGCTGTTAAGAATTTTGAAGAGGAAACAAAAAGAAACAAGAAAAGATCGCTGAAGTGCAAAACGGATATTCTGGAATCGAGGAATCCTGTTTTCAGAGAATAAACTGTGGTTAAAAATGCCTGTCGCATTTTCGCGATGGGCACTAATTTTTTTTTCGCATTTTCGAGCAACTCGTCGCATTTTGCGAAAAATGAGACTGCAGCTTAAACCCTGAAAAAAAGCCTTAAAGGCAGGCTATTTACCAGTCCATTATGCTGTCCTCACTATCGTATTTTTTACTAAGCAAGCACTCCGTCACCGACAAGTCGAAAATAAACGAGAAGTGGGAATACTTTTGAACTAGTAGTTGGCAAGGACGCCGAGAGCCAAAACGGGCCCCGAAGCTCACTTCGACTGGCCCCCCCCATAAACCTTTCGCTTGGCTGGGCCCCCCACACAGCATAGGTCCCTGCCAGCTAGCCCCTAGACTTCACACGAGCCCCTCCTGCCCCCCCTCTCGTCGGCTCTGGTAGTGGATAAAGGCGCACTACCTTTCCCTCCACGTGCTAAATGGTTTTACTTACAAGGTGATAGTGGAATTTTCGTTTGTGTAAACGCAGCGTATAATTACAATATAGGCATTTCAAAACAGGTCAGTGTTTAATTAGGAGGAAACAGGTCTCTGCTGTGCGTAAGTGAAGATGTTTGGAATAGTTGGAGATGAAAAAACTTAGAAGAAAAATAACTCAGTGTCGGCTTGATTCACTGCAATAACGAAAATATAAAACGTACTAATAGGATACACATATTCATATTTTGCGAATGTAGAAACTGTAGAAACTTATCAATCGTTTTCTTTATCATATCACGAGTTAGGTTATTGTTAGTTTATACAAACGATATTTTTATTCACTGAATTTCCCCAATAGCGAAAATGCTATATCGTGGTAAGACTCTACTTTTATCTATTGCCAAAATGGATCAAATGAAGCAAAGTCTTCAAAACGGCTAAAATCTAATGGATGAAAGAAGTTCTTTCTTCTGCTGAGGATTGCTCAAATCTCCTGTCTACCTTTATATTGTGTCATTTAGTTCGGGCTATACTATCAAAATAATAATACGATAAAAAGCTTCAGCCACGGAAGTAAATCTCCTCAAATTGAGGTTTCTTGTAAGTCGAATGGTGCTCGATGGCTCGGAAAGGGAATGAAGTGAGGGCCTTTCGCTCAAGCAGCAAGACGCCGAAAAAAATGTCGGGGCTTTGAATTGTTGGCTGTTATTTAACTAAATGGGAGTTATATCAATCATGAATGACAGGCGCATTCGATGCAAAATTGAATAAGAACATACAAAATCCACAATGGTGCTGCGCATTCGGAGATGTCTCATCATTCTCCGAATGGTGAGACATCTTCGAGTATTTCTGATTATGGGATCTCTGGATGTGCTGATGTTATCTCGATACAATTAATCGCTATCATTAATTTAAAAATGAAAATTAGAGGAAGTTTACTATTAATAACTTTTCAAGAATTAATTGGGCTATGAGATACATCGCCTATTTGAAATAAAATACGTGCGTATTTTAACTATGTATTTTGCTATATGTATAATATTCATGGTGAAATAATGAAACTTCTTGTGAATGCGGGCATCCTATCGTCATGAAGCTTTGCAATTACAATGGGAATATAAATATAAGTAAGTGATTAAACTTTTTACAGCATAAACATCCTTCATTTAAGAGCATGCATGACGGAATGGCAAATGGTTTAGCATAATATTCTGTAATTGTTGGACTAGTTTGCTACTATTTCGTGATGAATGCAGCCATCGTTATCTCAAAGGGTTGGCCAACTAGACCGGAACACAGGCCTCTGATCCTCACAGGGACCCTAAAAATTATCAAGCTTAGGGGCCTCGGAATGCATTAAGGCGGCCCTCGATGCAGACGACGTTGCAGCATATCATAATGTTCTAGATTGGCTTAATGTCTGAAAATAATAGCAGCAATAAGTATGCTGCAACTCACTCTTGGGCAAAAATTATCTATATATGGCAAGTAGGGCTGATGATGGAATGTACGGGTCCCTGAATAAGTTAGTATATCAGGCCCCACAAGCAATTATATTTAACAACAAACTATATTTGTTAAGTTATTAAAGTATAGCGTCAGACCCCCAAGATCCCGGGCCCTTGGGCCTTTGTCCTCCCGGCCCTGAGGGCAGGCAAGCGCATTCACGTCTTATGTGGATAAAGAACCCCATAAAATATGATAGGGAAAACATCATAACTCATTAAAGTATATCTACAATCTGCATTAAGCACTTCACCGGAATACTAGGGTTAGGGCAGGGGACAAAAGGGGAAGCAAAGGGGGACAATGTTTGGGGGCCTGGCACGAAACTTTAATAACATTACAAACTTAATTGTTTATTAAATCTACATAGTTAGGGTGCCCAATTTATGAAACTATGGGCCCATAAAATCTGTAACATGTCCTGACTGTGGTAGCTGGCTAATATAGGATACGCAGTAGAAAGTGTTTTCAGAGTTTGCTATTTCTCATGAACTTCACTCCGCTGTAAATATTCTCTCATTAACACTACGTTTATAATTACTTATATTCCTGGGTAGAAAGAATTTGCATACAAATTGTTATTCGTGCTATTATATTTCGGTAATTCGAAATAATTAAATACTTCATCTTAAATTGAATCTTTCATTTTAAATCTTTTATCTTAAATATTTTATCTTAGGTTAAAGATTTCAAGATTAGATTTTTAATCTTTTCTTTTAGCCAAGCTCTCAGGCAAACTATAATATTAACTAATGATCTTGTTGCCGAACGTGCTTTTTGTAAGCAACTCCTTGTTATTGCAATATCGTACTCATTAACATGCTCATCGAAATTAGGGTGAAGTTGTGTGTATAATATCTCACAGAATGTTTTTGTGGAGTAATTTGTAAACCAATATATATTAATTGCAAGCTGGACATACTTATAAAGTCACAATTAGTGTATATGGCGCTTAAACGATCTAATTATATAATACTGCTTTAATTATATCAAAATACCATCATTTAAGTATTAACCAATCTTTCTTTCGCTAACCTTGCAGCTATATGCATACAGTGGACCTACTGCATAGGCTAATCCAAAGAAGGGTTGGTTGGTGGTTGAATGATGGTATTTTGATACATATTGTATGGGGTGTTTTTTTTAATACCGATAGAAATCGAAAATGGGAAAAATAAAACAAAATATGCAATTGTAATCAAAATTTTTTACTTATTCGGAAGATCAATACGTGGTATTAACATTTGAAAATTACTTGGGGCATGTGACCATCACGGCTATTCTTGACGAAGCGCATTCTGGGGGTCCAATTTTCGGCCACTTCGGTCAACACTGCTGGCAGTATGTCATGAATAACGCGGATATTGTTGTCTTACAAAGCGTCAACTGTTGCTGCTTTATCAGCATAAACCATTGACTTCACGTAACCCCACAGAAAATAATCCATCGGTGTCAAATCGCACGAATTTAGAGGCCAATTGACAGGTCCATTTCTGGAAATCAACTTACCGTCAAATTTTGCTTTCAGTAAGTCAGTGGTTGCGGTCGCATTATGACACATAGCACTATCCTGTTGAAACCACATCTCGTTCTGATCTATGTCATGCAAATTTGCAAACAAAAAGTCACTGATCATGGTGCAGTAACGATCACCATTGACCGTAATGCCAGCTCCGGCCCCATTTTTGAAGAAATATGGTCCGATGATGTCACCAGTGTGTCAACCGCATCAAACAGTACATTTTTCTGGATGTAAGGGAGTCTGGAGGGTCTACCGTGGATTGTTCTCACTCCATATGCGGCAATTTTGCTTATTAACAAACCCGTTTAGCCAACAATGGGTCTCATCGCCGAACACAGTTTTGCAATAAAACAACGGATCAGTTTTCAAATGCTCCAGAGCCCAATCGGTGAATGCACGGCGCATAAGATGGTCTCGTGGCTTTAATTCCTGCACCAACTGGATCTTATACGGGTGTAGGCCAAGACCTTTGCCCAAAATTTGCCACATAATGGACAGACAGGGTCCCAATTCCTCCAACCGACGACGAATCCATAAATTTAGATCATGTTCAACACCTTAGTTTACGGCGTCGATATTCTCTTCAATACGCACATTCCTTTGACGTGTTGGTGTCTTTGCATCATCTAGGGAATATGTCGCTTTAAATCTATCCACAGTTCGACAGATGGCTTGCTCAGACGGACGGATATGTGCACCATAAAAATCACGAAGCCGTGTATAAGTTGCGCGAATAGATGACTGATTTTCAAAGTAAATTCGAATAATTTGGTACCGTTGTTGAAGCGTTAAACGTTCCATATTGTTTTGCCAAAACTATACTAACTACAAATGTGAAAGAGAACGTGCAAATAAACAGCTTATTTGAGAGCTGTCGCCAATGAAAGTTCTATCACAACTAAAAAACACACCCTTTATATGATCAAAATAGGTGAACGAAGCGAAAAACCGGGTATTAAATATAGAAAAGAATTACTGAAAACGAATACGTATGGTAGTGGCACTTGAAGAGACTTTCATCTAGAAGTGGACAGACAGACAGATGTTGAATATGATGTACAATGATAAAATTATTTATTACAATATTTTATATTTTCCAAAGTTAAGCAATATATTACATTTACCAGTTTTTCTAAAAACATAAGCAAAAACAGCGAATTCTTTTCCATCAAAATTTTTTAACCAAAATTTTTCTTTATCAAAATGGCGAAATATAATTTGATCCTTATGTCATTCTGTTTCTACTGAAATAATAAATAATTTCTATTAAATTTAATGGTATCGTTTAATATTTTAAAA
Source organism: Dysdera silvatica (assembly GCA_006491805.2). Taxonomy (NCBI): domain Eukaryota; kingdom Metazoa; phylum Arthropoda; class Arachnida; order Araneae; family Dysderidae; genus Dysdera; species Dysdera silvatica. The sequence continues at coordinate 89,372,536 of QLNU02015003.1, forward strand.
CTGTGGATATTGCATAAATTTTAATAATTAACACATCAGCTAGATATTAATGTCAACAAGAAAATCTGGATGAAAATAAATGAGAGCTACTATCTCGGTAAGAGGAAGAGAAACACTTCTAAAGAGTGATTCTTTTACCCTGGGCACGGGAATCTTCCAAATTCAGAGATCCAAGAAAAGGCAAAAAATTTCGAAACTACCGAGATTTTGGGCGAACAACTTAGTTTTAAGGGCTTTGAGCGAGATTCAAACTTTGTTCTGAAAACTAAAATTGCTTTTTCCCGCCGCTAAATTACAAAAAACGTTACTTCAGGCTGAGATTATTAGATTTCCGCCTTTCTTTTTTTCCCCATCTTTACTAACTACTGGTTTCAATGGCGTTATTTCATTAGGATTACAGAATCCCAAGAAAACACCAAACAAGCATTAGAAACATCACGAAGTTTGTTAGTTTTTATGGATGCGCCTGACTGTCTTAATATTTTGGTTTTAATTAAATTTCTTTGAGATATTATTTTTTTATATTGAGCATGTTAGTACCGTTAAAACCTTCTTGACAAATTTCTTAAAGTTCATTTAACTCCTTATAAAAATATTAAGAATTGCAAATATTTACTAATGATAAATTTGACACCTACGTATTATTATCTCAATCTAGAGATTTTTCGTTTCAGGAGAAAAAGAGACTCCGTCCCCGTCCTGGATTAAAACCTGGGTCCCTCCGTCCAGGACGAAGACGGCATCTCTTTTTCTCCTAAAACAAAAATAGCTCTAGTTTGAGCTACTAATACGTGAGTGTCAAATATAATAGTAATAAAACTCCCCCATAAAAAACTCACAAAAACTCGCCTCGGTTGCTTTGTGTGTTGACCATCGTTTGAGATGTTATCCCAGTGAAGGTTAATGATATCTTGCAATGCAAATATTTATTGGACATAAAAATTAATATTTTAGATCATATTTTTACAGACATTTAAAGTTTAATAATAGAAGTGTCATTATTATAAATGTTACGTTATAATTACAATTTTATAATTAAAAACTGGTTTGGCTAATTACCTCTTTCACTTTAAAAAATCGGTTGCTCCCCCACTTTAAAGCATTAATAAGAATACTAAACAGTAATAGTTATATAAAGCTGCATTTCATAAATATCAAAATTTCCAATTCATTAATAATTAACCATTTATTAATAAATACATTAAATTAAAATAGTACAATCCCATTAATTAATTTCGAATCAGCAATAAATACTTTTCATCAATAAAGTATATTAATTAAATTTTAGAATAACCCAGATTGGAAAGAAATAATGGAGGACAAAGGGGAAAAAATGTCGTAATTTATTATACCAGCATCGTTTTTTATATTCTATAATAACGCAAACATCATTCAAAAAAGTGACAAATGCTTATTTTTAAAAGCCATAAATTGTTTTAAATACGCTCCTAAGATTAACGCAAAACGGACTCCTAATCACTTTCCCTTTCAATTGCTTCGAAGCACGTGAAGGCAAAAATAGACTCTTTTCTACCTACTCTTTAATTATCTTGCTGTCCAATGCCCTGGTTATTATCTGACTGGCGTTGGGGGTGCGGAATAAATTATTATGATTATCGTGATAAGTTGGCAAATATATTATGCACAAATGCCATAATTAACCCGTCTTTTCAAAAGTAATAACTTTAGATTGATGGAAAGGGTGCAAGCTGGAACACAAAGTGCGCTTTGTTTCGGTAAAACTTCGTTTCAGTGGAATCTGTAACAACATCAAGGATCTTATGGTGAATATTTAAGCTCTCGAAAGAAAATAATGAAGTGTTTTGTGGGTTTTGAGTTTGAAACTAATTTTAATTGGTGTTACAGATGCACATGAGGAAGAATCCAGGCTTAAAATATAAATGTTTTATACAGGCAAATATAAAGTTCTTGAGAATTTCAAGGTACAATTATCGGTATGGAATTTCAAGATACAATTATCGGTATGGAATTTCAAGATACAATTATCGGTATGAAATTTCAAGGTACAATTATCGGTATGGAATTTCAAGGTACAATTATCGGTATGGAATTTCAAGTTATAGTTAATGGTGGATAATTTTAAGTTATAATTATTTGTGGAGTGTTTTAAGATTTATTTAGAGATGGTGAATTTTACAAGTAGTAATTCAACCGTTGTAACAGTATCATGAAAAGTTTGAACCTTTTTTTCATTTATACGGGCCTGCATACGAAGGAGAAAGAAACGAAATATAAAATTATGAAGGAAGCAAAAAAACAAAAACAAAAGAGACAAAAATGAGTATTGCTTTTGCCTTTTCTGTCCTTTAATATGTAATTGCTGCTCTTTTTTTCATATACCTATTTGTTTGCTCATTTACATTTGTAAAAATGCATGCAGTTTCTTTCACCGATCCGTCATTCAAGGTTTGATTTACCCGAGCGTCAGCGTTTCGGACACTCAGAAAGTTATTTCTGAAAATTGCATTCATAGTTTACTTCGGTAAACTACATTCATAATTTGCTTCGAAAAACTACGTTCATAATTTGCTTCGGAAAACTACATTTATGGTTTATATTAGAAATCAAGTACAAGATACCAGCGAAGAAAATTACATAAAAAGGTTAAACACTGGTAAAATAGCAATGAAAAAGATCACTCAAGCTTTCGGACGCATCAGCAGCAGTCCTTCATCAGGAGTAATGACGATGTTATGTTTCTGTCTCTTTTTTATACTTGAAATTTCTGGAAAACCCTTCATCAGAGTAGTCCCGCAGAATGGGAAAACCCAATGAGAACCAATGGGAGGCCTCCAATAGAATCATGGAAGAACCCCAATGGGAACCAATGAGAAACCCATGCTGCGGGTTACCTAATGTTGGGGATGTCTCATACATTTCAGAGTAAGAGTTGTTTATAAGTTTCTGGAAGTGGTTGTGATGTATTAATGGCTTTCCCGTGTAGTTTGTAAGTTTCCCAAGATTCTAAGAAGAGTCTACTATTCTTGTTTGTGATGTGACGGTGTAGTATTTTTGTTGAGTCCCAGTCGGGTTCGTGTCCGTGTTGTAAAGCGTGTTCTGCCAGACGTGAGGCTATGTCTCCTTTCGCGAGTGCTTGTTTGTGTTCTTTTTTTCTTGTTTTAATTTACTCCTGATGTCATTACTCCTGATGAAGGACTGCTGCTGATGCGTCCGAAAGCTTGAGTGATCTTTTTCATTGCTATTTTACCAGTGTTTAACCTTTTGTATGTAAATTTATGGTTTACTTCAGAAAACTACATTTATAGTTTACTTCAGAAAACTGCTTTCGTAGTTTACTTTAGAAAACTTCATTCATAGTTTACTTCAGAAACTACATTCATAGTTCACTTCAGAAAACTGCATTCATAGTTAACTTCAAAAAACTATAAATTCTGGCGCTACATGAAATGTGATGACCTTACATAACAAACCCAATCAAACTAAACTATTCACCTTCATCAGTGTAAAATTTTAGGAATCGGGATTTCCATTATCGATTTATTGTCGATGCCATATAAAACATCCCTAAATATGTTATTACTACGAAATATAGCATGCCGTTTACATCAACAACCGAAATTTAGATGAAAACCCCTGTTAGTGTTTATGTTTTCTTCGCTATGAGCTTCAACAAACAAAAACAAAGATTTGTCTGTCTGAAAATTCCTATTAACGGTCTCATTAACGGTCTCATTAACGGTCTCATTATTTTTATTGCTTCCCACTATTAAGCAGTACACACCACTATTCAGGTGCAGAAACAGCTGCGATATTGAGAGACAATTATCACTATTATTGTAAATACAGAAAAAATAAATGTAAATGTATGTTTTGATAGAACAGAACACAATTCCCCAAAACTATATTATTTTTAAATTATCCAAACTATATTATTTTAATTTATCACAAAATCAGTGCCGTTTTTCTCGTGCCAATCATGGAACGTAATCAGGCCAAGCAGGCCAAATTCAGGTTTGCATGAATAACTTCTTTTTTTTAATATTATACACGAATTGGGTGAAAAAACACATACTAATATCCAACTGAAGTATGTGAGATCAAAACTCTGAGTCAGAAACGATTAAATAAAGGATAGATTGTTGGCTTGACGGGGAAGAAACCGAACAATAATGTGAACAAGCAATCACTAGATTGGAACTCCCAAGAAATATGAGGAAGGGGCATACCAAAAAATGTACAGAAAGAAACTTTAACAACAGAACTCAAAATAAAAGAAAAAAATATGAAGAATTAGAAAGCTCCAAAGACGAAACAACAAAGGTGGATATGTTTATAAAAAGCCTAAGAATTATTACCCTAAGGACAAGAAGAAAAACAGAAAATGATTAATAAATGTAAGAATTAAAAAACGATGTTTCGGATTCATTCTTAAGAAAAAGATATATTTTTCTGAAAGAAAATACGATAACGAAACAGCATTAAGGGAATAGCTTCAGGAAAAAAAATCAGAAAATTAATCAATAGAGAATACCAACTAACGAGATGAGTATGGAACTCGCTGACTTGAAAAATGCCACAAAAAATCGACAAATGGAATGTTAGTTTTCTAATATGAAACGCGGAGAAAACAGCGTATAATCCTTGTATGATACAGATGAAATTATTTAAGCTCTTTTCTTCTTATAAATTAGTTCACTTAATTCTACGTGGGATTAGATTTACATAGTTAAAAATACAAAAAATCAAAAAATGAAACAAATAAGCATGAAAAAATCCTCTGTGTAATATCCATGGATCTCAGAAATATTACTCGTATGTCCATTATTCCATTATTATGAAAAAGTTATTCCTAGTAATTAAGATTTTAAGTTTTTATTAAAGCCTAATCCGGTTAGTCTTCTTCCTCACGCTCTATCGGCTCATCCACAAAGCCAGAAAATGAGCTCGTTTTATTGGTTGGTGTCTCGTGCCATCAAATTCTCGTCTACAAGTGACGCATTGACTAAGAAAATCAGCTACATTCGAAAAATTGCCTCATACCGCTGCTACAATCCAACAATCATTTTTCATATTTTTAGGAAACACACAAAACCTAAATCTACCTCTTCTCTCTCCGGCCATTCTTCAGCACCTAAGTTTACGTGCAAGATAAATTGTGATAGCACTATGCACACACAGATAATATTCATAAATAGCAAACTATGCTTAGAACGTTAGTTTCTATAAATGAATGTGATCAGGTGTTTATAATCTCAACTTTTTGCACAAAATTTGTTTTAAAAAAGAAAGATCTTGAAAGTTCGTACCTTCCCATGGGTGCCGACGGCATAAAAATATTGGGGGGACAGTATACCAGTGAAAGGCAGCTTGTTGTTAATGAGGGCCGTAGCCAGCGGGTGGTCACAAGCCCCCCCCTTCCGTAATGTTTTTGCTACCAATACTTATTCATTAGCGAGGCTGTAAAAAATTCTTGCCTCCACAAAAAAATTTCTGGTTAAGGCCTTATTGTTAACAACTCTTTACAGAGATAACAGACATCCACCCACAAACCAGTGTTTAATTTAAATGTGCTTCTGCTTGATAACGTTCACTTTACCATAAAATTAATATTCTAGTTACATTACTAGTTTCATTTTCACATGCAATGCTCCTTAATAAATTTCGTATTTATTAAGCTGGTGATGGTGTAGACAGTCCCTTTAATTTATGTCGTTGATAATGAGCTTACTGAGCGAAAAAAGGTCCTTGAGCTTGCAAAATTGAAATAGAGAAACTATAGTTGTAACGTTATTAAAAACGTTCCGTTTGAAAGTTGAAATAATAACACGTCAATGAAAACGCTGCCATGCAGAAAAGAGAGCTATATAATACAATCTAACAAAAGGTATAATTACATCAAATAAATGACAAAGTGCATTTTGAAAAAGACAATAATGCTCATTAAAACTAATATATAAAGAAAGTATATATTAAAGTAATGTACATAATGTACACAGGGTGGCGTATTTCAAACGAAACTAGTGGATTTTCAGGTAGTTAAAATGTATTCTTAGAAAAAATAGACACGTCAATTTTATTTTTAAGAAGGAAGTACAAAGTCATCATAAAGTAAGTTATTTGTCCGATCCTGCCCCTAGCAACGTCAAGTACAAAATTTCAAATGGCAACCCCTATTTTCTGATATAACCTGTACTTTTTAAAAGGCGTAAAACGTGCTATTTCTGGATTGGAGAAAAATTGAAATCGCTGCATGCGTTTGTGAGTAAGAGCTAAATTATAATCATTGCTTTCACCTATTCAAAGATGCTAGTAAGAGCATTTTTATCTTTCATTCCATCAAGAATAGGTGAAAATGAATTCTCTAGCATATTTGAATAAGTGAAAACAATAATGTTATTTTTATATACATTATAGAGCTTTGCGGGATATTCCGCCGCGTCTGTTTATTAAAAACACTTAACGTTTCACTCCGTGTTATGCGGGGCATTCTCAGAAGAAACAGCCGACCAAGTTTCCCTCCACAAAACTGTAAGACTTTCGCTTGGTTTCTCAGCAGAAAATGAATGATCGATCATTCATTTTTTGCTGAGCAACCAAGCGGAAATCTTGCATTTTTGTAGAGGTAAATTTGGTCGGCTGTTGCTTCTGAGGATGCTCCGCATAGAACGGAGTGAAACGTTAAGTGGTTTTAATAAACAGACGTGTCGAAATATCCCGCAAAGCTCTATAATGTATATTAATAATGTTATTTTTCCTCTTTCTCACGAAAGCACTAGTCAATTTCAATTTTTCTTCTATACAGCAATAACACCTTTAATGCTCTTTAAAACGATATGTCACACACAAGATAGATGTTGAAATTTTAAATTTTAAACTTGGTGTGGCCGGGGGGTGAGGGGTCGAGCAAAATAATTACTCCATGATGATTTTCACTTCCCTCATGAAAATAAAATTGACGTGTCTGAGCATTTTTGAAAAATCCAATTTAGCTACCCGAAAATCTGTCCGTTCTGTTTTCAATGCGCCACACTGTATATATTAATATAAAATGAAAATAAATCAATATTGGAACTCATGAAAATTGGATTAAATTTCACCTTTGGCCGAAAATTTTCTTTCTCCTTTCGTTGACATTGATAAGTTCTAAAGCAATATCCTCAAATTCCAATTCATCTAGTAGATCTTGGTGAACGTGGCAGAGGGCAAGGCAGTTTAAACGTTTTTGTGTCATGGTATTCTGAAGAAATTTTTTCAGTCTGTGATGAGCACTAAAGCTTCTTTATGACGCTGGGGTGGAGTATAAGGGCGAAATGCATGATGTTATCGCAAGCACGTGTCCTCCTGATCTTTAACCACATACTTCCCCAGGTGGAAAATTGTATTTAGCACTAAATATAATATGCCGAAAAATATAACTGAAGTCTTTAGGTCAAAATGAAAATAAATGTATATAAATATATATATAATATATATAAATTTTATATTTATATAATATATATAAATTTTTATATTTATATAATTTATAAATTGTATAAATTTTATATTTATATAATTTATAAATTAGCAATTTTATATTAAATTATATATAATATATATAAATTTTTTGAAAGACGTTACCTATTATAAAATTTTTGTTTGAAATTGGGTGGGACATGGAATCTTAATACCAACCTTAGAGGACGGGTGCCCCCCTGCTAATCTTGCCAACGGCGCCCGTATACTTTTCCATTTGGTTAAGAAATAACATTGTACTGAAGTTATCGTTCTACAATTTTTAATATCTTACAACGGAAATTCGTAAAAATTTGAAAAACCTCAATAATAATTCATAAATCGTTTACGAATTATAAAACACACACGCACTAAGGACGTGATTCAAACTGCATTTTGAATAGGTATTGGAAGATATAGTTTAATGCTTGTGCAATGTATATACAATATATACCCTTTTATTCAAATGACAATATACAAGGTGGTTATAATTAAAGTTTTCTTGTTCAGAGCTCTCTGTAACCCGAACTAATACTATTCAAGGGATGAAGAAAAGGAAGCATCCCAAGAAGCAAAAGTTAGTCCAAAATTTGCCAGTAAGCAAAAATATGCCCACCAAGGCGAGAACTAAGATAAATTTAAAATGAAATTTTTATTCGTAAGTTTGATCGTTGCACAAACGTCCTCGAGACGTTTGTATCAACGTCCGTTTCCAAAGGGTTCAATTCGTTATTAGCTATTTGCAGTTTTAAGATATTCGACGAATAGGAAGCCAGGCAGAATCAGCTTACTCCCATCGGACATGCTGATGCGATCTGAGTAGAAACCTTGCACGCCTACAGTTACCTCCTACGATCCTTCAGAAACTTAAGATCACTCTCATTGAGCAACGAAAATTTTTGCCACACTTTGTTTTAAACAGTTTGGTTCCTAGTATGTCAAGATGCTGCCAGGCCATATAATCATCAGAGGAGATCATGGACTATACAGGATGTTTTCAGCAATCATTCTATCATCACTTCTTTTAAGTTCTTCCCTTCCATCATCAAGTTCTTCGCTTCCATCATCAAGTTCTTCGCTTCCATCAAGTTCTTTGCTTCCATCAAGTTCTTCTCTTCCATCAAGTTCTTTCCTTCGATCAAGTTCTTCCATTTCATTAAGTACTGCAATGGCATCTCCTATCGCACGGGATTTTCTCATCTCAGATAAATTTTTGTGCATCTTACACGTTATTTATAAGTGCCTGTTTTCTTTCGTTATCCTACTAAATGACAATATATTTAAATCTATCATTAAACACTTATCTCGCATTTTATACTTGTTAACTTTGTTGGAAGTAGACGTCTTTTAAAATTAATTGAAGCTTTAAATGACAAAATGTATTAGAGACTTCTTGCTTAGTTTCATCTTGAAACTTTATTGGACTACAAGCTTTTAAATGATAAAAAAAAAAACATTAACGTGTTTGTCTTGCTCTTTACGCAAGAACCATCCCAACAAGAAGTGAACAAACTGCAATCAAAAAAAATATGGGACCTGATACAGGGCCGCAGAAAAAATAACTACGTCATACTGTGACGTAAATATGCAAATTGTTATTGACGCAAATACACAAATTATTACAGTATTCTCTAACAATCGTCCTCCTCCCATATCCTTTTGATTGTCATAAACACATACATTTATATGAACATTCAAAAACGTATGAAAATAAATACAAAATACTACTGTTGCGGTATGAAATATAACTACAATTATATCATACCGATACTGAATTGACTGTTCACATACAAAGTTTTAACTTGAAAACCTTTTATACACCTTAACACAAAACCTAGAAAGTTCCTCTTTAGAGAGTGGTTTTGTAAAAATACCAGCCAGATTCTTTTTACTTTGCACATATTTGAGATCAAATACAACACTACAATACAATAACAAATTTCTTACAAAACGATACTTGACATCAATAGGTTTTGTGCGATTGTTTTCAATTGGGGCATTCGCAAAATTGATTGCGGATTGATTGTCATAATGAATTACACCTTTACTTAGTTGTAAATCTATGCCAAAAGTAACAAATTCTTCTAAAATGTTCTTTAGCCACATTACTTATTTTGAAGCTTCAGTTAATGTAACATATTCTGATTCCATAGTTGACAGACTTACGCTTTTTTTCTTAAACGTTCTCCACGTTATAGGGACATCTCCGATGAATGAAATGATTCCCCCCATTGACACCCTGTCATCACAATTAACTGCAAAATCTGAGTCACAAAAACACAATTGATTTCTACTTTTGCAGTTGACATATTCAATTTATAATTTTGAATATATTTAAGATATCCTAATACTTTTAGTAAAGCATTTCAATGTTTCTATCCTCGATTTTTTTTTTAAATTGAGATAGAATATTTACGGCATAGGAGATATCTAGTCGATTTCTATTCATTAAATATGCCAGACGGCCTAGAATATTTCTATGTGGTAGTTTAGACATTTCCGTAATTTCGGAATCAGTATTTGGACAAAACTTTAGACCTAACATTACCTTAAGATATAGGTAAATTTGACAACTTATAATAATAATACATTTCACAGATTTTGTTTATATAATTATTTTTATGTCAGAATAATTTTCCATCTTGGTCAAAAAATTCAACTCCTAACGATTTGTTAGGTTTTCCTAATACTTTCAAATCAAATTTATGTTGTAACTGATTTATAACGCTTTTAACATGCTCTGCAGTTTTCGCAAATACAACAATATCATCTACATAAAGTAGCAATATAATATGATTGTTATATACATAAACGCAATTATACCGTAACTTTTTAAAGTTCAATTTTCTAGAATACTATCTAGTCCGAAGAACCATTCCGCACCACTTTAGTGTAAACCATAAATAACCTTTTTAAGTAGGCAAGCGTAGTTTAGTTTATCGAAATCAAGAAATCCTTAAGGTTGATACATACAATTTTTTCTTTAAGTTCGCCATATAAATATGCACACTTTACATCAACTTGGCAATGATGACACTTTAAAAAGTTAACTATGAGAGTAAAGAATAATCTGATTATAGAAAAATTTACAACAGGACTAAATACTTCGTCATACGATTCGCCTTTTTGTTGACTAAAACCCTGAGCCACGAGTCTAGCTTTAAATCCCGTGACTTCATTGTTTTCATTTTCTTTGGTATTATAGACCCATCTGTTTCCTATAACTTTCTTATTAGGATATGGCACTAATTCCCATACTTTACGATTTTGCATAGTGTCAATTTCTGCACACATTGCTTTCTGCCATTGTTTAACTTTTGGAGTTTTTAAACGATCTTTGTAATTCCTAGAGATTTTAATCTCAATATTATTAGCTTCTGGTTCGCTGACACCAGATTCACGGAAGTAATTTGAATTAGTTATATCTTATTTTTCCGGAAAATTTACTTTTTCTGCTAAAATCAAATAACTTCCTATCATAATTGATATTAACTTTACAGTATTTTTCTACGTCATTAAATGATTTTAATCTAATTTTAGTCCCTTCAATGCGTTAACAAATATCAGTCCTATAATCTTCCGTTCTAGGAACTGCACTCATTATCCATGGTATATTTTTACACGGCTTCAGAATAGTTTGGGTGCTGTGTTTGGTTTGTGGTTCTGAACTCCCATTATCAGACTAATTTTCCTGACCATTAATTTTAAAACGTATAAAAGATTTTTCTTTTACAAGGTTCAGGACTGCTTCCACTTTATTAATTTTTCATCAAATTTTACGTTGGAAGTTTCGATAATTTTATGTTAATTTTTTAACCAAATACGATATCCTCTAGTATTTATTGCATACCCCACCATTACACCGAATTTTGCTCTCATTTGTCGTTTATTTCTCTGTTGTTTTGGTACTCCCACATAAGCAGTTTTACCGAAGATTTTAAAACGATATACGGACGGTTTTCTTCCACTATATAACTCAAAAGGTGTTATATTTTTAGACTGGCATACCCTATTCCATGTGTATACAAAACCCCTCTTTTAAATCACTTGCATATAACATTGTTTTTACAGCATCTAAGGCGGTGTAATTAAAACGTTCACTTACACCATTTTGCTCAGGTGTGTAAATATTAGTTTTCTCTTCTCAGCACGGATATATTTTTCTTCTAAAAATTCTTTATTACAGAATACCATACCATTATCAGTACGTTGATTATTTTTGAATTTAAAAAACATTCTTCACGTTTTTGATATCTAGTGAAATGATCAAATAATTCAGTTTTTCTTTTCATAAGGAAAACAGTAACTTTACGAGAGTAATCACCAGTAATTACTAAGAAATACTTATTCCCACCAAAAGATACTACGGGCAATGGACCGCATATGTCCATATGTAAAAGTTCTAAAGGTTTGCCTGACCTAATACAAGCAATGGGCTTAAATGATATTCCTTTTGATTTGGCTGTCTTGCATGGTTTCTTGCATGGTTTAAACTTGGGTATCTTGCAACGGCTTAAACTTAAGCAATCCCTTAACACTTTCATCATTACTTGTGCGTAGTATATAGTCAACATTTGTGTGAATAAACCTACGGTGAAAAAGGCTTAAATCATTAGTTTCCGTTGAAAAGTTATAAATATCGCTTTTATCCAACTCCTCTTTATTCGGTTTAACATAGTACCATGGCTTACAAAAGTATAAACCATTAGTTCTTTTAGCATAGAACATTTTTTCACCTTTATTACTATAAACCCAAATTTTACCTTTTGCTCCTACAAAATTGGCTCCCACTTGCTCACTTTTTGAACCTGAAATTAAATTTCTCCTTAACTTAGGTGAATACATCATATTTTGTAAAATTATCTTTTTGGGTTTACCATTTAGGAGTACATAGAATTCAACGTTACCAATGCCTTCAACTGGACTTTATAAATTACCTATGTCAAGTGACATAATAGTATTATGCACTGGTTTATATGATGAAACAATTTGATATTGTTACAAAAATGGTTTCATGCTGCCGTGTCTAATACCCAAACCAATGTATTTGTAACATTTATGTGATTTAAATTAACTTCAATATTTGATAAATTATTGTCATTACTTAAGCATCACGGTAACTTAAATTGTTTTTTTTTACATATAATTTCTTACTCTGTTACTCTACCTTTGCTACTCTCTTACTCTACCTTTGTTAGGATTCAATTTGACTCTACAATCTGCAATAAGATGACCAATTTTTGGTGGGGCATGGCCTATTTTAATGGCACATTTTTTATCATGATTTTTACTAGAAAGACTTTTTGCAGCTGAAAAATAAATAGAACTTTCTGTTTTATCTAAGTCAATCTTTACCTGTTTAACTCTACTTTCCTCCGCTATGAGTTCATCTAATATCTTTTGGAACTTACAGTCCTTGTCTGGCCAACGATATATCGTTTGAACGATATTTTGAAAATTAGAATCCAAGTATCTTATTAATTGAAATCCCTGATACATTTCAAAAACAGGATGGCCGACTTCACGGAGTTTGGATATAGACTTATGTAATTTTGCTGTGTATAACTCAATCTCCTCACCAGAAGTATAACGATGAGAAAAAACTCCGTCCAGTAATTGAATTATTCTCTCTCTAGAAAGAAGTTCGAAATGATGCTTCAGAATTTGCCACCAGTTAGACTATCCGTAGTTTCGGATATTAGTGGTCTATGTTCTGGATCAACACTCAAATATAAAGTTGAATAAGCTCTTGTTTTCCGTAAAGTATAGTCTGGCGATTCTTTTCGAGTAACCTCTTCTTGCACAGGTGGTTCAGTTTCATCAAAAAAAGACAAAATGCCTTGTTCTATGAGGACAGCCTTTATATATTCACTCCAAACATTATAATTGGACAAATTTAACATGACTGCATTTAATGAAAAACCTTCCATGGTTTTAACATTTAAAAGTTGTAGCGAAAATTTCTAGACTATTCAAATAAGTCTTTCCTATTTAAATAATGTTTAACTCTCACCTTTAGTTAATACCACGATGCATATTTCGTTGTTAAATTTACTTCTTTAAAGGCACAAGCATCAGAATTAATTGACGTTAAAAATAGGCACTCGTAATACAGCGTCGTATATAAGCGTTTTGCAAACATGTTAAGCATCCAGCATTTCGGGCGCGGCACGCCCTCCCTCGAAGAACATAATTTTGCCTTGGCAGGGTGAAAAGCTTGTAGTAGACTTCAATAAACTTTAAACTTGGCCCATAACCATTTTGTTGGGAGTAGACGTCTTTTAAAATTAATTGAAGCTTTAAATGACAAAATGAATGAGAGACTCCTTGCTTAGTTTCATTTTGAAACTTTATTCGACTACGAACATTTAAATGACAATAAACTATTTAAACACGACTACCACAGTTAAAATTATTTAATTAGGTGGATGACGATCGTTTCGGCAGTGAATGACTGCCTTTGTCGAATCCAGTTACAAAAGTGAAGGTAAACTTTACCGCACTTGGCGTATAAACACGTATTGCCATCTTTATTTATGGAGAACATATTAAATGGAGGTGAAGAGACTTTTTTACGCACATGAACCCGTGCTGCCATCTATATTTATGAAGAACATATTAAATGGATATTAACAACTTTTTATACACATTAGGCAAAAAATTATAGACACAAGGGTCATTAACCACAAAGTCACTATTGATAAAAATGTGGTAGGCCTCGAAAAAGTCCAGATCCTAGGGCGAAAAAACTTTAGTTATGATTTTTGCATCGGAAAACGCAAACTTGTGTCCGTATTCCAACTATGTTGTGTAACGGCAGATTTATGAAGTCCTTGGCATTGAACACATTTTTGGTGTTCCTTTACCCTAAATTGTAAAGCCTTATGCGTCTGTCCGATATACATTCTTCCACACTCACATTGGATGTTATAAATTCCACAGTTAAAACGGTCAGGAACGGGATCTTTGAATTGTGAGACCCCAATTTTGTTAATCGGGCGGAACACAACCCAGAAATTAAATCTACGTAAAATAGAAGCAATTTTTGCCGAAACCATAGGAACAAAAGCAATACAAACACATTCCCTATGCGGTGGCGACTCCGGTGTAAGTACAGAAACAGGTTGCCGTTTCGAGAATTTTCGAACGGCACGGTCGATGATAAATGGTTAACTGCAATGTTCTTAATGAACGACAATTCACAGTTCAAGCTGACAATCGACGACGAAAATTTGAGGGCTCTGGCCGTAAGCCAATAAAAAGCACTAACTTTCTGGAAGTGTGGAATGGCGGTGGTTGTGTGAGGTGGTAGACTAATAAAGTTAGGTTTTCTGAAAATACTGCTTTGGAAATCCTTTTCCAAACGAGTGACCAACCGTCCAGAAAGGCCAATGTGGAGTTGTGCTCCTCTTCAACGGTAAACTGAATATGGGGGGTCTATAGAATTAAGTATACTAAGTACATAGGATGTATTGGCATATAGATCCGACATAATAGTAAAATGTCATCAACATAGCGGAACCAACACTTGACAGCAATGGTGGATAATTTCTTCCACGTAATGCAGATAAATATCACACAATGGAGGTGACAAAGGGTTACCCATCGCCAGGACATCAACTTGCTTGAACAAACTGTTCTGGAAGGAGAAAACTGTATGGCTGATACAAAGTTCAGTGAGACGGAGAAGTTCACGGATTTTAAATACCGAATAATGACACTGTATCGATCGTTTGGAAAGCGACTAAAAGCGATTTAAATGATAAAAAGCAGTAACGTATTTCTCTTGCTCTTTACGCAAGAACCATCAAAACAAGAAGTGAACGAACTGCAATCAAAAACGATATGGGACTTGATACAGAACCGCAAAAAAACATAACTACGTGATACCGTGATATAAATATGCAAATTAGTATTAACGCAAATTGTTACAGTATTCTCTAACAAAATGTTGGTGAACTTAATGATAAACTTCATGTTGTTCATGAATATGTTCAATTCAGGTTTCAAAAATCACTTTATTCGCTGTCTATTAATTTATAAATAATACGTAAATAATTAAAATTTAACAGTTCAATAAAATTTGAAACACAATCGATAAAATTTGTCGTTCAAGTATAAATTTAATTTAAAAACTCCTATTCCGTTTTATTGCAATTCACACAAACTATTTGAGTGTTTCGTGAATAAGCTCACAGTTTATTTGAAAATGTTTGTTATTTTACGTTAAAATTAAATGTAATTTATTAAACATTAATACTGTATTTTAAATAGATACACATTTTTAATTCCAAAATGGGACAGTGAATGAACTTGTAACTAATTATGATTAATTATTTTTGTTTGCAGTTATGAATATGTATATCCCACCGTTAGAACTTGAAGTTAAAAAGCTGTAAAATGTACCATTCTCAATATGAAATATTTCTATTAATTAAAACGAAGATGAATGACAGATTAATGGAATTAATTATGGTAAATTGATATAACAAATTTTAATTTAAATTGTAGTTTTTATATTAATTATATATTTTTATAATTAAAAATTTAAAATGTATTTTTTTATATTCAAAACACAAACACAAAATGCATATATATACACAATAATACTAAAATAACGTGCCTGTCAAAAAAATATGTATCAGGCGCTAAAATGATAAAATCGATAGAAGGGCTTTATCGTAATTGAACCATCAGTTATCGATATAAAATCATTTTAGTCTTAACTTTTTAAGAACGTTTCCTTATAATTTCTTTGCTGCAGTATGGCAGTATGGAAGTACCGAAACGTGAAAAGCGATAAGGTCAAGAGAAAAAGCTTGCCTCCGATGGAGTCAATCGATTCATATGCATTAAAAGCATTTCCGATAAACGATACAGATTCTTCTTCGCTTCAAAAATTTAATCAATGTTGTGAAAAAAATAAGGTTTCTAAATCTATATCAAATTTAAAAAAGATAGTTTCTACTCAAATCATTGATTTATGATGTACTCTCTTGCCCACTTCGTTCATATTCTAGAAACATTTTCATGCTCAATTGTTATCATGATTTACATACGTTCATGGCTAAACTTATTTCAAGAAATAAAATTAATGAAATTCTGTTTTAATTTCATCAAAGATTTCTGTAAAGTCAGGAGCGGACACAGCCACAGATTTTGGAGGAGTCAAAGAGGGGTTACAGAGATAGAAATCACATGTTTCTATGTTAAAGACAAAATTTCATTGCAATAGAGGGTTTCAAACCCCAACAACACCCCCTGCGTACACTAGTGTGCGCGCGTATATGACAAGATTTCAGCGGGAAAAATTAAGTTTAGACTAAAATTTTAGCTATTTTGAAATCAGAAAACAATTTGTACTTTGGTATACGATAAAATATCAATTAATCACTTGAAAAATATAGTTAGGTAAAACTAACCAAAAATGCAAATACATGCCATTGGCATAAGGGCGACAATAATGTTCTGTGACAAATTTCTCTTCTGAAAAGGACTCTTGGATAAAAAAAAATTTGAGAACCGTTGATTTAACTAATTACCATTGAGGATTCAGATGATTATCACACACTGATGATTATTTAAGTCACTTTAAATTATAATTTTTATATAAATTACAAGTTTTATTTTTTATATAAATATAATGAACTAATTTCCCGTATAATTGGCCGTTGTCATAATGATTATAATTGCCATTTTTTATTAATATTATGATTACTTAGATAATTAAGCCAGTATGATTATCTCTATTAACAAAGCTACATGATATCATATCTATTTTCCAACTGTCCATAATTTTATTCCTCAGCTCTCAGATTCTAATGTGCTTGAAGATCACTTTAAAAACGTCCATTAACTTTTAAATTGTAAATTAATGCAAAAGTTTTAGAAATGATCCGAATTATTTTAACTGACTTTTAACCCAGAGATTGCTACCAAAAATAAATGATTGTAATTATCTTAATAATTAGGATGTATTTTCAATTTAAAAAAATTAATACCAGATTAATTATCATGCTCTGAATTTTAATTATTTCGCTATGTGAGATCTTAACGTTCTCATGGAATGTATTGAAAGCAAATTTATGGGTTTACTCATAATCACTTCTTCGTAAACTCTGCTCATAACAATGAAACTTCATTTACTCACATAACAGAAGATGTCATATTTTGAAAAAGATTGTAAAAAATATTATACGAGATTGGAGTACGTTTGTTTGTTTGTTTGTTTGGCTTTTTTATGGCGCAAGAGCATCTGGGCTATACTGCGCCAAAAAGAGTGGAGTAATAAATGTCACATCTATTTTTTAAATAGAATTTTAACTTACGTCATCAAATGAAATAATTTTATTTCTTTTGTTTGTAATCATTGAAATAAAATTATTTTAGGATTTCGGAAGATTATTGCTTGAAAATTGCCTTCCTTTGTTATTATGCTTTCAGAAAATTATATACCATATCGATAGCAATAAATAGTAATCTTCTTATAGTAATATGTCTAGAAGATCAGGAGGAGATGGATTCAAATTCTTTAGAAAAAGCATTTGAATAAATCCCACATACAATTCTAAAATTTTAGACTAGCATCCCCTGATCCAACAAGATGAACTAAAAAATTCCGTTCGAGCTTTAAAACTTTCAAAACTACAAATCGGTTTTTTAGTTTCAAAATTTCAAGAGTGAAATCTTCTAACCAAAGATAGTAGAGCATCTTTATTCAGAAAAAGAAATTTGGCTTTGCCTTTCTTTTACATAACGATAGATTCTTTGTGTTTCTAACCTAAATTTTAAGGCTGATGTAAGAACTAGACATAAATTATATTCCAAGCAAAAGCGTCTATTTAATGGAAATGAAAATTTAGTTTAAAATTTGTCTTTTTACGGGCGTAAAAACCTTCAATTCCATTAACCCACTCTATGAGTATGAAGCCAAGTTAGGTGCATCTGAAAAATATATTCGCTTTTATAAAATATGACCAATTTAAGTGAAAAGTTACTCAAAAATTATCTCTTCTTGGACTTCATGCAATGTTCGCAAAAGATCGCTGTTTTCTGCGTTTGTTGGATAATAGGGTCACAGAGGAACATTATGGAACAAAAGACTGGTCCAAAACAAATATTTTTTTTTCACGGAAAGAACAATTTGAAATACGATCTTCACGTTGGCTCCCTAATATTTTCTTTCCACATCTACACATCAAACTGGGCTAACAAAAACTTCATAAAAACTAAGGACAAAAACAGTAATTCTTTTTTTGCATTTTAAAAAAAAAGTTATAATAATGCCAAACTAAAAGAAGGGATAGTTTTGATCCTCACAACAGAAAACTACTGAATGATAGTATCTCCGAAGGAAAACTAACTATATATAATATAATAAAACTATACTATATATAATAAATAAACTATATATAATATAATAAAACTATATACTATAATATATAATAAAAACTATACTATATAAATCTATATACTATATAATAAAACTATATACTATATAATAAAAGAATATTCTACATTTAACCATTGGCATCAATAGTTAAGGCTTTTCCAGAAAGTTATAAAGATAAAGACTACCATCAGCTTATTTAAGATCCCTTTTAAAAACTATGAAAATATTGGCGATATTCAATTTCTTTATAGGTCAATTTCTTATATTCGCACTCACGTTTATTTTCACAAAGCTTTTTTCCATATATTTTCTGCTTTTTTTACGTTTTTCATGTCAATTTCTAATGCTGAAAACCATGTCACTAGACTCAATCGGTACTAGTTGCTATGCAAAGTCATGTTATAAGATGTACATGGAATTTCATTATTCAGTCCACGCATTCTCTAAATGTTGCTTCGGGCATCATACGACTCTTCGGTCCGTAGAATTAATTCACGGCTAGAGGGCACTACGGTCTCCGGTCACCAAGGTTTGCTGGAAAGCTATTGCATTATCAGAAATAGCTTGTGGACACTGGATATTCAACAAGGTTTGATTATCATCAAATAGCTAGCTCCTAAGTCACCTAACCGAAGGGCGCTTCAGCCTCTAGTTAGCACGGCTGTTAGTAAAACACTTAGAAGTTCTTTTCTTAGGACATTATCTTTGTGCTCATGGCAACAGCAAATATAAAAGTTATATTTTCTAACTACAAGGGACTTAAATATTCAGATGATTTACCAGAAGAAATGAAAAGAAGGAACAATTTAAAAAGCGAAGGAAATTGAAGCACTGCTGGGGAGGATTCTGGAGAGCGATAGGCTATGTTAGATAACAATACAGCAAGGTCTGAAGCAGATAACACTAGGACACATTTAGTTAAGACCTATATTATATACACCAACACAACCTTATTATTCAAATGCATTTATTTAATCGTAAATTTTATGAGAGAGAACGGATAGATATGCAAATTATAGAGATAGAAACTCGATTATCCTGACTAATTGAGCCCAGAAACATCCGGGTAAGCAAAAATCCAAATAATCGAATATAATTAAAAAATAAATAAATAGGAATTCGGAAAACCGGGAAAAAAATTTTAAAAAATTTACAACTGACATGACAACTTTATTGATGTGTATTAAACATATTTTATGTATATAAAAATATCATGGCCCCTCAAAAAATTAAACTACATAACAAGAACCATCCGACAGCCGGCACGTAGCACGTTGAAGGGAAAGCATTCCCCTCTCCTTTTCTACACCGGGGTGTTTCTTTTAAGAAGAAAAAAAAATTATGAGTTCCGCGCGTATGGATAGTGGATACGTGAGTATTCGGATGACTGAAGTCCTAATAATCGAGTTTCTACTATACTATAAAAATACAAAAAGTTTGACTGAGTGTATACATATGTAGAAAATAAGAAAATGTTATTATATATTTACAATGTATATCACAAATATTTTAAGGGTTTTTCTCACAGTTTATTGAACGAGAGGAAACAGAAAACAACAGTGAATGACCCCATGACCCTAAACATGATTAGGAATACCGTAGCAACTAGCCTCTACACAGTGATACTTTAAATCTTTTGCCCATGTATCTCACACCTCAGGTCTCAGAATATCTTCCGCCACTTCTTGGATTTTCTACTAACAGCATCCGCATGGCTACAGTTTGAATTAACGATTCCTCTCCCTTAAAATTAAGGATCAACCGATAGCAAAATTTGGCCGATGGACCGACGCCGATTGTTTACCTATTGTTCAATTTCATACCATCACCGATACCAATTGGAAAAGCAACTTTTTTTAATATTCCATTGGCCGATTACTGATGCCAATGTTTTCAATTATTATTAATGAATAAAATGTTTAAAGATTACATTATGATATGAACATCAATATTTATGAAGGATGTTTTCTTGTAATTAACTTTTTTTTCACATATATACTGGCTTTCCGTTTTAGAATATACTACATTTTCTTCTCGATTTCTCGTTGTTCGGTAACTCAAAATTTTGCAGTTTAGGCTTTCGCGTAGGTACAGCCGAAAAAAAAATTCACGTTAAGCATTTGCCGAAAACATGAATTCAAATTTCATCGCGCAGAATATAAAATTCAATGAAAATTAAATAACCTAGAATCCACAATCGTATTCAACGGACAGATGAAGCAGGCGCAACAGCTACTAGGAAAATGAAGACGGGAAAATGGAGCGCTCCCTTAACGTACTGTGAACTTCAAACCGAAACTAAAACGGGAAATTCCCTTCAGAGCAGGTCATGCCTGTATCCAGAGGGGGAGGTGGGATTTTAGGGACAGGTCCCCTCGAAACTAAGTTTTTAATGGGACTTGGCTACAGCCTTGCGTACTGTGATTTTATCGATGCATGCTGTAAAATTTTTTGACCTCCCACGAAATTAAATCCTGGCTACGGTCTTGAAGCAGGGCCTTTCAGAGAAAATTCGAGGCCAATTAATATTTTAGAGGCCCTTCAAATACACATCTAAAATACAGTGTCTTTATAATTAAAATTTCACTTTTAAATGGCCATAAAGAGGAAAACTACTGGACAAATGTTATCAAACTTGGTAACCAAGCACCCAAGAAGTCATGGGATTTTATTTTCCGCAAAAAATAAAATAAAAATAAATAAAAAATAAAATAAAAAATAAATAAATAAAGTAAAAAAATTATAAATAAAAGTTCAAAAATCACCACCACCGGGAATGGCACTGTAATCAATATTGTTAAACGAAATAAAAAAAATGAAGACATTGGTTTAAAACGTTTTTAATCGTTTCTAAAACAAAACTCTTTGTGGGGTTATGCAAATTGTTTATGGTGATAACATAAACAATTTGGCGGAATTGAAAGATGCGATACACCGACATGTCCGCAACATTCCTCCTGATATGCTAAGAGCTGCTGTTGAGAACGCAGTAATGCGATTTAACTTGCTTTCAGAAAATGGTGGACGCCACATTCAACATGCTTTGTAACACGTTTTAGAAACGATTAAAAACGTTTTAAAACGATGTCTTCATGTCTTATTTCGTTTAACAATATTGCATATGGCGCCATTCTCAATGGCAGTTATTTAACTTTATTTATGTATCCATTTTATATAAATCGAACACTACGCAGATTAAATCAAACAACAATGTCAATCAATCAACGTTTATTGGCGTAGTGATACCAACGCCGATGGTATGGCGTGATTAGATGGTGAAACGTTCGAAAGAAAATAAATATTTCTGCCTTCGGTGGGACCTGAACCCACGACCTTCCACTTGCCGGGCGGAGGCTCTACCCACTGAGCTACGAAGGACAATATATAATCTCTTTACGAACGTATATATATTGTTGCCAGTTATTTCGCAGAATGGTGTAGTACATGGACTACTATTTAAACCAAATTGCAAGAGACGTATTAAATTGATCGAAATGCTGTTTCACCATCTAAAAATGTTCACCATCTAATCACGCCATACCATCGTTGGTATCACTACGCCGATTTATCTGTATTTATATGTTCGATTTATATAAAATAAATACATTATGCTGCAACGTGCATTTCGATCAATTTAATACCAGTCTCTTTGCAATTTGGTTTAAATAGTAGTCTATGTACTACACCATTCTGCGAAATAACTGGCAACAATATATATACGTTCGTAAAGAGATTATATATTGTCCTTCGTAGCTCAGTGGGTAGAGCCTCCGCCTGGCAAGTGGAAGGTCGTGGGTTCAGGTCCCACCGAAGGCAGAAATATTTATTTTCTTTCGAACGTTTCACCATCTAATCACGCCATACCATCGGTGTTAGTATCACTACGCCAATAAACGTTGATTGATTGACATTGTTGTAACTTTTGTTTGTTTATTTATTTATTCATTCAATTCCTTCTATTAGCTCACACTCTCCCTATATATATATATATATATATATATATATATTTATATATCTTGTTCAAATTTTCAATCGTTAATAAAATACTTTCTATCCATCCAATCAAGTTCAAATAAATTTTTTTAAACTTGTAGTGGATGACACTTGATGTTAATACAGTTTTTTCAAATATTAATTCATTAATTAAATTTAAATGATTTTTTTTTTGCTTTCCTTTGGTGTGTTTGGCGATTAATGCTTGCCGCCAAATGTCGCCAAAATTGCTTTTCGCAATTTTTCCCTTTCTTCCCTTTTATTTGAGCAGCGCATTGAAGGAATTGACTTTAAAAAAAAAATTTTTATTATACTTGTTTATTTATTTATTTATTTATTTTGAAATGAAATCCTCGACCTCCGTAGTTATTTTTTAATTATTATTTTTTGCGGAAAATAAAATCCCATGACCACTTGTAAGCTATTACCAAGTTTGGTAACATTTGGTCCAGTAGTTTTCATTTTATGGCCATTTCAAAGTGGAACTTTAATTATAAAGACCCTGTATATTGAGCTACCAAATCGAGGCCCATAATACTGTGAAGCCCGGGGAAGCGGCGCCTCCTGCCGCCCCTCTGATAGGCCCTGCTTCGGAGTACTCTAGAAACGTACTCAAAGGTCAACTTTATCGCACGTAAGGCACACAAATGTCTTTTTAGATAAACAAAAACTCGAAGGATAGAAATTAAGCAGTAAGAATCACAAAGGCGCGAGACAAAGAAAAGGCGAAATCCGTTCCTCCTCAGACATCGAAGAGCGACGCCCGAAACGGAATTTATCACTGCTCAGACAATTTTAGATCTGGAGTAAAATAGGTCTCACGAATAGCAAACTTCTGTCCCAGTAGGCTGTAGAGAGAAATTAAAAATGCTAAGATAGCATCATTCGATATGTTTGCAAAAATGTAAAAGACGTTTGGGGATAGAATCTGAGAAGCTGGCGACGGCAAAGCCGAAAGTCGCGATCTATTTCCCCCTCAGCTCCAACTCATGCTCCAACATACAACATTTTCAATGTTGATTATTTCCAGTTTCAGTGAAAATTTCGATAAATTCCTTTCTAAAGTTTTTTTATAATTATTTTTGCTAAAATGTTCTATATCCAGCCTGTCCGGTTTTTATCATCACTTGTGGGATCTGCTTTTCGATGGTTTCCTTTTCAATACTCGACTCCCATTTCAAAATTTCCCAGAAAAGCATAAAGGCACTTCAGGTGGCATAGATTTTTTTCCACTATAATTCATACATTAGTCCTTTATGTCAATTTGATGGAAAGCAGGGTACACACACACATACAGGAACTGAAAAAAGCAAAGGCGAACAATTCGAAGCTGATTTGGGATGCTGGGTTTTGGATCCAATATCGTACTTCGGATACCTCGTTTCTGGTCATCCATCACTCCTATCAAAATTGACCAAGGCCCAGTGATCCTGTCTTTTGCTCTTCTTTTCTTTCAAAATCCGAATAATCCATTTTTCATAAAGTTCCCAAAGTTCATAAGTCACAAAGAAAGAATCTGATAAAACGGTCTCAGATATAGGAACGACGTTGAATATTCGGGAGGTAACTTTGATAAAGACTTTTGTCCAAAACCAGTTTCAGACAAAATCCGTTCTAAAACTTATGTAGGCTTAGTTCGCAATAGAAGCTCGATTTATGTTAAGAACACATTTGCTCTTCTGCAATTAGGGCAATCATTTTTTCGAGGACAAAACGCAAAATTTCGCGGGACAGTCGAGGGAATATCTCGAATTTCGCGAAAATTTAAAAAAATCACGGAAGAAGTGTAACACTAACATATAAAAAAAAGAAAGCTGTTTCGAAAAAGCATTACAAATAATTATTACGTTATTAAATAAACGTTTAGGTTTGCCCTATCCGTAAGTCATGTGTTCCAACGCCAACCTTGGGTGCTAGCAAACCTTATAATAGTTATTTTCGCTTACACACACATAACTTGTGTATATGCAGTTGAACCTCGTTAAAACGAACACTAAGAAGAACCTAAAATCAGTTCGTATTAACAGTAATTCGTTTCGTCCGGAAAGGATAATATGTTATACAATCTGACGGGACTTCAGAAAATGGTTCGTATTAAAAGTAATTCGTCTTAAGCGTGTTCGTTTTAATGAGGTCTGACTGTAAAAGTGTGTGTGATAATTTTTAATCCATAAATTAAGCACCACCAGCATTAATTTTATGTAAAATTATATCGCCATCTGTAGGCACAAAGAGGAAGTAAAATCATACAGTAGTTTGTAAAAAGAGTTTTTCTCAATTTTCGTATAGAGAAATATCGCTATATAGAATATTTACTTGCTTTTACCCTTGCATTATTATATGAATTATTTTTATTTTTATTCCAAATGAACAGAATCCAATGGTGTGTTACTTAACGTTTAAAGTTACGGTGGGTGCAATGCAAAATACCTTACAACTACGTAGTTCAACTATATTTTCTGCCAAATTTCATTCAAAAGATTTTTTGTGATGGAAGTATTAAAGTTTTAATATATGAAAATTAATCCAAACATTCTAATAGAAATTAAGCAATAGTATGAATAAAATCTAAAGTTCAAAAAATTGTTGAAAAATTCTATAATTCATGGAAAAGATCGCAAAAATTCACCCTGAGATAAAAGTACTGCTCGATCTATCACTGATAATTTTCGAACTTTGCACCATATTTTTGAGGTGCTTTTTCCAGTGTTATAGTCTAATGAGGTGAAACATAACGTGCTTTAGGTGATTAATAGTACAATACGAAGTTTTATCAGGAGAGTCCATAAGTGTTAGTTCGATTTTTTTATTTGGTATAAAGTTTAAGAACATTATAGTTAGATTACATACTTTAAATACAAAGATTACATACACCAACGTTATATAATTAGATGACTAACGTATTGAAGTAAAAATAATTTACCAAAACTTTAGCAATTTGTTTGCTGAACGCAAAAGAAAATTGAACCGATTCATAGAGATCTCGGTTTCTCTATCCAGCGCATGCTGCAAAAAGATTAGCGACCGAGTTTTGTTTTCAAAAATATTCTAACAAACAATTCGCGCGATCCGTCTTTAAAACAGTGAACAAAAGAATATGAGAAGAATATGGAAGTGATCTTCGAATGAGGGCAACGATATATGAAAAATTAAATGTAATCAAGTAAAGTGAAATATCGACACATGCTACTTATAGAGTTTCTTAAATCTTACTTTTCTGCTTTGGTACAAAAAAAAAAAATAAATACAAAGGATTACTTTGGTGTAAAATGTTTTCCTTACATGTATGATCAAATATTATAATGAGCTACATTATAATTGTGAACAGTTAATATTGTAGCAGATACTATAAGACATAATTAAGAACTTTAAGATTTTATTTTAAATAATTGAATGATTTTACATAAAAGACGTTCGCAGTTGATAAGAAATTACTTCGAAGAAAATTTGACCATCCGTCATCTAGAAACGTATTTCACCCTTTATAATGTAGGAAACAAAAATTGGAGTAGTAACAGGAAAAAATTAAAAATTTGGTGAATTAGTTGACTCATCCAGTAAATGAGAAAAAGGGATTGCAAATATACCGATTTTTTTCAAAAAATCGATTCTTTCCATTAGCCAGCACTCTCATTAGGCACGAACACTCCCTCGACAACGCATGACTGCATCGTAAGTTCTTCCGATAAGTTGGAATTACTTACGATGAATTCTTGCCAATTTATTTATAATCGTTACTTTAATGGACAGTTCGAATTCTTTGTTCAAATGGTGCAATTACACGGCCCACCCTACTTCTTTAAATGTACGCCACCCGCTTTCCAGAAACTTTATTGGTTATTCATTAGTACAATCGGGTCCTAAAAGTTTCAGCATAGCCCATTTGTCTTGTCCAGAGATGCTGAATAATAAACTGCATGGACAACGACATAACGATGGATCACGACAAAAGGTTGCAACTTCAATGATGCTATCGTACAACAAAGAAAATTGCAACGATATGATGGAGCTAATGAAATATCGCGAGATGAATTCCTCAAAATAAGGAAGATTTGCAATTGTGGGACCAGACCAAATGATAATTGGAAAATAAATTTATAAAAGGAAAATAATGAGCAACTAAACCAAGTGATAAACTGCAAGAATAATATAACAGGGACGTAATAAAAAGAATAAAAATTACCAATATATGACACCAATAGGTAAACTTGATTTCATGTAAAATGAAAGAATATGCGCTTGTAGAATCTATTGTAAAATATAGTTTGTAACAAATGATAACTAACCGATAGATGACAAAACATAAATAATAGAACTGAAAACATAAAGGTGATATGACTTTCAATTGACGCGCGGGAAAACAGATCTGCGTTATAAAATAAGGTAGAAAATAAGAAAACAGTTAATTGAAATTAGACAGGATGGAAGAATAATAGTTTTCTTTTGGTTGAGCTATCATATGAATGTGTCTTACTAAAAGGATGACTCTATTACGTTAGCTTTGTTCGTTGTGTTTCTTTGAGGTGAGAATAAAGAGTAATGTTTATAAAAATGACGCCAAATGTGGAACGTTTGGGTTATAAATTGGCGCCCAACTTACGGCTCGAACAAGACGACGCGGAAGACAGATTAGACCATATCCGGTTTAGACTTTCTTTAACGTGTATGAAAAAGACACAAGGAAAATGTGTTATATCTTTGGAAAAGAAGATGTGGAACCGAAGTTCGTGATTATCCAGATGCGTTTAATTAATTAACCGCCAAGGTTGGCTGTGTTTAACTGATTAACCGCCAAGGTTAATTGAGATTTTTATAAATCGTCCAGATTAGCTGTTGATTTACAAAATCACTCACTTACCACTTTGAAGAATGGCAATTTTGGCCAAATTAAGAAAAGTGAAATTGAAAACCCTGGCAGAAGAGCTATGGGAAGAAGTGGATGACAATATGAAGGTAATTGACCTGAAGGAACTAATTCTGTGCAGTCAGCCATATAAAGATGACGACGAATTTGTAAAAGCTCTCCTATAAAACATGATTGAAGAGAGAGAAGAAACAATAGTTTGAAATTGAAAAGCTGAAGCTTCATCTGGAAAATCAGAAGGCAACGTTGTCCTCTGCTACCCAGCAGGTAACCTCTCAAGTGACTGTCAATATTAAGAATGTTTTACCAAATTTCAACAGTGAAACAGATGATATCAGTTTATTTTTAAGGGTATTTACAACGACAAATGAATATACTAATGATTCCAGGAAAGATGCGGGTGACGAATCTATTAAGCTCCGTACCGACGGACGTTGCTCAGCTGATTGCTAGAGAACTAGAAGAAAAGTTTCAAGTTTCGCTTATATACGTAACATCCTGCTGCAGAGATACGAGTTAACGGCCGCAAGATTTTGCAGGTTGTTTGTTCAACACCGTAGAAGCTCCAACAGCTCATGGAAAGACTTTTCCTTTGAAATACGAAGCTGCTTCGAAGGATGGCTGTCAGAATTGGGCAAAACCACTTTTGGCCAATTAAAAGATCTAATGATATCCGATCAAATGAAGAGGAAGTGTACACCAGAAGACATAGAGCATTATCTAAATGAGCACCTTCTGAATTGGCGGAAAAGTTAAACATTTTCGACTGCTTAAAAAGCTCTTTGCCGAGTAAACAAAAGAAGATAGCTAGATCTAAGGAAATGCAGAACACTAGGAATTCTGCTTTCTCCGGATGACTTGTACCTTTCTCGAAAGAAGAACGACCTGTATAAAGATGTTATGGTTATGGTAAATAGGGAGTCATTAAAGCTAAGTGTCCTATCTGTACTTCAGGAAAAAGTGACATTACCACAAACAACGTGTAAGCATCTTAGGTATTCACCAAAGACCCTCTAATTACTCTAGTAGACATGACTTTCTGTGGAATAAAAGGAAGAGTATGTGCGGATAAGTGATCGTCACATTCCATTGATGGTGAAAAGATGTATAAAGTGATAAAAAAAGACTGCTGTTTCAAAAGACAAGGTTCTGGTAAGACTGCCTGATGGTAAACAATCCTCTGTTGACTGCTATACTACCCAAGTGATGGTAGGGATTGGGGAAAACATCTACGGACGAAATGTTCCCCAAAGTTACTGGAAACAGAATTCTCCCTGTAATGGACTTCTTACAAGCTACATGTATGGTCCTCGACGTGAAGAATGATGAAGAATGATGAAGAATGTTGGTTTTTCGACGATAACACAAATCATATGTGTTCATTTGGGAAAGATTTAGCGGTTTCCCCTAACGCTATATCTAATGACAATGAACAAAGGCTGGCCGACGCATGCCATGTATACAAAAGTGAAGAAGAAAAAGAAGTGAGGGTCCCGCTCAGAACTGCGTTACTTGACAACAAGCCATCTCTAGAAAACGCTGACAGGGTGAATAAAAGTGATGAAGAAGAAGAAGAGGACGAGGAGAATTGAGTTCCCCGTTCAAAAGGTTGTTTATAGATAACCAATCAGTTTTGAATAACACGTGAAAACTGCGTGAAAAATGAAGGAGACAAGTTGACTGAAAGTCAAAGAAAAATGTTTGATGTATTATTGGAGAAGTATAAGGGTATCTTCGGGCCCCAGGGAGGAGAGGCTACTATGGTACTAGAGCATCACATCAACACCAGGAATCATCCTCCTGTTTCTGTGGCACAGTACGGAAAGTGCTTAAGAAGGAACTAGATGACCTACTTGAAAAGAAAATTACTGAAGAATGCGAGTCCACATGTGGAACACCTGTCCCCTCGCAACAATTCGGAACCCTTTCGATAGATTTGCTTGAACCTTTGCCTGAAAGTAAAGGGAAAAGGTGGATTTTTACAATTGAAGATATCACAACTAAGTGGGTCAAATTATTTGCTTTACCCACTGCTACAGCCAAAGAATATGCAATTACTATCGTAGAGGAAGTCATATTAGGTATGGAGTTCCTCGGCGCATCGTCAATGTTAATGAGACCAATGTTAATGTTCAATTCGTATCTGCAGTGATGTTTCAGCAGCTTTGTTTCTCATTGGATATTCAACAGTCCCTGATTCCTGTGCATCATACTCAGGCAAATCCTTCGGAACATAAGAATCATGACCTCAAGTCACGTCTAGCCATTCTAGTTCAGGACAAACACGATTCTTGGTCTGAAAAGCTGCCAGCGATACGTTTTGCTCTAAATAAGTCCAAGTGTCAGTCAACTGGTCAAACAGCATCCTTTTTAAATTTTGGTAGATATTTCCTACCATGGATGATGTTACTAATGATATACGAAGCATCACTGAAAACGACAATTTTGTTCCTGATACTACTCCCTACTTAAAAAGTTTGCAATAATTTACAGTAGAAGTTAAAGAAGTTATACAACAAGAACAAGACAAGAGAAAACACTACTGCCATGACGCGGTTGTACCTCCGATGAACCCTCTGCTTAAATGTGGATGACCATGAAAGCTTTCTTGTGCTGGTTCCTTGCCGGGGCGTCAGCGGAACCAAAGGGGGAGTATGTAACAAATGATAATTGACCGATAGATGGCAACACATAAATAATAGAAAGTGAAAACGGTAAGGCGATATTTCTTTCAATTGACGCGCGAGAAAACAGATCTGTGTTGCAAAATAAGATAGAAAATATGGAACAGCTAATTGAAGAGATGGTTAAAGAGAGAATATCACCGCTCGATGAAGTAATACGATATATATGACAACGTAAAGCGGGTAAAAAGTTATTTTATTACATTAGCCTGGCTTTCGGCTGTTCCATTGGACAGCCATCATCAGATGCAGAATGAAAATGATATCGAACATAGAATACAAATCATTTAAATTCAACGAATCGAATCATTTTCATTCTGCATCTGATGATGACTGTTTAATGGAACAGCCGAAAACCTGGCTAATGTGATAAAAATAACTTTTTATCCGCTTTGCGTTGTCATATATATCATATCAGCCAATTGAAATTAGATAGGATGGATGCCTAACAGTTTTCTTCTGGCTGAGCTATCGTATGGGCGTGTCTTACTAAAAGGATAACTCTATCATGTTAACTTCGTTCCTTGTGTTTCTTTGTGATGAGAATAAAGGTCATTGTTTATGAAAATGACGCTAAACGTAGAACGTTTGTTTTATAAATTTGATTATTGACACTTCACCTGGGCGGTAATGGTAAAATAACTTTTAGTTAAATTGTCAGCATTTTAGTTACATAATAAGTAAACACCAAAGTGAAATTGGCAAATTCCAAAATGGTTGAATTGACTAAATTTTGAGAAAACAAAGCGGCAATACGCAATCACAAAATTTGGTCTGAACTTCACAAAAACTGTTACGATCAAAAATTACACTCGTATAAAATTTTATGTGCTGTTTCAATTCTCATAAATTTATGTTAATTGCACGCTTTATCTGATAAAGCAAAAAAGAATGCCTCATAAATTATTCTACTTTTCTGACATAAAAATGAAAATAAATGACTAAAGGTATAAGAGAAAAAATAAATTTATTGCTTCCCGTTTCAAATTTTTTAAAAATTTCATTAAATTTGGTTTTCTTTAACCCGTTTTCTTGCATTGAAAAAGCAAATAAAAGTACAAAAGTCGATTGAGGCCGCCTGCGTTACTTCGCGACTGTCAAGTTATGATAAATGGGACATTGATGTCATTTTGATGAGATTCAAGGCATGCTGCATACACGCTTACAATTGGAATTTCAAATTGGATTAAAACTAAAATAAAAATTTTAATAAACTTAAGATTTTTCATGAAAATTATTATAGAAAAATGGAAACCCAATATTACTAGCTCGAGGCCCCTTTGTTCCGTTTCTCGAAACCCCCCATTAACACTTTTATAATTATAAACTGGTTTATCCTTGGATACAAGACCCGCCCTTACACCTTATGTGAGGATAGTGTATTCTTTATTTATTTAACATTAGTAAATGATCTAATATATTTTTAATCAATCAATTAATTAGTTCATTTATGACGGAATTAACTTATAAATATTAGTTTAATAGGAAGGACAAAAGTACGAGTATACGTAAGTGTCATGACCATTTGAAATGACGATATTGGAGGCTCCTAAGTGGTGCAGTGGTAACGCGTTTGCCCAGCGTGTTGTTGTCCCAGTTTCGACCACTACCTATGCTAAAAAATTAATGTTTACCGATGAAATGCTCATCCTTGGTTCGTTTCCTAGGCCTTAAGGGCAAGGCCGTGTTTACGGTGTTCGGGATCCTATGCATAACAGATTTTAGCGGCCCTCAAAAATGCTTTAATACGACACAACAATAAAATGATTGACCGAGGTTTAGCATTGCACAATAAAGTTCTTCACTGGTCCGAACGCGAAGGGTAAAGATACGTAATGAAATTAAATTAAAGACAGGCATTTCAAAGCATAGTTAGAGATTTATCACTTGGCATTTCTTGCTTCTCGTAGATGCTGTTTACAAACGAAAGAGTTTTAATAAGAACTATGGCCGCATTATGAAGACAAACAAAAATCGGTATAATGTAATTATACATTTCTGCTTCTCAGAACTTTACGGTGAATTCTTTCTTGTCGGTAACCGAAGTCTCTACAATAGACATTGGCCACCACAAATTTTATTCAGACGGATTCAATTTTTTTTTACATGATGTGATAATGATTTACAATTTATTGGTTAGATTAATCCACCTAGGCAGTAAAGTATAAAGATTTTGGAGTCTGACAAAGCCCCTGCTACCCAGATTTGGATATAACAAGTGGAAATAATAAATAAGTAAATACAACAAAAAGGCTGGTGTTGAATTGAAAAATAATCAAAATTATCTTTCGTAAAATTAAGCAAAAAATAAAAAAGTACATATATATATATTAAACATTAAATCACTTATTCAAATTTTAAAATATATATAACTGGGCCAACCCTTTCTCTCTTCTCATTGTAAATATTTTTATTATTAGTCCAGATACTGCCGCTTTTTTTTTTCAGCCTTTGCCTACTCGTAAACAAAGTTGTAATTGTCACAAATTCCTCCACTGTTTTGTATACACCACATTCCAACCTGATGCCGCCTGACAAGCTACATACCTACATACTGGGACTTAAACTCCCTGTAAACTGCCATTTCCACAAGAATTGAAAAACTTTATTAAAAACTTTCCATAACACAACCAGGACAAGTAAGAATTAACAATAACTTTACATTACCATAAACTGGAAGAAAACAAGTAAACACGAGGAACTTTAACATTTGACTAAACATTTCTTTTTATGCCACCAACAAAATAATAAACATATTGAAATCCAGAGCTACAGATACGAGAAGAAAAAAACATGTATTTTCAATCGTCATCATTAATGTAAAAATAATAGTTTTAATTTTCATGTCCCCAGAAAAACTCTTAATAACTCATTAGGAAGTAATTTTTTTAATGTTTGTTTTGTTGTGAGTTGTGATAAATAATTTTTTAAGTATTAATTATATAATAATGTTACTAATTTTTGTTACATTGATTTATTAATTTTTGCTTGTAGTAATAATAATTACCAATTTAAAAATTTCTGTGCTACACTTAATAATATTTTTACCCACTGATCAAATTTAAATTTTAAAAATTTCATTAAATATCATTGACTTATAAGTCTTTGTTGAAGCGTATGATTATATTCTCGACTGTGTGAGCCATAACGTTAAAACACAGATGTAAGCCATTTGGCATTTCAACATTCCTTTCCCATGGTTTCAAACTAACACGTGCTTCCCTGCTTCCTAAAATGTTAGCAACTTCTAATCCTCACTTCAAACTATCCTTTAACTTAGTATTAACAGCCCTGGTTAGGAATTCAACTTCCGCGTATCTACCCTTTCTCTTTTATATCTACATACATACAGGCCTCTAAATGTTTATACCAATTGCACATAAAATTTCCCTTTCCTCACTGGCCGACGCCATTGCAAATAATAAATTCTCCACAGAGAACCACCCAGAAGACAGACTTCTATACACAACTAGCAGACGCCCAGATATTTCTATCAAAACCAACTAGTTTCAAATTGCAGGAAAGTCACGTGTTTAACTGCACGGGCACTCTGCATGTGTACTCGCCAATTATTTCCTACGTTTCTCCAGTAAGGGAGTGAAACAAGCCATCTTCACTGCCAAATAATAATAATTTGGCGATATAATATGTATGTTGGCGTCGTGCTTGTCACAGAGAGAAGAATTTGCAAGGAAGTCTATGAGACGCACTCGTTTCGGAAGCTCGTAAGTGGCAAGTGGTTTAAATCGAGGCTCGTTGGAGTCTCAAAAATGGGCACTTAACGTGCAAAAAAGCCAAGCTGTGATGCATAAGGGTAGGCCTTAGGAAAACAATCCCCATCTCCTAATGTAAAAGAAATATATAAGTGATAATTTTTCTTCTCTTTTTTTTAAAGTAACCCCTTTTCTTCGGTGTTTCCCTGCAATGTAAGTTTTTATGTCCGAACGTTTAATTAGCATTTTTTTAAAGAATGTTTACTGAAAATCATTTTTGGATTGAAATTGGACAAAAAATGAAACTAGGATTTCAATTAAATATTTTGGAATGTGTATTAGGATGAAAAAATGATGTATTTTTGTAATATAAACATGAAGTTGATTTTGATTAACCTAAATTTTAAAAAAATAAATATTGCTTTATGTTGATTATTATGTATTCATGATTTTTGTGTTTTTACTGAGTTGATTTGAACCAGGGTTAATTTAGGATATTTAATCTAAACTAGAAAAAAAAGAAAATGTTGATAATTAACATTTAAAAATTATGTACATCACGCGCCTTTTAACCTTTTAATGAAATTTTGCTTTAACAATAAAAGATTTTTATACACCAAGAAGAAGCGATATAACATTGGTTAGTAAAAGTATGGAAGGTAAAAATTGTAAAATATATTGTGATATCAATCATATAAGCATGGTGCTGTGCGTAGTCTATTGACTAACAACATATGTATTTATTTTAACCGCCATTTAGAAACTACGTGATCATTATGGGGCAATGTCACATCTAAAATATCAATTGAGCAATATGTTGAAAGTATATAAGGGCCGCTAGAAAGTGATTTCTTAGTACCTCAAATACACTTTTTTTTGGGAACCCTGGCCGGCCACCCAGAGCACGTCCCTACTTGAGAGATTCTGATTCCTCGGTAAACGGTAGGTTTCGATTTGCAGCATGACTTTTACTGTCCTTACGCCGTAAAACTCCAAACAGACGAAATTGGGATTCATGCAAACATTAACACCTATCATTTTATATAATAAGCATAGTTATATACCAACTTTGATCATTCAACACATATTAATCTACCATCTTACAGAACCTCATCTTATACGGGTTATTGATGTTTATAAAAATACAAAATGGTATAAAATTATACATTTCCTCCCGTTTGTTTATTATTTTATTTCTTTTGGATCTGTTGACATTATGTATGACAAAGCATTATTGTTGTTCGCATGATTCTCAAAGATAGCTAGACATTCGGAGGCTTGAAGCTGGCCAGTTAGGGGACAGTAGAACTTTGGCTTAATGTATCATGAAATATTCTTTCGGTTTATGGAAACATTTGCAGGGATTACAACCAGTATCAAAAGGCTTGCTTAATATTTCGAAAGAGTTACTTTAAACATAACAGTCCAGTGTCTATGGCTAACAGCAAAAGCTTTCAAACGAAATCCGCCGATATTTTTCTGTCAACTGTCTTTGATAATGGCCGTAGTTGTCCTTAGATAAACCACAATTAACCTAAATAAACGAGCGAATTAGAGTTTATATTGAACAAAATGATTTTCTTTATTATACGTTCAACTGTTAGGGAACAGATTTTCATAGTTCATAGGACCTTCCCTTAAGCTTACCATGATTCCAACTCATCAACAAAGTGACTAGCTGCCATCCATAGAAATCGAATTCAAGAACTTTTTACAATCTGTAGCGATTACACAATTACAGGTGATACCATTTCCTACTGTATGCTAAGGTTTGTTTTAAGTGAGAGTCAGAGAACCTTTTATATCTAGTTGACAAATCTCCTCAAAAGTTCTGTCAAGGCCATCTGAATAAAGTGACCAAACAAATGTAACATTGTGCTCTGCAGTGACGTTTCATTTAGTCTTCAAACACATTCTGAAAGATTTTCAATCTGGGAAGAATGGAGATTAATACAATACTCCCACAAACATCCGACACTTACAGTAGAAGATTATAGTGTGATTATGGTGGAATTATAGAGGATTATAGTGGGATTATAGTATGAGGATGAATAATAGTCAACGGATGCAGCCGTACGTTTAATGCAGCACCAAATAAATAAGGAGTGGAGTTCGAAAGCACATTGCTGGACCCTACCAGTGACTTTTAGGGGACAATCGTTCTAAATTTTCTCTTCATGCATGACAATACAGCAGCCCATAAAACTCTAAAAATCGAGAAGTATCTTGAAATTGAATATATCCATTGACTACTATAGTCAGCTTGATCATCAAATCCAAAACCGATTGGATATCTGTGGGATACATTTGGGTGTCGCATCCCAAATCGATAACCATGTCTTAGGTCCCTTGAAGAGCTGAAATCTCCTCTGACACAAAAATGAAATTTTCTACAACAGAATACAGATACCCCAATGTTAAATGTGGCTCACCGAGTCAGGCAGGTTTGAACTTTAGAGTGATAGTGTATGGTATTGGTATCATCGTGTAACTGGATTTCAAAAATAATTTGAGTGTTTGATGATACAACGCGTCTGACCACTCAAACGATTTTATATGATTCTAATAGATAAACCCTACTACTTCTTTTATCCCCATGTTTCATAGTTACACCCACAATTCATATAAGATGTAATAGCATAATAAACATTTTTAAGCTTCATTTAAGTCTCTCCCTCTTAGTTATATAAAGAACCGGGCTAATTTTAACCAGCAGTATATTCAGAGGATGGAGGTCATTTCAAAGTCAAGTCGTGATAATTTATTGCTAGAATTATCAATAACTAACAAAGTCTGCTACCGAAATTGAAAATTTGTTTGGTATATGGGCTTAACTGGAGAAACTGTTTTCAAAATAAAATTACTTCTAATTCATTTCTAAAATAAATATTTTTAAAACATTTAATAAAACTGCACGTTAGTAAAATAAACAAGAGTTAGTAAACAATGTAAGTAAACAACAGTATCTAAAATTGTAAATATCCAATTACGTATTCAAGATTTTCTGTTTATATTTTTAATGAGAAGCAGATTGCTTGTTTATTCTGCAGTCTTATCTTAAAAATTATAGGTCTTGTGAGATAAACATCCTCCGAGAATTTATGATTCCTCCTCAGTCTCCATGAATTATAGACGCTATTTTTCGTTGTTCGTTTACTTTGAAAAACTAACACTACGATGCGTCCAACTAAGGCAATTTAGAGCCTAATTATTAAATATAATATTCCTGCTCCTTTGTGAGAGAAACCTTGTCAAAAGCGTTTGGATATTTAAGTCCAAAAGTATTCTAAGAGACTTTTAGTGTTCTGCTCAAGTTATGGCCAAACCGTACATGCTTTTTCAACTCCCTTTCTCTATCTCTCCCTCTCCTAGGAGTCATCATTCTTCAAGATTAAATTAACCACGTTTGGTCTTATTACTACATTTTCGTGTAATTTAAGAGTAATTTATGCAACGAGAAATGCTCAAAGTGCATTTTTTCTCTCTAAAGCCTATTTTTTCGCTTTTTTATACCCAAACTACTTTCATTTTTATGCTTCCATCAATGGATTTCACAATTATTTAGGGAAGGGAATAGTTCACTTCTATGAGACATGATTCAGCTCATCAATTTCATTCAGAGATACAATTCGTTACATTATGAAAATTAGTATTGAAATAACACTAAAGTCGTCTTGGATTAAGCAGTAATAACGCCTTTGACTGTTTTATGAACAATTCAGATTATATTCTAGCAAATACGTAGCACTTTTCGGGTTCTTTCTGCAGTCTCATCAATTCGAGTTTGGAGTATCTACACAGTCTACGGAAAATTGCACGCGCATTCATCTATCTTTAAGCATAAAGAAACATAAATGTGTTTGGAGCTTGATGTTTGTATAAGAATATTGAAAAAATAACTACAAAAATCAAGAAATAAATAACGGTTATTGAGAACTTTAAGAAAGCATAGTAAGTGAAAATGTAAAATATAATGTACTACTGAGTGAATATAATTAATGACATTACTTTTCAGTCAACTGTAATCATAAAATAACATTAAGGCTTGATTATTGTATAAGAATCCTAAAAAGAGGACTACAAAGGACAAGAGATAAACAACCATCCTTGAAAACATCTGAAAATGCAGTGAGAGAATGTGTCCATCACTATGTACTGCTGAATGAATAAAAAGAACATTGCCCGCCTTTCAATCATCAACAAGCATAAAAGGGCACGTTCGAGGCTTGGTTATCGCATAAGGATGCAGAAGAAAAGAAAAACATAGAACAAGAGATGAATTACACTCATTGTAAGGAACAGGAAATGGGAACCAAAACCAAGGCAAAAAAAATTGAAAATCTTCGCAGTCGTCCGAAGTCGTAAAAGTCGGCCCCATGCAAATGGCGAGGTTTCTCTGGCGTATTTTGAAATATTTATAACCGTCGTCTATTCTGTGCAACCATTTTCAAATGCAAGAACTTTGACTCCAACGATCAGACAAAAAGTTCGAAATCTTTTTTTTAGGAATAGAAATGTGGAAACGGGACAGATTTTTCAGGGATTTTTTCAGACCCAATTTCCTCCCGAGACGTAAAAAAGGGGAATATACTTCACTTACTAAACACATAAGACCAAACTAGAAAAAGACTCGAAAATTTAGAAAAGGATTTTTTTCCCTTTTCTCGGAATAACTGAATAAAACCTTTTACATAAACAATTTTATTTTATAAAGTCCAACACTAGTATTATACCAGCGAATTTTAAAAGCTCACCATCGCCAAAACGTGTCATATAAATTACTTCTATTCGTATATAGGTTTGATGGAAGTCTCATATAATTTTTATACGCTTAGTGTAATTTTGATACAGATCTCGTGTTACTTGGATATAAGTTTCTCATATTTTGTTGCAAATTTCATGCATTTCTGACACAAATTTAATAACTTTTGATACAAGTTTCTTTTCGTTTTAATGCAAGTTTCATGTATTTTTTATACAAATTTCATATATTTTTTATACAAATTTCATATATTTTTGATACAAGTTTCGTGTATTTTTGATACAAATTTCGTATATTTTTGATACAAGTTTCGTGTATTTTTAAAGTAAGTTTCATGCATTTTGTATACAAATTCCATGTATTTTTGATACAAGTTTCATATAATCTTAATACGTTTCGTATAGTTTTGATGCAAATTTCATGTAGTCTGAATACAAATTTCTTATAGATTTTATAGAAATTTCATATAGTTTCGATAAAAATTTCATGCAGTTTTTTACAATTTTTGTATATTTGGACATAAGCTTTATTGTTAAATAATATAAAATAACAATGCCTTTCTTAACCCTTAAAAGTTTTTGCCGGCCAAAACAGCCATATAGCCGGGATGTGGTATGTGAAAATCGAGAGGGGGATACCCTCCCGATTTTTCAAAAATACACACGGCTATCAATTGTCTTGGAACAATGAAAAGAGCAATCCATGTAAAACTTTCACAGTGTCTAAATATATTTTAATTCAAAAGTCACTATAGGCATTACTTATTCACGAAATATATTACATCTTATATGACGCTAAGAATTGTATGAGATATTTAGAAAAAAAATAGTTTATACAAAATACTT
The DNA here is from genome assembly GCA_006491805.2 of Dysdera silvatica. Classification (NCBI taxonomy): domain Eukaryota; kingdom Metazoa; phylum Arthropoda; class Arachnida; order Araneae; family Dysderidae; genus Dysdera; species Dysdera silvatica. The sequence continues at coordinate 89,412,262 of QLNU02015003.1, forward strand.
CATAAGAGAGTTACTTTCCAAAACAAAATAGAAATTTTAAAACTGATGAGGAATTAGGTAATTAGAAAAAATTTAATATTCAATATAAGCAAAAGAAACAGCGTTCATTTATTTTTTTCCAACAAATTTTATGTAAAATCTTTTCAGTACTCTTTAACTAAAAAAATATGTCATCAAACAGGACGTAAATTACTTGTTCGAGGAGAAAGAAATTATCTATTATACACAGTAAAAAACAAGCAATAATCCTGTAGGAGAATAAACAGAAGGATATTTAGAATTGCCTATATAAACATTTTTTTATATAATACTATAACAGATCATCATTAAGTTATTTTCGGTATTGTTAGACAACTTATGACACTCACTTGCATAATAAATACTAGAAAGTTTATGAACTGATGTCATCAAAATTATGAAATTAGTTTGTAAACTGTCAACTCCATCTCTCCACGAAAAATTAAAGAAATTTCCTCTCCATTTACGCTGTTTTCGCTGTAAAATTGTTAAGGTAACTCAAATAATTGAACCACCACTGATTGCAAATTTGTGAATTTAGCGATACAGAACGCATTTCCTTAAAGTCAAAACTTCGCACCCCAAAAAAGTGAAGCGAGGGAGGCGAAACTTCTTATACGAATACCCTTCAGTCAGATACGAAAATGATTGAAATTCCAACGTTGATGAATGTATCAGGCGTTTATAGAATGCTAAAACAAGGATGCATCTTTGGGCGAATATAAGGAGCTCCCTTCACACGGGCGGACAAATCTGACTGTTTATTCTGTCCCACTATGTCATCTGTGAAGATGTTTGTACGATGCATGCACGTTGGTAGTATAAGCAACTTAGCGAGTTTAAGAACGATTGCATCATACGTTTTAAAAACAATGAGGCAAATAACTGCCACGAAGGATCTGGGTACTTGGAAGGCGATTGCTCAAGGGGCCCGTGCGATTAGGAGAGCAGCCATAACGAAACCAATGGCGTCCTTTTCATCAAAAAACATATACTTTCCTCTAAGCACAATATAGTATCGAGCAATATCATTGGGCAACGGTTAACAGACGCATGACTTCATTCTTAGAGTTCCCTAAGACACCTGTAATTAACCGCGCGACATAAGCAGCATCGTCTGGAGTATGGCGACTTTGATGTTAAATTTCATATCCTTTGATCTTTTCGTAATAGAAGTACAGTGAAATCTCATTAATGCGGCTTCGTTTAAGACGGACGTCTCGTTAGTACGAACAAATTCTTTTTCCCCGTCTGAGGTATATACACTACATTCAACATTTAAAATTTCACTTAATGCGTACAGATCAACAGATAATGAGGACAAAAATATTTTGCACAAAAAAATGCTCTGTTTAGGAAAAACTTCAGAAATTACAGAACGCGGCATAATTTTTCCCCAGGTGTGATCAGCTGTTTTTCAAAAACAACCTCACAAATTTTTTCGGGTTTTTTGTACGCCATTGATTAAAGAAAAATGAGATTCTACTGTATGTAAGTAAACATTTTTTGGTTTAGATGTAACTTCTTACGAAGTACGCTTTCATAATATACTATTCTGTTTTAGTAATTTATTCATTTACGTTGTTTACTGCATTTCAATACAAGCTATTGCTGGACAGCCTGAACTTTCATCTGCTAAAATTTGCCCTCCGCTCAGTGTGGACATCCGGGAAGTCCACACTGAACTGTTTGGAAGGCACACTGAACTGTTTGGACGGATAGAAAACCGTTGCCCATGACTATTGGCACTGATGAGATTACACTGTACGTGAGGTCAGAGTTCAAATACAATCAGTTATTTACATATCACTGCGCGAGTGAAATTCCATAACGTTTAAATCCTCTATTTTGGGTCCATCTACCCTTTTTCTCCTTTTTTTATATTCCACTATTTTTTTATTTTTTTTAAAAGAGTGTAGTATAATTATTTTTTGATTTAATATTTACAAATGTGAGAATAAATAAATGAATGGTCAAACTGTACATTACAAACTGACAGATTACTTCCAGTTTTTCAAATGTTCTTCTAATATATTTCTATCGTCTTTTGGGCGTAATTTTAAAAACGCCTTTTTTTTACCTTTAGTCTCATTTCGCCCGAAAGTAATTACCGCATGGAATCATTTCAATCCTCAGGACTTTTACCAATCACAAAAATCGGCGTTTTCATTTATCATTTTTGTGTTGCAAGTGCGTTCATTGCATGGCAATTTTGGAGTCTTGATGATGGATTATGCTTGAAGAAATCTTATTGGAAATAATGAACGATAATATGAAATACGTTTTACATTAATTAGGATCAAGAATGTGTTAAAATGCAGAAATGTTAAAAAAATAACATAATAAGGCGCTGTTATAACGACTTTATGTGCACTGTTGTGGAACCATTATCTGTTATTCATTTGAGTGAATTTAAAAATATTTTGTTATCATTTATAATGGCCACTCTTTTCAAATTTTCTAGGTAGAAGGATTCGCATCCCATTGGAAAAACAATTTTTATTTCCTTTTTTTGTTTAGTATAGTTGAAAGATCTATTCAGAAGGGATATCCATAATATTATGAAATATGAAACAAATCGTTTCCTAACTCTCAATGAGTATTTTTAAGAAAATTTCTGTTTAGAATTGTCCGCTGGAACTCGTTTTCTACAGAAAGTTCTCTAGAATATCCTTTGAAAAAAAAATTCTAGAACACTTTCCAGAATTTTTCTCCAAGCCTTTCCCTTGGGAAACTTTCTCCAGAATGCTCGCTTTCATTGTCATGGGCAGGTATATATATGTGCGATCACACAGCGTGTGTGCAGGTAGTCGTGTGCTGCCACCAGCTCGGCTCGTAGCTGAGCAATATACGTCTCTTCGTGAGGCGGGTTCTTTATTCCTGTTTTCTATGTAGAAAACTAGAAGGTCATGATGAAGAGTAAGGTAGATCAAGAATGAAGAAACAATCTAACACTATTTATTGAAGGTGATTAGTATATACCTTGACATCACAGACAAGGCAACTATAGGCACACCCCCTAAGTTCCAACGTATTGATGAGGCACGGAAATCGCACACATGTGTGTCCGTCCTACCCTCTGCCTAATCCCATCTCCTTTTTCTTACCCACTGTACGCAACCAACTCTTTCTCCACTATGATATAATTGGTCAGTCTTAAGACCGTGGCCACACCTGATTGGCCGATGTGACTCTTTTCCCCGTTCCACACATGTTTCCCATAAATATTCTGCAATGTCAATCTGGACATTGCAGAAGAGAGTTATTGCAAATTTATCCGCCCACATCCGGACTGTTTCCTCCCGACCATTTTCACAAAGAAGACCTACAAGTCTCACTCACTTTCCCATGCTAACGCCATGTGATCATTACA
>QLNU02015003.1:89420157-89436063 GCA_006491805.2 Dysdera silvatica
TAAATATTTATCGATGGGTTCTGTGGCTAAGCATGCGGTAAAAAAGGGTTCCATGGCTAGGTACGTAGTAAGAAAAGGGTTTCGTTGGTAGGCACGTAGTAAGAAGGGAGTTCCGTGGCTAGGCACGTGGTAAAGAAAGGGTTGTTTGGCTAGTCATGTGGTAAAGAAAAGGTTGTTTTGCTAGGCATGTAGTAAAGAAAGGGTTGCGTGGTTAAGTACGTGGTAAGAGAGGAGTTCCATGGCTAGGCATGCGATAAGAAAAGAGTTCCATGGCTAGATATGTGGTAAGAAAGAAGGTTTCGTGGCTTGATACGTGGTAAGAAAAGGGTTCCGTGTCTAGGCATGTGGTAAAAGAATGGTTGCGTAGCTAGATACGTAGTAAGAGAGGGGTTCCATGGCTAGGCATGCGGTAAGAAAAGAGTTCCATGGCTAGATACATAGTAAGAAAAGGGTTTCATAGCTTGACACGTAATAAGAAAAGGGTTCCGTGGCTAGACATGCGAAAAGAAAAGGGTTACGTGGCTAAACATGTGATAAGAAAAAGGTTCTGTGGCTAGGCATTTGGTAAGAAAGTGGTTCCGTAACTAGGAATGTGGTAAGAGAAGGGTTCTGTATGGCTAAGCATGCGGTAAGAAAGGGATTCAGTTGCTAGGTCCGTGGTAAGAAAAGGGTTCCGTGTAGCTAGGCAGGTGATGAGAAAAGGGTTCCGTGTAGCTAGGCATGTGATGAGAAAAGGGTTCCTTGTGGTAAAAGGTTTGAGAACCACTGCTCTTGTTCAAGAGTTTTGATTTTTTTTCAGCAGACGTTTTAAAAATATTAATTGCTCACGACACTGGCCTTCTGACGAACGGAAGTGAATGATAGCGGGGAGGTTAAGGCGGGGAAAAAATAAAGTTTTGGATGGAAATAGGTTTGAGGGTCATGCGAGAAATCAGTCCGTTTAACTACCGATTAACTGTTCATACATTTTTTCCACCAATATCTCGCAACAATCCTTTTTAAAATATGTGAAAACAGAAATAGTTTTTTTTAAAGAACTAAAAAAATATTTCTTGATTTTTTTATGCGTTCAGACATTTTTTAAATCACTTCTTGTGTTACTAAATATCGCTTCGTAAGTGATGCGTGCCATAGGTTGTCGACCCATGATCTACGCTGAGGCGGCATATTTACGATTTTGCTGTCTACTGGTTATATTTTGCCGCCTAATCTTACCAAATGTAACTAGATGAGTATAGTCCATTCGCGAGGATCGGACGTCAGGTCGGCGCGAACGGACTATAGTTGAAAATTTAGGGCCTATTTCAAATTCCTAAATTGGCGCTGCAGGCGGTTATTTAAAATTCGTCTTTTGTTAAGTATTCACGATTTTTCCGCCTTTTGAGCTTCATTCAAGGAGGAGTCGCCTACGGCAGTTCTCCCTTTACCAATGCCTATTTACGCCTTTACACATAACATCTAAAATTGCGTATATAAAAACTAGGTAACGGAATAAAAGCTAAATCTTCATAAAAAAGTATAAAAGGAACATATCTAGTCCTTTACAATAAAAAGAGCTTTATAACGTAACAAAATATCACTCACTACATTTTAATAATTTAACCTAAACATCAGATATAAAATAAAACTAACATTTCCAATAAATAAAAAATATCACAATTTTTATTACAAAAATATTAATATATCTCCTAAAACTTAGCCATATTTCCGCTTATTATATTTGCTTTGTACAAAATATTTAAAACAATATCAAAGGGTATTGATTCAAACATACACGATTCGATTAATAAAATTGCGAACTCGTTCAATACGTTTTACGACATAATGGGTCTAAAAAATTTTTTTATTCATTTTAAACAAAAAAAATGATCTTGCATAAAAATTGCACCGTCTTCTAAATTCTGAAAATTGTATCTAAATTCAGCGGCTGAAGGCAGAGGCGTAGCCAAAGGGGGGTTTTGTGGGGTTGTAACTCCCCATCGCGATGAAATTTTGTAAATTTAACACAGTAATATATATATGAGTTGTAGCTGAGCAACCTCTTCCATTAAGCCTATAACCCTCCCATTACGAACTTTCTGTACTCCACTGGCTAAAAGACGTTCAGCTAAAGAAGCACAGTAACGATCTCCTATCCTTCATTCGTTTTCCAGCTTGTTTAGCCTCTGTCATATTTTCGTAGAAGGAAAAACAAAGCCATCATTCGCTTATTCTTACTTAAATAGGTAGTCCGGCGGGAAGGAGAAATCATGCTGCATTTTGATAGGAGAAAAACACTTCTGGGAAAATATTTCAGTTAGCCAAATTTACCAACGTCTTTACAAACCTTTCGCTGTTGAAAATTTTCCCCCTTAGGCTTCTGCGCAACCAGTTTATTTGTAAATCCGCCACTAGGTATGGGGAAGGCTATATCCTTCCTCCCCCGATATTCCGCGTATAACATTCATTTTTAATTTCCGTACTCATAGGAAAAGCTAAATTTTTCCTAGGATGGGGGAAAACCATCCATATTCCCCCTAGTTACGCCTATGAGCAAAATTAATTCCATTACATCCTTTTAAATTACTTACAGAAACTGTTTTTAATGAACGTAACAAGGTTTATGTATGGCTGTACCGCCCTGCGGTGGCTCAATGGTAAGGAATTCACCTGCTAGCATATCATTAAACCAGGTCCGACCCCAACTAGGGACAGAAAAACGCTTGCCGAATGGCTGCTCACTGTAATCCCTGGGTTGGTTCTTTAGAAGTTCGGATTCCTCAGAAAAATTTTGATCTACTGCTCTACGCTGACATGGTGATCACGCATTTGTCTGTCATGTGATTAACCAGAATGCTATTCAAATAACATAAAACGCGTGTCGATTTGCTGCCCATAGTAGTCCGGTGTTTTGTTGCCTTGGCAACGGAGGTACGTAATCCTAGGATAAACGTTGGCTCTGGTGCATCCTTGCCTCTGATGTCTTTAAGCCGTGAAAACACAAATAAACGCTGATGTACACTGTGACCTAACAATCAAAACACCGATACGGTAATCTACAACTTCTCAGTGTATGAATTAAACTTTCTTTTCTCCTCTTTTTTTTCTTATCTTTTCTCTTCTTAAGATCCAAAAAATAAGTCAAGTTTTAACCCTAGCAGAATTTCAATCCTAATCAGATTTTAACTCTAGCGAAATTTTAATCTTAAGCCTGGCCCTTAATTCCTTCTAAAAACTTAAAACGAACGCTTTGGTAAGGTACTGGACTCAGTTCTGACATGCTACATATAATTTCAAGATTTTAAGCCCCAACACCGACAAGATAAAACTTACTAAACGTCACTTTTTAATCAATTAAATTTCTGGAAGAAATCACTTCAATTTCTGAAAGAAAACAAAAACAAATTCTTGAGTATTTACAACAAATAGAAATAACTACAGTCATGATGAAAAACTATACAATAATAATATTGAAATTAAAGTTCATTCATGGATATCATTACACAGCTTAATTAACTAAAGGTTTAATAGTCAAATAAAATAATGAATGCTTATTTTTTTAAGGAATGCAAATTTGTTTATTAGAATTTTTCCGAGCAATACCACAGCTGTGCCCAAACTTTCAAAATTGTTGAAATAAGTTTAGGTTTAATGAATTAATTCATGCATATTTATTCAAGAGTTCATTTACTTTTAACATTTTTTATCAGAAAAGTCCCTCCATAATAGAGAGTAACCCAATTGCCTTTCTTCGTATTCCGCTTTCAAAAATGTCGCTTATTTTTAGACTTCGATGTATTGTTTGAATTTAGAATTTCTGAATAATGATAAAACCATTAGTGGAGTTTAAGATTTCTTTCGGTATTTTCATGGAGTGAAAGAAAACTTTAGAGAAAGTAAGGTTAAATTAGATTCCATGTATGTCCGCTAGAATTTATGCGACTTCGTTATTTTATATGAGTATGCAATTTTATTCTTTGTTATGTCAACAGCAAAGACTTCTTCTTTGAATAGGTAAGTTGGAAATAAAGAGAATTTATATGTGTTTAAGTAAAAGTTGAGAATTAGGAATACATTATTTTTCGTTGGATTTGCGGACATTAGAACATAAAAATGTATGTTTTTCATTTTGATTTGTGTCATCCTTTTGTTCAACCATTATCCATCCATTGATGGATGAAGGTCTCTCAAATTCTTTCCACACAACACTATCCTAAGCAATTAATTTTCATGTCACCCCAACCTGTTTCCTTATTTCATCCACCTATCTAGTTTGTGGACGTTTCCTAGCTCCTCGGTGGCCTTTGGAATCCAACTGGGAATTTCGGTTTTCCATCGTTGATTAGGTTTTTTCGCGATATAGTTTTTTATTATATGTTATGTTTTATTGATCGGAAGTGAATGATTTTTTTCCTCTTGGAGAACTGCTAATTTACTAGCAGACAGGGTTTAAGTTGCGTTGTTTTTTTTTCACATTTTGCGAAAGGATATTGCATTTTCCGCAAAATTTAAATACCACTTTCGCTAAAAAGCGAAAGCCCTGAAAATTAAAAATTTTCACAGTTTTATGTCCGCGGCCGCCGTCGATGATCGCAAGCGTAGATTTGAAGAAAATGACGTACTGCCAGAATGGAATATTTCAAGAAATTTGTAGGTGCCTGATGTAAAGAAAGGAGTTTTCATTTTTGCAGTTACTACAGTTTTTAAATCAAAATGAAATGAATGGAGAATTTCCTTCACTGTGTTCAATAACTGAATATGCGTCTAGTATACCTATGCATACTGCAGATTGTGAAAGGGCTTTCTCCCAAATGAACTTGATTAAAACTGACTTGCGAAATCGTTAAACAACGAACCATGCAAGCAAATTGCTAATGATAAATATTGAATGACCTATTTATTTGAAATAAATCGATTTTCAAAGTGCCTACCAACAATGGTACATAGCAAAGCCATAGAAATGTAGAATAATACTGTTAATTGTATAATTTTGTAAAAGCTGAAAAGTTTAATTTGTGGTCGAAATTTTATATATGTTATTTTGTTTAGCGTTCGCCTAAAGGGACAAAATTTTCAAAAATATCGGAAGTATTTAAATTAGAAAAAAAGATAAAGGAATTTTAAAAATCCTAATTTTTTTTACATTTTCACTAAATGCTTTTAAAAATAAAAAATCCAACTTAAACCCTGCTAATAGATATGTTATATATAAAAACATATGAAGTGTCGAATAGTAATAGGACATTAAAATATATCCACACGTATAGAACTGATATAAATTAATTTACAAAGGATTAAACACTGGTAAAATAGCAAATGAAAAAGGTCATCCAAGCTTTGAGACGCGCCAGTAGTAGTCCTTCATCAGGAGTAATGGTATAAATTAAGTGAAAGAAACTGTCTATGGGAGTTACACAAAATACGCACACACACACACACATAGTCAAATTTACTTGTAATGACCTTGGTTGTAGTGACGCACCTCTGCTATTATATGGAATTTCTGAAATCCCTACACAAATAATAATAACGTTATATTGCCTTGATTGTCAGATTTCCAAAAACTCGTATATTACGTTGAAATAAGTCATCATTGTATATTTTAATACGGAGTCGCTCTGGGATTTTATAAATTTCCTGAATTATTTTTCTCTGCTTTTGAATTTTCCATCCTAACGCAAGTTTCCCCCTTTTCACAGACTTTGTTACTAATGTTAAATAATCCCAAGCTCCTTTTGGTCAAGCATCTTGAACTTTTTTCCTCCTGATTTTGTTTACCACTCACACCAATCAAGCTCGCTTCTTTTCTTTTGAATGAAACTTTCTGAATTAACGCGGCAAAAATGTCTGTGGTGAGCTTTGCGTTGCCGTCATTTCGGGCTTTGCATGCACGTTTATTCTCTAATCGTTTGCAGTTTTTCATAATTTTATAATTCGAAGTTGTGTTGTCATGCTGAAGCATTTGATTTCTTACTGTAATATTCTGTTTTTCCCCAAATAATCATGTTTAAATTAATGCCATGTATGCTCTGATATACTGACTGATGATTTACCAAAAATATTAAAAAACTACTATCTACTAGAGGTGATACGGGGCTGAGCCTTTTTCGGGCTACGGCTGTATATTTCATACTAGTTTTAGGGCTTGGACTCATTAGATTGATGCAACTGAAGCTAAAAACTAACTTTTCAATATCGAAATTCTCCCAGGAATACAGCTATGCGATTCGTTTTCGAGGATTGTAGAAATACGTGCATACGAAAATTCAAATTAAATCAAATAATAGTGCAGTTTAGCAATTTGTTTTTTAAATTTAAATCACCCGTCAAGGGGTTAAAGTTATATTTGAAACTTCTGGCTCGTGCTCACATTCCCATAAAATATTTCGGGCTACGGTCTGTTTAGAATTGCAAATTTTCTGGCTTGGACTGACTTGAGCCTCAAAAAATCAGCCTGAACCCAACTCTGCTATCTAACCCCAATATTTTAAGCGGATTATGGTGTCTTTCAGCTGTATCGTCGAAATTCCATCGGTCCTTTGAATATCGTTTTAGCTTAGCTCGGATTATTACAAAGGTGTAAAAGATCATTCACAAACCGAACTAGCAGGGTGGCCGTTTAGGGGGATACAGGTACCCCAGTACCTGCGGCCGGTGGTTCAAGGGGCCCACAAAGCTGATTTTTCTCGCTCGGGTTTGAAGCTTCTTGGGACCCACGATGCTAAATACGTTTTTATCAGAGGGCTCTTAGAAAAAAATCGGTGCTGGGGTCTGTTTCTGCTAGCGGCGGCCCTGCGAACAAATAAAAGTTCTTTCTCTGTATTAGCACACCTTTAATTGTGCAATACTTGTCATGACAGCAACAGTAACATCCAAAGTAAACTAATGGATTTTGGAAATAGCGACAACACATCCTAGGAAATAAAAATCCCGCGTAAGTGCGCATAATAGGTTCACCGGTTATAAAATTTTTTGAAAGGGTAATTTCAAATGGAAGAGGAGGAGGAGGAGGAGGAGCAGACTAGGAAATTATCGTGTACGTTATAAGATGCGACATTAAAGTGGGATAACTGCCGTGGCCGTAGCGGAATAAAGTATTGTAAAAGTATTATCGAAGACAATGATGGCGTTGAAAATGGTTTAAATTTGCAATGAAGGGCCCCATTTTAATGGCTAGCTGTAAAAGAGGGGATAATAAAGAACCATTTATTATCTCTGGACATTGCACACTTCCCATTTTATTGCCAATGCCTTACACCTGATTAAAAAAAGCAAAATGGCCCTAATAAAAATAAATTGAAAACGAAATACTCCTTTGTCCATTAACGGAGCGCAGTTTCCATTATTGGGATGAAAAAATTAAGTACTTTTTTTTCTATACAATGAATAATTTTTAATAAAGAATGTGACACCTGCGAATTTGTAAATGTCAGTAAAACGTCAGCAATTAATCAGAAATTCAAAAATACCTTTTTTTAGATGAACTTTGCATGTCCCTGTTTCCACACTAACTAAACGATCATAATGACTTTAATGACAGAGCAGGCTTTATAAATAGCAACGCAATATAATTTTATGCTCGTATCAGCTACTTGGCCTTTAATTTCATGAAAATGTTGGTGGCAAAAATTACTGAGAAGCAGATTCTCTTTCAGGTAATTTGCCGTCATATTATATTTGTCAGAAGCTTAACTTGTCCGTGAAGGCTTTTTTCAGAGGACTGCGGAAAATTAAGTAAAACAAAGTCGAAGTGCATTTCAGAGTTATTATTGAATGTTATTATTATTATTATTATTATTATTATTATTCAATGATTGATTTTGTTGTTACTCAATAAACATCGTTTTGGTGGTTTTTTTTCAAATGAGTACCAGCTTCCATTTATGAAGGTCTAGCAGTAAATTATCAAAAGTTTAAGAGGACAGAATCAGTGCCGCAGAAAAGGGGGACTCAGTTGGCCTAATATCTCCATTAGACAGAATGGCACATTGTGGTATTTAGCGCCATATCGCATGAACTATCATAAAATTACTTCAGAACCCCCGTAATTTTTTTTTAATTTCGATACCCTTGGATAGAGCGTAGTTGTAAAGATGTTTTTATGCTTTCAAATGCTCCTAGAACACTTTACATCATTTCTCAAATCATTGACAGCAGTTCCCAGTTTTTTATATATCAAAATATATTTTTTCACTGTAAAAAATTCCAACTTTCATGATAAATGAAGGGTGTTATTCCAAGACCATGGCAAATTCTGTCCTTAACCCCCCAAATGAAAGTCTGTATCCGCCTGTGAACAGTACCACCCATCTTTACCATCATATTCAATCCCTATTCTTCAATAGAAGTTTCCTCGAGAAGGTACGAAGTCGCATGAAAGAGAGAGAGAGAGAATATTTTATACAAGATGGGGCACCTCCTCATACTGTACAAAAAAAATCAGCTGCGCTTTTATAACCTCACTACAGAAAAGGAATGAATAGTGGCTCCTGTTCCAGTTGTATGGCCACCGCGATCTCCTGATATTACTCCATGAATTTTTGGTTGTGAAATTACCTCAAGACCAACGTTTATCGTAGCAATGTCTCGAATTTAAAAATCTTAAATGACAACGTACAATAAAATGTGAAAAATATTTCTCCAGACACAATGCTAGCTGGGATTCAGAATGCTGTATACAGAATGCAATTCTCGGTCCACAAAACTGGCAGTTAAATTCGAAAAACAACCTCTTCCTTACCAGTGAATTTAAGCCTTTAATGGTAATATGTGCATGAGAACTTCAGTAATTGATGTAATAAATAAACTTAATGTGTAACATTTTAATGCTGCGTTATCGTAATTATAACAGATAAAATTTCATCTTTAATTTAAATACAGATTTTTTTTAATTCGTCTGTAAATTTTAACACTTTTTTACATTATATGATGTATTATACGTATTATACGTGTATGATTTGATTCCCCACTCAACAACTTTTATGGCCATTTTTTCACTAATTTCTTCCCATATTTTGTATAGTTAACCTAAATATCGCCAAATTTGATAAGTAGTTAGATCTAGCCACTGAATAAAAAACTTAATTTTGGCAACCCTGCATTTTCAGTTACCTTGATGTAGCTATTGAAATATTGATAGTGGAAAAGCAAATAAAAGGATATGAAATAAAAACATTCATATTTTAATTATGAGTTCTTGTTTCGGTATGCAAGTACTTGCTGCAATATGCAAGTATTCGTTACAATATGCAAGTGCATGATACGATACAAAATATTTTTTTGCAAAACTATATTCAAAAATGAATAAACTCTCATAACATAATTATACGACGCCATATGTAAATTAAATGCACTTTATTGTAATAACTAATCTGAATTACTATGATAATTATATAATTTGCTGAAAAGTATTTTCATTTTCATTTTAAGTTTAATATTAAGTTTAATTTTTATTTTCATTATTATAAATCATTTTTAATTGAAATATATTATGAAATATAAACGAAATTTCCTGAAAATTAAATTGACGTAACTAAATCAGAAATTGAGTTTTTAATTATTAAGTTAATAATTCTGCATTAAAAACAAAAAATAACAGATATTAGATTTATTACTTCTTCTAAATTTAAAAATCATCTAAAAATATTCCAAACAATTGTTTTTCGGTCTAGCGAATTTATTACTGCTAATTCTCAAAAGAAAACAAAATGGAAACGTTATCTTATTTTGATATTCATGTGTGTTGTGTGTGTATAAAGCGCAGAAGGACCATTCGGTACAGAGAAACACGGGTAGGCACGTAGGCAGAAGCCGGATATTCAAGTAAATGACATTATTATTTACCCGAAGAATATAAAGACACACACTCCAAAACGTGCGCAACGTTGGAATCGTCCGAAAATGATAACGTCGTTATTGAAATGGACCAACAATATTCTTTTAGAAATACGTCACGGTCGTTGGACGTGCTTTGACAAAGGCATCTAAAATTCCGTTTTAGCTTCTGAAAACGCTCGGCCAAATATAAAAAAGACATAAAAAGTTTTTTATATTTTGTCTGTTCTTCTAACATTTTGAAAAATTAATTTATGAAGGAATTCGAATAGATTTCAGCGAAACAAAATACGTGGTTAGAAACGTTCTTCCATTTGCTCTAATTTCCAATTTTTAAAGTATTATAAATGATCAGAACCATATATATATATATATGGGCGTCAGTACAAGCACTTCTAGGGGCGGGCTGATAAAAATTAACAAGTATTTCTAGGGAGGGGCTGAGAAAAATTATTACCTCCTTCTCAAAGCTGTTGATTGAATTTTAGTGAATGTACAAGATGCCAAAACGCTACAAAAATAATTGATACTGCTTGACAATTAGTAATGAGCTAAAAAGTACCTTATTTTAAAATGTGACTGTAAAACTTTTGAAAGTAAATGCATAGCAGGTTCGGGCAAATAAAATTTTTAAACGGCTAGGAGGGGCTCGAGCCCTGCTTTGCCCCCATATTGGCGCCCATGCATATATAATATTACAATATTTACATTTCTACAAAATTGTTCTTATTTTTTTACTTTAGCCTTAATACACAAAGCAGATTAAATCAATAAGCAAAGTCAGCATTATAAAAGCAAAATTCATGAGCCTACTAATGACGCTTACTTTTCATGATTTTCTTTGTCTCTTTCACGGAAATTGACTTCATTAAAAAATAAATTTACAGATCTGTGTAGCATAGGTTTACTTCATTTAAAAACAAGTTGATTTTTCTAGTGCTTTTCTTATTTAAAAAGCATTTTAACAGAAATAACATCTTTATAAAAGAGAGTTCGTTTTGAGGGGAGCTGTTAAAAGCATTTATTAATATAACACAACAACGTTATTTAGCTAGATAAGCGATTTGCTAATTAAACATTCGGCGTAAAAAGTTATTTGTGATGCGTAAAGCAATTAATGCTGTTTAATCAGCGATTAATTTACAGAAACATATCCAACAGCCAAGTGAATATTTCCAAATGAAATAAAGGCAACAACAAGGAGAAAGAAGAAGAAAAGATCATGATGAAACTAATTTAGAAATAATAATCCTTCTCTCTGTTCTATTTAATTCAATCTTGCATTCACTCAATTTCACGAAGAAAAATCCTTGAAGTCAGGATGAAATTGGCAATTGGTTATTTAAAAAAGTTTAAATCGAGGTTTAGAAGGTTGTGACTCGCAAATAAAATTATGAGGCCTAAATTCGCAAACAATTAAACGAAATTTATATAATTGTTGCACAGCCACAAGGGATTGGTTGTGTAGTTTAATTTTTATGACACATAAGTAGCAAAATTCTTTTTGCGCCAACCAAGACGAAGTCCACAAGAAATAGAAAGAGCCCTGTGTGTGTAGGAATAAATGTCAACAAAAAGTATATTTTTCTTTATAGATCATCATATTGTTGTGCAAAACATGGAAGTCCGCTCGTCTCATTTTCGCAGTAATCAAATTGAGGGTGTTGCGCCAAAATTCAAATCCTAATCAATGTAGACGTTTGAAAATGTGCTGCAGTTAGAGATCATACAATCCTATGTGTCCCACCTCGAAAAATTATACAGGTGTTTAGAAAATTAACATACTAAAACACAATCTCAATTCCAATCTCAATTTTTTCCTTTAATTTCTCGTTTTTCCATCGGTATGATGCAAACGGAAACCCATTAGACCACGTGGCTCTTGTCCAACTTTTCCAAAGATGCCATCAAACACTCTTAAGCCCATTGAAGAAGTTTTTCTTGTTCGCTGCAAACAGCGACAGCATACAGATAAGTGTAATTGCTGCTGTAAACCTTACAACACAATATGCAATTCATCTTGGTGCTGTTTCTTACGGCCCCTGGGATTGTATTCCCTATCGTCACGATCTCTATTGTGTTGACATTTGCCTTTAACAAAATCGAGCATTTTTCCTCCAAACTTGAACATCGAATAGCCATTTTCAATTCCATGTCTTACATAAGTAAGGTACGTGAATGTAACACATCTCAGACACACAATACAACACATAGTTCTTCCCCTATAGAACGCTCTCTTTAAACATTTCTCTTCTATATGTCACAGGTGCAGAAATTTAAAAAAAAAAACGCCCCATTGTCCCTAGCACCATTATTCCACATTCAAAGCGTTTTAGAGAATGTGTTTTACCTAGTGGCGAATTTGCCAACAGGATAAGTAGACTGAAGTCCACGGCGACAAATTTTCGGTCACAAAAATTTACAAAGGCGCGATAATGCGCCAAAATATTTTAGCCGATTGAAGTATTAATTTGTCAAAAATGTTTTCTGCCTATCAGAATACGGCATGATTTTTCCCTTCGCCGAATGAAAACTCAGTGAGCAATATTTCTAAGTACTTATGGTTTATCAAATGATGCACCTAACTATGACACTTTATTTAAAGCTTTAATAAATATGTTAATATTTTTTTAATGAATAAAATCGTACTTTTTATTCATTGAAGTTCTTGTTTTATATATTATATAATTTTGTTTTATAGGTGTTATTTAGGTTTCGCGGTTAAAATAAAATGAGTGATATTTTGTTATACTTTATTGTTTAGGATTACTAAATATTTCTTTTACATTTGTTATGAAGTTTATCTTTCTATTAATCTACTTTTTATATTAAGTTTCAGATGTTACATTCAGTGGAGTAGCTAGATATTAGCAAAATATGGCTCCTCCAGATAGGCTGCAGCTAGGCAAACTCAAAAAGCGCAAAATTCACAAATACTTACGAAAAGACGACTTTGGAATAACCGCCAGACACGCCAAAATCTTGGCTACACCTGTGGTTATGTTTACTGAGATTAAGCGCTAAAATATATCAAACTACATGAGGCAAAATGGTAAATCCACGTCTAGACGTGTCCACGTACTTTCAATGACATTAAATAAAACTTCACTGAAATAACTCAGTCTTCACGCATGCAAAAAAAATTTTCTCAAAACGATGTTGCGATGCCTAATTGCATAGAAACCTCTTTAGAACAACTTTTCAAACCTAATGCATTTACAATATAGCATATACAGGTATATACCAGTATATGCAGCTAAAATTTACAATATAGAATATATACCAGTATATATGGCCAGCATTTACAATATAGCATATATATACCAGTATATATATAGCCAACATTTACAATATAGCATATATATATCAGTATATATATAGCCAGCATTTACAATATAGCATATATACGAGTATATATAGCCAGCATTTACAATATAGCATATATACCAGTATATATAGCCAGCATTTACAATATGGCATATATAGCCAGCATTTACAATATGGCATATATAGCCAGCATTTACAATATAGCATATATGGCAGTAATATATTCCAGCAATATGTACCAGAATATATGGCAGCAATATTACCAGTATATATACCAGCAATGTTATCAGTATATATACCAGGAATATATACCAGTATAATAGATGCAGTGATAACTTGATATAAGACATGGTGGAAATTTTTAAAAATAGCGCAAGGAAGACTATTTATGGGAGTTTTACGGCACAAGGATAGCAAGGGTCATGCTGAGCCGGGGTCTACCGTTTACCGAGGAATCCAATCCTCTTAAGACCTAGGAAATCAACCGCCTGGACTATAGTGAACAGTTAGTCGGTAAGCCTTTTTTTTCCATAGTCGATAGTCGAACTCGAAAAGACTGTATGCTAGATAAACGAATTACCACTGAGTCACAGTATGGCCCCACAGACTATTTGCAGCTTTGGATATTTAAGCATCCCTCAAAATTGCTTCAAAGCCAAGAATTTGCATATGAAAATGTATATTGCGTTCGACAAATAGTGTAACGTAGCTAGTAAAATCGAGAGGCAATTGACACTTGGCCGAATTAATTTGAAATCACATTTTATTCATTGAAGATAACTTTACGTTCTCTATGTACAGGCAGCCCAGAGAGGTCTGTCTAATGATAACGTATCTCTCGGCATCCAGGCCCCTCTCTGGTCTCAAGTCGCAGTTATCATCCTATCCCCGGATCATGGTTCTCACGTATTAAAGTCAAAAGTCGAATTCTGATGTGACATCGTATCTGGGGAGGGTAATTTTATGTTAGAAATTCGAGTTGTATGGACGGAGTGTAGATCAGTAAATCTTCATGCTATGGCTGAGTTCGAAAGGGGATATAGTCAAGAGGCAAATAACATATCCCACATGGCTGGTAAATTGGAGTTCGGTACAGCCCTTCCCCCCTTGCAGAACTTTTCTTGAAGTTATGAACGAAAAGTTTTAACAGGTCACTCATAACAGATGACAGCAAGGTGGAGCACAACGCAGCAAGATAACAATGCAGCCACACCAGTATGTCCAAACTTGAAGTACGGTAGTGCTCTGCATGCTTTACTGAAGAAAGTTTATAACGTATATAGTGGTTAGTTCAAAATAATTAGAGGAGTACCATGATCGTACATTGAGGCCAAAGAGTTAAAGACTGGAACTGATGCAATTATTTTAATGCTATTAATTATTCTAGTTCTATTAATATCTGTCATTAATAAAATAATTCATATGCAATACAAATATTATAGGCAATTTTAAACAAACGCAAGTAAAATAAAAATAAATAAATCATGGTTGAAAACAACCACAAATATAAATAAAACATTGCTAGAACATGATGAACATTTGAATGCATTTCAACAGGTAACCCCTGTAATTACTGGACGAAAATCTTTTACTTTACTATAAATGTTACTTCCATTTTAAATTGGCAATCACTTGCAGAGTTACCTCTTCCAACTGCAAGAGTTCCACACAGTTATTAACTATATATATATATATATATATATATAGCAGGGTATGACTGCAGTCATTTTTCAAAAACATGTAACCTAACATACACAATCTAAGTAAACTAAACTTGCAGAATTCTAGAAAAATGGACATTATACCACAGCGAAATATGATTCAGCTTTCTTTGTCGAACTTATTTACTACGGTATATACGTCCAAAATAATTAATCTTGTAAATCGAAAAAGAAATCGTTTTTCAGTTATCCGTATAATTGTGTAATTTTAAAATGAGAGATTTTTTAATTCATATTTGAAAAATATAAATATGCTTAATGTGATGGTTAAACGACTTTAATGTCATTGTATAATTTTATTATTCCTATAAGGAATATAAATCTGAATGATTCTGTCGCATAGTGTTATTTATGTGTTATTCTATTCCAAATTGTAAATGACAAATTTATGCTCAAAAGAGCTACATAACGATGACAGACGCCATGTCTGTTGAAATGTGAATTAATCCACAAAAAAAAAACTATGTATAAGTACAATAGAACTAAAGTAAATTATCTACCAAACTATAAGTTCAAATTATATAGCAAAATCAAATTTTGAAATATTAAACCAAAATAATCCATCAAATTTCAGTGTTACATATAGTATATAATATCGATCTTAGAGATTTTTATCTCAACAGAGAAACGAATTTTTTTCTGACCTTCCAATTACGCATGTGATGACGTGGTGTCATCAAACTCGATTTTAGGGTTAGATCTCTATGGGGAATACATTGCGAATAGTTATGGTCAACCATCCCCTGATCTATTTACACACACACAATTTCAGACTTATTTCTGCCCTTTGTATAACATTCACGTTTACAGATTGGACAGCCTCAACTGCTTTTTCCATGATTTCCTCCACTGTGACACTGTCAATATCCTGACCCTTTTCCATGATCAACTGTCTCTGTGATCTTGGTTCATACCCAAACATATTCAATCTCAATCCAGTTGTGTTCACAAGTCTTTTGAAACCATCGATTATAACCACTTGCGTTGTTGCATGCCTATCACCAGTGTTTCCTACCTCACCTGTTAACTCATTCTCAATAACATG
>QLNU02015003.1:89436163-89448342 GCA_006491805.2 Dysdera silvatica
CCTTCCGCCCTTGCAGAACTTTTTTTGAAATTATGAAAGAAAAGTTTTGATAGGTCACTCCTGACGGAAGATGACATCAAGGTGAAGTACAACACGGCAAAATAACAATGCAGCCACACAAACATGTCCAAACTTGAAATACGGTGATGTTCTGCCATGCTCTTACTGAAGAAAGTTTAAAACGTATATATTGGATAGTTCAAAATAGTTAGAGGAGTACCATCATAGTACACTGAGGCCAAAGAGTTACAGACTTGAACTGATGTAATTACTATAATTCTATTAATTATTCTGGATTCTATTAATATATGTCACTAATAAAATAGTTGTATACAATACAAATGTATAGGCAATTTAAATAAACACAAACTTAAAATATCATGATGATGTAGGTATAATTGAAAACAATACAAATACAAATAAAACAATTACTAGAACACGATGAAACATTTGAATGCACTTCAACAGATGAACTTCCTGTAATTACTGAACGAAAATCTCTTATTTCTACATAAATATCATTTTCCATTTTATCAAGTGACAATCCTTTTGAGTTACCTCTTCCGACCTGCCCTAATTCGACTTGTCGTTATTAACTATATAACCAGCAGAATGTGACTGCAGTCATTTTTCAAAAACATGTAACCTAACATACACAATCTAAGTAAACTAAACTTGCAGAATTCTAGAAAAATGGACATTATACCACAGCGAAATATGATTCAGCTTTCTTTGTCGAACTTATTTACTACGGTATATACGTCCAAAATAATTAATCTTGTAAATCGAAAAAGAAATCGTTTTTCAGTTATCCGTATAATTGTGTAATTTTAAAATGAGAGATTTTTTAATTCATATTTGAAAAATATAAATATGCTTAATGTGATGGTTAAACGACTTTAATGTCATTGTATAATTTTATTATTCCTATAAGGAATATAAATCTGAATGATTCTGTCGCATAGTGTTATTTATGTGTTATTCTATTCCAAATTGTAAATGACAAATTTATGCTCAAAAGAGCTACATAACGATGACAGACGCCATGTCTGTTGAAATGTGAATTAAT
This sequence comes from Dysdera silvatica, assembly GCA_006491805.2. Lineage (NCBI taxonomy): Eukaryota > Metazoa > Arthropoda > Arachnida > Araneae > Dysderidae > Dysdera > Dysdera silvatica. Next base: position 89,437,233 of record QLNU02015003.1, read on the forward strand.
CCACAAAAAAAAAACTATGTATAAGTACAATAGAACTAAAGTAAATTATCTACCAAACTATAAGTTCAAATTATATAGCAAAATCAAATTTTGAAATATTAAACCAAAATTATCCATCAAATTTCAGTGTTACATATAGTATATAATATCGATCTTAGAGATTTTTATCTCAACAGAGAAACGAATTTTTTTCTAACCTTCCAATTACGCATGTGATGACGTGGTGTCATCAAACTCGATTTTAGGGTTAGATCTCTATGGGGAATACATTGCAAATAGTTATGGTCAGCCATCCCCTGATCTATTTGCACACACACAATTTCAGACTTATTTCTGCCCTTTGTATAACATTCACGTTTACAGATTGGACAGCCTCAACCGCTTTTTCCATAATTTCCTCCACTGTGACACTGTCAATATCCTGACCCTTTTCCATGATCAACTGTCTCTGTGATCTTGGTTCATACCCAAACATATTCAATCTCAATCCAGTTGTGTTCACAAGTCTTTTGAAACCATCGATTATAACCACTTGCGTTGTTGCATGCCTATCACCAGTGTTTCCTACCTCACCTGTTAACTCATTCTCAATAACATGTGACGCCTTACATATCTAATCGGAAGTTATTTCGCCTACATCAAAAATATGTTTCAAGTTTTCGTGTTGTTTTCATGATTTAGCTACCGTTTTCCCATCAGCAATGTGGTTTCTGGAATATCAGTTACATTAACTAGCAACCCACATTGTTGTTTTGTTTTCCCAGGCTGGGAGAGGGAGGTAATTCCCTTCAAGTCGAAAGACTTCTTTTCTGAAAAACACCCTACAATTTCCACCCACTGTTTATTGTGTTTGTACTCCCTACTGTGGCGTGATGACTACTTTCGAGGAGGATTCTTAAGAATTTATCCCCTGCTGAGTGTAAATTATGTGCGTTCACACTTTCCGTTTCAAAGTCCCTAATGATTGGAATTTCCTATTTGAGAGGGTCTTGATAAAACTCAGTACTTCTTTCAGTACTCTCATGATCATGAAGTAGCTGGGCTAATACTGAAATGATGATCCTTTCTTCTCTTATAAGTCTAGATTTGATGTGGGCTTGCAATTTTACCTTTTGCAATTCATTTTCTTGTTCTTCTTTTACTTTCTTTAGTTCATTTTCATATTTCTCTTCCCGTTCTCTTTTTAATTCTTCCCCATTTCCTCTCAAATTCTAATTTTTTGGGCTGGTCTTAATGCTTTTTCCTGTTTTTCAATTATTTCAGATATAACCGCATGCAAAACATTTTCAATAAATTCCACCTCTTCTCCACTTTCCTCCAATAACTTCCTTAGTCCACCGACTCCAAAATTAGAGTTCCATCTAACATCCATTTCATGAGCCAAAATTTCCAGGTCCTGCGTTTCTGCTCAAACAAAAATTCCATGACGGATTTTAATTCTAATTCTTCTGTTTCTCTTAATCCCTTTTCCTGTTTTTCAATTCTTTCCGACATAATCACATGCAAAAGATTCTCAATAAATTCCACCTCTTCTCCACTTTCCTCCAATAACTTCTTTTGTCCACCGACTCCAGGGTTCTATCTATCATCCATTTCATGAGCCAAAATTTCCAGGTCCTGCGTTTCTGCCCAAACAAAAATTCCATGACGGATTTTAATCCTAATTCTTGTATTTCTCTTAATCCCTTTTCCTGTTTTTCAATTCCTTCCGACATAATCACATGCAAAACATTTTCAATAAATTCCACCTCTTCTCCACTTTCTTCCAATAACTTCCTTAGTCCACCGACTTCAAGGTTAGGGTCTCATTTAACATCCATTTCGTAAGCCAAAATTTCCAGGTCCTGCATATCTGCCCGAAACAAAAATTCCATAATGAATTTTAATTCCAATTCTTGTGTTTCTCTTCATCCTTTTCCCGTTTTTCAATACCAATGCTATAATCAAGGTCTATAGGCCTACCCGATATACAATATCAAATACTAATGTTATAACCGATAACTATACTTATTTTGCAATTTTTTTTAAATACCAGTATTGCAAACAATAACTACAACTAGCACACAACTTCAAAATACCAATATTGCAAACAATAACTACACCCGACATGCAATTTCAAAATATCAATATTGCAAACAACCTCACCTGACACGTAATTTCAAAATATCGATATTACAAACAGGATCTACAATTTTGAAACACTAATGTTGTAACCAATAACTATGCTTGGTATGCCCAAAAAAACGGTACTAAGGTACCACAAAACAAGTACTGCTATGTTTTAAAAATAACTGTACTGTTGTATTTACACATAAGCACTGATGTGCTTTTAAAAATAAAATGTGCTGGTGTTCCCACAAAACTAGTACTGGTGTGCTTTTAAAAATAAAACGGTACTGTTGTACCCACAAAACTAGCAATGACGTGCTTTAAAAATATAACGGTAATGACGTACCCACACATAAGCACTGATGTGCTTTCAAAAATAGTACTCATGTACTAGAGCATTAAAATACAATGCTATATAGCCCTAAATTTAGCTTTAAAGAAAATTCAACCGACAAAAATTAACGATAATACTCATAACTGAAATTATCATAATGTCAATTAATTTACATTTATTTTTTATATGGCCCCAATGTATCAAATCACGTACTTACCCCTCTGATGAAACATTTCTAAGATTGAAGCCGTCACAGTTGAATTTGTTGAATCATCCGGAACGTAAAGAAAACTCAGGGTTCACACATAGACAGTGATTGGAAGAAGCGCGGGCACTTTTTTCGTCAACAGCTCGTTAAGCAGGACATTAAAACGGGAATTTTTTGTTCGCTCCCTTCAACGACGGACGTTTCGCAATTCCTTAAAGCACTGGAATTTATTCGATAACATTGCTAGGTACCAAAAATTACTAAGCTGTAACGTAGGTAGTAAAATTCGAGAGAGGCAAATGACACTTAGCCGAATTAATTTAAACTCGCATTTTATTCATTGAAGATAACTTTACGTTCTCTATGCGCAGGCAGCCCAGAGAGGGCTATCTAATGGCAACGTATCTCTCGGCGTCTAGGCCCCTCTCTTGTCTCAAGTCGCAGTTACCATCCTATCCCCGGATCATGGTTAGCACATGTTAAAGTCAAATGTCGAGTTCCAGATATGACCCCAAATCTGGGGAGGGTAATTTTACGTCAGAAATTCGAGTTGTGTGGACGGGGTGTCGATCAGTAAATCTTCGTGCTATGGCTGAGTTCAAAGGGGGATATAGTCAAAAGGCAAATAACATATCTCACATGGCTGGTAAATGGAGGGTCGGTAAAATAGCAACTCAGGAATTACCAGCATTTTTCAAGCTCATATTGATTTCCTTGTTTATCGGTAAAACAACTGAGCACAAGATCAATTAGACTCTTACGCAATTACTAGAATAAATCGGCACACAAAAATTTACCAACGATGCACCAGTTTACAACTTACCCTTTGGCTACTTGTTTTGCTAAGGCAATCCGCAGTGAATGCTTTCATGCCAACTTCGTGAAAATAGCTGATTGGACCGTAATTTGTTCATTGCTATCAATTCACTCCAAGGATAAGTATAAGAAACCTTTTAATCCCAATGTAATGTTCGCATTGCTTATTTCTTACCTTCTGTATAATTTCTCCAGGGAGACCTCGTTACCGTAACTGTAACATGTGACCTCTTTCTCTCTCGCCCTGAGTTACGTTTCTTCTAATTTTCTATTTCTTCAAAGGTGTAGGGACTTGTTTGAACTTAACTCTTTAACAAAAATTTATAAATTCTTTTGTCTTGAATAACAATGATAAGATATTAAGGAATTTAAAGAAAGAAGATAATGGAATTATTATGTATTTTTTTTGTTTTTATTATATTGATAAATACCTTATTTGAATGAAATAAATTATATTTGCGTTAAAATAGTACAAAAATAATCTATGATGATAGCAGTTAGTTGGAAATTACATATTCACTTAATCCTGCTCTTTACTCTGAAAGTACATTTTTTTTTCTGGTCGTGAAACCTAATCTTATATAGCGAGTTTACCGCGTTAATATGGTTCAGCAATTTAGCTAAAATACAAATCGCAACAATAAATAAATCAGTCAGGAAAATAAAAGGCAAGAATAAAGTGAGAAGTCAAAATAAGAGATTAAAATGGAAACGGCTAATAATAAAATTAAAAAAAGAAATTGCAGGATAAAATGGAGTCATAAAATTAAAAATTAATTTTAAGGTAAAAAATACAATTGCAAAATAAGTTTTTCATCGTCTCGGAAACAAACGGCCTCTTTGTCAGAGGAAGTTAGGGGTTATATTAAAACCCAATAATATTCAATATTCCTACAGCCCATCAATCTTAACTTGGATGCTTACAATAAGAGAAAATATATTCCCGTTAGGTTAGTCAACGTTATCAGGTAAAGATGGAATCCTTTTCCTAAAAGTTATTTCATCAGCGATCCTGAAAATAATTCGTGTTAAAAGTAAGGGACAGAGAAGGGTTATAATTTTGCACAAAGATAAAAGCATTCCATGTGAATGTGTTTAGGGTACAGAGATTGTTTAAATATCTCGATTGTATTTAATCTGGACCCATTTCAGCTCCAGATTAAGTCACATTATTGTTCATTACATTAAATGATCAATTTAAGCCGAAAATGCAATGTATAGAATTATTACTTGCATGTTATGAAAGTAATAATTAATTATGCAACTGTGCAGTGAATAATTATGATACGTAAACGTAGCATATGGTCTGAAACAAATAAATATTATTTTTATTAATTGGCGTTAGTAAGATTCGACTGAAGTATGAAGTTATTGTTAATTAAAATATGTATTAAAGTAATTAGTATAGTTAAGGAAAAAATACTCCATACCAAAACACGCACTTTTTCGCATCAACAGTTTGAAATTGCAAATTAAAATTTCTTCTTATGATATTATTAATCTCTCTCTTTCAAATATGAGCTTCGTTGATCACCAAGAATAGATGAATGTGCCGTGTTAGTGGCACATTTATAGCATTCAAGGAGCGTAGGCGTACGCAGAAAGTTCGTAAGGTGCTACAGCTCATATTAAATATGTAAAATTTCATAGAAATGGGGGGTTACAACCTCCATCAACACCCAGCTGCTTACGCCAATTTCAAGAACGTCAATGGCGGTTAAAACATGCCGTTCACGCTTGGAACTTCACACATCTACAAGCGGCTATCCTCCAATAAAGTGCAAACTGTGGACCATATCGACCAAATTCCTCCACAAATGTTCACTTTAACAAGGAAGGCTTGAAGGAGAATAAATCAAAATCCTCTTTTTATATATATTTATGACTTTGGATACAAAAGCGCAGATTTTTCAAATTCTTACAGAAGAAAAGAAAGCAAGTAGAGAAATTATGACTTTCCCAAATACAAACCAACGATCCTGCAAACCTTAGACTGATCTTTCGCCACTGGAGACAACGAACAATTGAAAACGTGGTAAAGTTTCCTCTTCAGAGCTTTGGCATATGAGAATTCTCCACAGTCACACTGGATTGTTCAGACTGTCTCGGGATTACAGTGTTGCTACAGCGGCTGAACTTCACAATGTATGTCCATTTTTGCACACGGAAAAAAACAAATTGAAACTTTGCAGAAAACGTTAGTTTGGAGAGAAAATGAGAGGAAAGCGAGCGGTACTACGACTTGACTACAAAAGAATTGATCTTCAAACTAGGCAGTAGCGGGTTTGATCCCATATTGAACAGCGAATCCCCTTTGTCTTCTAACTTTTAAATTCAAATTTAGACTGAAAATAATATTCTCGCATGAACCTTTCCATTCTTAAGAAGCATTCTCCTTAGCAGCGCTGTTTTGGATTCCTTTTCTGATTTTGAAATAGTTTACCTTCTAAAAGCTCCAGTTCAAAGTTTGGCTTTAGGAATCGCCCGGCTAATGTCTTGGATGTGGCGCTAAATATATTTATTAAAATCGAACAGTATCGTAATATTGAAATGCGCAGTCCATCTGAAACAAAGCAAGGTCAAAAAATTCTATTCAGTACTTATCCTGATAATCACAATTTATTTTATTATATATAACTTATGTTTATAATAGAATTATAAACAAAACTATTGGTTTGACTAATTCACATAAGATAAAGTAGTTAAAAGTTTATTACTGTTCGATATCAGAAATATAAAGCAGAACAGGTAAAAAAAAGGATAACATGAAAGTAAGAATAAAATATTGAACAATGATCAGGAAGATAAAAGAAAAATATCATTTATTTTCCGGTTCGGGCGTCAAATGTTATGCTGCGCCAGAACATACAGTTTTCTGGGGAATCCAAATCACTTAAGCCCTAGCAAATCAACCCCCCCGGACTACGATGAGCATTCAGTAGTAAAGCTTTATCTTATTTTACACTCTTGGGAGCCGAACTTTTGTTACCGGCATGCCAGGTGTTACAACCGCAGATTTTGTTTGTTTGTTTGTGGTTTTACGGTTCAAGAACTATAATGGACATGGAGCCGAAATCTGCTTTTTTCCGAGAAATCCGAACCTCATAAAGCCTAGGGAATCAAACCACAAACTACAGTAAGTAATGGTTACCGCCACAGAGCCCAAAGAAATTTACAAAAAGCGAAGGAAAAGAAAATAAAGGAAAAATAAAATGAAGTATGTATAACGAAACAAAGGAAAATGTAAACCCCACGAATTACTCAAGAATCCCCAATATTTCGAGAACTTGATAAAGGGAGCACCAATTCTCGAAACATTGCACACTTCTTTAGTATGTAAAACCTACCATTTACTAAAAGATTCCCAATTTTTCGAGAACTTGGTAAAGGCAGCATCAACTCTCGAAACGTTGCACACTTCTTCAGTATATAAAACCTACCATTTACTGAAATATCGCCAATATTTCGAGAACTTGGTAAAGGCAGCATCAATTCTCGAAACGTTGAACATTGCTTTAATATGTAAAACCTACCATTTACTAAAAGATCCCCAATATCTCGAGAACTTGGTAAAGAGAGCACTAATTCGCGAAACATTGCACATTGCTTTAGTACAGTAGTTGATTTTCTGCTTCTGTTTTTACTTTCTTCTTTATTTTCTTTACCTTTACACGTTGCCTACTTTTTATTTATTTTCCTTTTTCAAATTTGTTTCTCGTTTCAATCTCTTCATCCTGTTAAAAAATCTTTCAAATTTATTTTACTTTTTCTGCGCTTTTTTTCCTCCTTTGCTTTTCGCTGACATTTCAGCCAATGACAAAAAGTTTACTAGTTATTGAAAGCTCTACTCAAGGCTCGTATTTAATTTCACTGTGTTTCTAATAATCTCCATAACTGACAAAAACATATAAGAATTTGCTTTTTCTTCTTTTTTCTGCGTACAAAAGAAGAAATCAATGATTGTGTGTTTTTGTCAGCTATGGATATTATTAAAGACACGTTTACATATTTGCAAAATTAATTAAAAACCACCCATCCAAAAACACTAATCACTTTTTTGCCTCAAAAATGCTCAAACGTCGATAGCGCTCACTTTCAAATTGCTATTTAAAATGTCAAAATAATTTTATTTAATTTGAAAATAAAACCCTCTTTATTTGTTTTCTATGTGTATATTTGGTTTAAATGGGAATGTAGCCCTATCATTAATTAAAGAAAGAAAAATTCTATTGTGATTGAATTTTAAATAAAGTTTCCCACTTCACAAGTTTCGATTATTAAAAATGCAGTAAAGGTGTTTTCAATTATTTATTTCGCTAAAGGGATTACAATCTTCTTCTCAAAGTTTTTTAATTATGGAAAATTTTTCGCATTTTTTAATAATAGTCTCTGTCGACTAGCGCCTCCGAGGGCACTTGCATTAATAAAGATTATTATTCTGCATGGAAATTTGTAATTTTTCGTTAACTCTGCACCAAATTTCGTTGCAAGACAATATTTTAATTAAAAACCTGGAAATCGATTTGGAAAATAGAATGACTTTAGACTAAATTGGGACTTCATTTAATAAACTTCTTTTTCAAGCAGCCAACTGAATTGTAAGTAAAGAGCCCCGGGACAAACTTAATGAAATTTCGGTTCCAAGAAACATGGTCATAAATTATTCACGCGCAAGCATTATGAGATTAAAATCTATGATTTCGAATGCGGTCACAAATAACAAATACAGAATTTAATTTGCATGATTATGATAATAATATTTTTCAAGCTGTAGCTTAATTTCTCTATCTTTGCACAATAAGAAATTTTTGCTGGTGTTGTTGAGATATTAATAAGAACTACGGACCTTTGTATTTTAACATTGAGTGTTGTTATTATTTTAATTTTTTGAAGCTAGAACCCAATTTAAAATCATGCAAAGAAAAAAATAAAAAAAAACAGAAACAGTATGGAACGTAATGAAAATTACAGTTACAATTATATAAAACGGAATTAAACGCAAACGGGCTAAAAAATAACCACAAAAACTGTAAAAATAAGCACATTTAAGAACAGTAAAACTAAATGTACATTCAAGAACAAGCTCAATTAAACACAAGCACTCTTAAGCACAATTAAATGGAAGCACAGTTCAGCACAATTAAAAAAAACCCACTTCAACGCAATTATACAGTAGCATAATGATCCATAATCTTCTTGTGCTTTATCCGATTTGTTGTTTATTATAATGATATAACACAGGTATAAAAGGAGAATACATAATAATTATTATTATTATTACAATTAAAAAGGGACAGGCCCTGCGGTGGCGCAGTGTGGTAACGCGTTCTCCTAGTGCGCCGCTAATCCGGGTTCGACTCCCAGCAGTGCAAAAAGAACGCTTACTCAGAGATCTCATAAAGATCGCACTGCTCACTGTAGTCCGGGGTTTGGTTCCCCAGGCCTTAAGAGGTTCGGATTCCTCGGAAAACAGTAGGTCCCGGCGCAGCATGACCACTGTAGTCTTTGAGCCGTAAAACCAAAAAACAAACAAACAATAAAAAGGGACATAAGCAAGGACCCTGTGATTTTGTAATACAAATGCACAATCATCTAGCGTGCCATTAAATTCGGGTTTGACTTAAAATGGTGCCAAAAAAAAAAGAAGAAAAGACAACCATTTAGGTGCCCACTGTAATGATAAGGTTGGTTCCCTAGGTCTTAAAATATTCAGATTTCTGAAAAACTGTAGGTTCCCGTATAGCATGACTTGTACTGTCCTTGGTCCATGAAAACATAAACGTTTTGAAATAAAAACACAATTTTTTTGTCCGCTAAATACAATAATCTTTTATAAATTCTAATATTAAATATAATCCGTCAAATAATACAATAATCTTTTATAAATTCTAATATTAAATATAATCCTTCAAATAATACAATAATCCTTTTTATAAATTATATTAAATATAATCGATTAAATACAATAATCTTTTATAAATTCTAATATTAAATATAAAAACTTTTAATAATAATCTTATCGACCAGGAGCGTGCTTTTGGCGATAGCGGCCATGAGCGAGATAGTAGCCAACGGATCTCAAAATGTTTTAATATAACACAACGATAAAGAAAACTGACGAGGGTTTATCATTACAAAATAAAGTTCTTCACTGATATAAACGCCAAACGTAAAGAGGGGATAATGAAGTTAAGTGAAATAAACATTTCTAAACGAAGTTGAAATATAGCGAAATTGGAGATATAGTTGAAGATATAGCAAGGGATATATATCAATCACTTGGAATATTTCGCTTAACTTCGATTTTGTGGATAAATAAAAGGGCTTTATATAAGTCTACTGCCTCATTATAAATACAAAGAAAAACCAATATAACGTAATTATAAATTTCTGTATCTCAGAACTTTGAGGTAGGTTCTTTTTTTTTGTCAGCAACCGGGGGTTTCTTCAGTGACTATAAGACCACCACAATAAACATGATAGCTTGCAGAATCCACTGGTGCCAACGTATTTGACTAATAACGTGTATATTTATTTTGACCACCATTTAGAAGCTTCGTGAATTTTATGGGAAATAACGTCACATACAAAAGATCAATTGACCAAACACTCTGGGAAAATTTATAAGGGCCGCTAAAATCTTATTTCTTGATGCTTGCACTGTTTTGTTTACCGAACATGAGTTGCCGCCCAGCTCGCAACCCCATAAGCACTGCCCTGCTAGAGACACCAAATGCGTTTTTGCTTACATACAATGCGATTAAAATATATCAATCTTTGCATAAAAAGTGTTATTTTGGGGTTTTGAAAATTGATAAAAAAAATCACATAAAACTAGCATAAAAATTATTTCATGCCCTCTGTAAGGAAGTCAAATATTATCAATCCCCATAGGTCTCATCTTAAAGTTCTTTTAGCAGCGAAAAAAGCATGCCTTTTACTTCAATAACAGTTTAAAATCGCTTGTGTGGGCATCGATTCTACTAATTTTCTCATCGTTTCTACACTGATTTTTGGCAATTATTTGATGAGCGTTTTCCAAAATGTTGTTTTGCCAAAATTTTTTCCTTGGGGAACCTTCAAGTATTACATAAGCAATATTTTGATTTTGATCATTTCAACCCCACGCCCTAGTAAGTAAAAATTAGCATTAGCTAACATAGGAAAATAAGACGAACGACAAGGCCCCCAAAGTACTTACGTAATATTTTAAATCTCCCTTGCTTGCAAATTCAACAAAGCCACAATTCTTCAACAGGATCCCCAATACATCACATGGTCATCGCTGTGTTTTATGGTTGGCACCAAACTCTTAATTTCAAGGGAAATGTTTAGTTTTGGCTGCACATCTTTCTTTTCATCCAAATCGAAAACATCAAACTCACTTTCATCGGAAACTATCACTTTTTCCAAAACACTGCGGATTTATTGGCACTTTTTGCTAAACTCAAGTCTTTCCTCCTACTGCTTTCACTAATATATAAAGTCTTTCCTGAATGTTCTTACCCCAGTATGTGTGTCATGATGAACATTGAAAACAGTTTCGAAACTTACTATAATCCTGTATGCCGAAGAAACACCAGTAGCCAATTCTCGAGCACTTACCGAGGCATCTAATACCTGCTTGGTGATGCTTCTCACCC
>QLNU02015003.1:89448442-89513047 GCA_006491805.2 Dysdera silvatica
TGCCCATATAGCATGACTTGTACTGTCCTTGGTCCCTGAAAACATAAACGTTTTGAAATAAAAACACAATTTTTTTGTCCGTTAAATACAATAATCTTTTATAAATTCTAACATTAAATATAATCCGTTAAATACAATAATAATCTTTATAAATTCTAATAAATATAATCCGTTAAATACAATAATCCGTTAAATACAATAATCTTTATAAATTTAATATTAAATATAATCCGTTAAATGGCTACAATAATCTTTATAAATTCTAATATCAAATATAATCCGCTAAATACAATAATCTTTTATAAATTCTAATATTAAATATAAAAACTTTTAATAATAATCTTATCGACCAGGAGCGTGCTTTTGGCGATAGCGGCCATGAGCGAGATAGTAGCCAACGGATCTCAAAATGTTTTAATATAACACAACGATAAAGAAAACTGACGAGGGTTTATCATTACAAAATAAAGTTCTTCACTGGTATAAACGCCAAACGTAAAGAGGGGATAATGAAGTTAAATTAAAAACAAGTATAATAAAAAAATTTTTTTTTAAAGTCAATTCCTTCAATGCGCTGCTCAAATAAAAGGGAAGAAAGGGAAAAATTGCGAAAAGCAATTTTGGCGACATTTGGCTGTAATTGGCGGCAAGCATTAATCGCCAAATACACCAAAGGAAAGCAAAAAAAAAATCATTTAAATTTAATTAATGAATTAATATTTGAAAAAACTGTATTAACATCAAGTGTCATCCACTACAAGTTTAAAAAAATTTATTTGAACTTGATTGGATGGATAGAAAGTATTTTATTAACGATTGAAAATTTGAACAAGATATAATATATATATATATATATATATATATATATATATATATATATATAGGGAGAGTGTGAGCTAATAGAAGGAATTGAATAAACATTTCTAAACGAAGTTGAAATATAGCGAAATTGGAGATATAGTTGAAGATATAGCAAGGGATATATATCAATCACTTGGAATATTTCGCTTAACTTCGATTTTGTGGATAAATAAAAGGGCTTTATATAAGTCTACTGCCTCATTATAAATACAAAGAAAAACCAATATAACGTAATTATAAATTTCTGATTCTCAGAACTTTGAGGTAGGTTCTTTTTTTTTGTCAGCAACCGGGGGTTTCTTCAGTGACTATAAGACCACCACAATAAACATGATAGCTTGCAGAATCCACTGGTGCCAACGTATTTGACTAATAGTGTGTATATTTATTTTGACCACCAATTAGAAGCTTCGTGAATTTTATGGGAAATAACGTCACATACAAAAGATCAATTGACCAAACACTCTGGGAAAATTTATAAGGGCCGCTAAAATCTTATTTCTTGATGCTTGCACTGTTTTGTTTACCGAACATGAGTTGCCGCCCAGCTCGCAACCCCATAAGCACTGCCCTGCTAGAGACACCAAATGCGTTTTTGCTTACATACAATGCGATTAAAATATATCAATCTTTGCATAAAAAGTGTTATTTTGGGGTTTTGAAAATTGATAAAAAAAATCACATAAAACTAGCATAAAAATTATTTCATGCCCTCTGTAAGGAAGTCAAATATTATCAATCCCCATAGGTCTCATCTTAAAGTTCTTTTAGCAGCGAAAAAAGCATGCCTTTTACTTCAATAACAGTTTAAAATCGCTTGTGTGGGCATCGATTCTACTAATTTTCTCATCGTTTCTACACTGATTTTTGGCAATTATTTGATGAGCGTTTTCCAAAATGTTGTTTTGCCAAAATTTTTTCCTTGGGGAACCTTCAAGTATTACATAAGCAATATTTTGATTTTGATCATTTCAACCCCACGCCCTAGTAAGTAAAAATTAGCATTAGCTAACATAGGAAAATAAGACGAACGACAAGGCCCCCAAAGTACTTACGTAATATTTTAAATCTCCCTTGCTTGCAAATTCAACAAAGCCACAATTCTTCAACAGGATCCCCAATACATCACATGGTCATCGCTGTGTTTTATGGTTGGCACCAAACTCTTAATTTCAAGGGAAATGTTTAGTTTTGGCTGCACATCTTTCTTTTCATCCAAATCGAAAACATCAAACTCACTTTCATCGGAAACTATCACTTTTTCCAAAACACTGCGGATTTATTGGCACTTTTTGCTAAACTCAAGTCTTTCCCCCTATTGCTTTCACTAATATATAAAGTCTTTCCTGAATGTTCTTACCCCAGTATTTGCGTCATGATGAACATTGAAAACAGTTTCGAAACTTACTATAATCCTGTATGCCGAAGAAACACCAGTAGCCAATTCTCGAGCACTTACCGAGGCATCTAATACCTGCTTGGTGATGCTTCTCACCCGCCTTGCATTTAACTCCTTCATACGGTCATATGTTTTATTCTTAACATTGCCACTTTTTTTCCTTTTCATCACATGCTGAACTTATATAAGTTCATGTGTAAATTCTTACCTTTGTTGCCTGAACTAAAATCAAAGTCACGAAAAAATAAAATCTTCTTACACGTTGCGATGAAAAACTCACACTTTCCCGGAACTATGACAGAAGAGACAAAACAAAGTGCAGTCTCAAAAGATCGAATAACAGGTCTTTTGAAAAGTGTGAATCTCTGTATAATGTAATGTTGGAGGGCAAACAGGAGGGCGTTGTCAGGTACGTGAATCTATCTTTTAGAACACAAAAAAACAGGTTTTTACTTTTTTATAAATGTATTTTTTATGATTATTAAAAAAATTAACACATTTGGATTTTCATTGTAACAGAAATCCAATGATTAAAAATACTCTGTCGCCTTTACTTCAACTCCTTTTTATGCAACATAAGGCAGGCGTACAAATACCTTTTTTGTCCATTCTAATTCTGCTGGAATCACCTTTTCGTTGAATTCGATGGTTAGTTGGTGTGAAATCTGCTCTGAAAAACTTCATTTCGGATGTCCAAGATTTCTCTAAAGGACGCCAAATTGCTTTCTAGAGCCTCTTGATAGTCGTTAGCAATTTATTTTCACATATAAATGCAAGCGATAAAAATACATTAAATCCACATCTATTCCAATCTACCGTGGATCCTCCTCCTTTATACCTACTGAAAGAAACTGCCGGTTTTTGTCTCAAATTAGGCCAATATGATGCCCAACCATCGGGACCATCGAGTTTTCATATTTTTTTCTCCATGAAATATGACTTATTTCCATTTTTTCTCCAAATGCTCACTATATTTTATTCATTGTGTGTCATGATTTCAACGAAGTTTTTAACCTTTTTTTACATAAACTATTTTATACTAGTTCCTTAATCCTTCGGAAAACACTATATCTTGAAATTTAAAGCTTAATTTTTCTTTCTAACTTAAGAATATTAATTGGAATGACACCATTCTAACAATTTGCATGTAGTGGTCGAAAGCGACCTTTCACTGGAAAAATTTTCCGTCCAGTAGTTGTAGCTTACTAACAGTAAGCTTCAATCTATTTAATTGTACCGCAATTTTTGATACAGTCTTGCTTTGCTTGTTGCTTGTTTGTGGTTTTACGGCTCAAAGACTACAATGGTCATGCTGCGCCGGGACCTACTGTTTTCCGAGGAATCCGAACCTCTTAAGGCCTAGGGAACCAAACCCCGGACTACAGTGAGCAGTGCGATCTTTTATGAGATCTCTGAGTAAGCGTTCTTTGTACACTGTTGGGAGTCGAACCCGGATTAACGGCGCACTAGGCGAACGCGTTACCACACTGCGCCACCGCAGGGGCAGATACAGTCTTGCATTTGTGTTTAATTTCCACGGCAGAGCTACTTCTCTGTCCTTTAGCTTTGAACTTTCCACATTTTGAAGAAACTCCCAGAAGAGAACTTGAGCTTTATATTAACTATTTATGACGTCAGTCCCTTCGTTCAAGCCCATATCTAATAAAATTTACATATTATTTAATTCGCGACTGAGATTTTGCAAGAGGCGCTTTTATAATTTTCATTTTAAAAAATGCATTAAGAAAATATCAGCAATTGTGAATTTTTACATGCAAGCAGCGTGTTATATAATAAAATAAATGTATTTAATAATTTGTTTACATGATAATTTCTCGTCAAAGTTAAATAGCTTTCTTTGACTAAATTTTTAAAACACAATTTAAGTTACTAACAATGCTTATAGAATTAACTTTGGGATGCTTCAATAATTTAAAGAGTTTTAGCAACTTTTAAAATTAATAGAATACAGCGAACGAGATTACATCATGCGTGTATTTTAAGTACAGTACAATATAACTTTGTATCCATTTCCCTTTCATTTCTAGACCACACGCACACACGCGCACACTTCTGCAAAATTGTTTAAATATGCAATGTTAGAAATAAATTTATGAAATAATAAAATCAAATTACGCTCTAGTTTTTATTGCGCAAATGAATAACGTCAACCGTATCCGGCAAATCCATACTTTTCATAGAAGACTAACAACACTTGGGAATTGACAAATTCATTTTTCGCTGTAGTCAAAATTCCATAAATGAAACCGATCAGGTAGTGCCATCTAATGTGAAAAAATAACGTGAGATAAAAGCTTAAGACGGTTTTTCCAAATGCATGGTGAAATGCCACGATATGTTTTAAAGATATGTATAAAGTTAAGACATATGATTTCAGCGTGTGCCGTTCATTGTACAGAATGAAACCCGACAGCCCAAAGAAATCACGAGAGCCGACATTAGAGCATTACCCCTCAAATATTGTATGTTATTGTATTCTAAATACAATATAAACATATTGTATTTAGAATATATCTAAATGGAAAGAATAGGTAAAGTATCATACGAATAAAATAACGACTTCTAATACCTTTATTTTCATAGGACATTGATTGAAATTTGTGAACATTGATGTCAAGAAAAAATACCGGTAAATTAACAAGCTATTTATGAAACCAGCTTTAGAAACGTGAAAGCAGTGAAAATAATGAGGTATTTGTTCAGCGTACAGGGTGAATCAGAAAGAAAATAGGTATTATCGTAATTACACTTTTTATCGTTAGTCGTAGAAAAACTTCAGAGGGAAAACAATGTTAAAATTATTTAAGGGATTTTTCAGGTGTCTAGAAACATACATCGTTTGACTATGCTCATGAACTTTGTTATGTGATATCCCAGTTATGAATGAAATATTTTATATTAATGTTGATTTTTAAATGCTGATAAAATTTCTAATTTTTCTTCTTACAAAATACGAGCTATCCCTTGCTCTTGCTACTGGAAAGAGAGCCCCATTACTAGCACCGCTACTACTCTCTTTCCATTTTTCAACTACATTGTGTTTAAAGTCTCTCGACATATAAAACAATGAACTAATTATTATTATTACCATTAGACCGCTAAAGAGACATGAAATTGAAAAAGAGAAAAGCTAGCCTACGAGAAGATGGAGTTTGGGACTAATATCATACTTTGAGAAAAGAAAATTAACCTTTGTTTTCTTGTACACAAAGCATTTCCATTAGTTTTAGTGGTTTTATTTACAATTATCCTCCTTGATACTCTAAAGAATGATCAAAAATGTTTAATATCAGTTTGATGAAAAATTATGTTCATAAGCAGTTACAATATATATACAATTATTTTGTGATCATGGAAAATCAATAAATTTAATTATTTTATAAATTTTAGAACAATTAATCGCAATAACATGAGATTTTGATGTTATAAATGTACAAAATATTTATTCAGTACATATTTAAAATTTCCACAGCCCAAGTGATGACCAGTTTTAATCCATCTAATATCTGGGTTATATTAAATTTGAGCCCAAAACGCAATTCACGTTTTTACGATCTTTTATGTCATTGTCTTACCAAAAAATAATTATTATAAACAAAAAATCCTGCCGAACAATATTTAAATTTTACAAATAATTACAGTTTGAATGTAAGAATAATAAATTAAAATTCAGAAGCGTGGGGAAAACTGGTACAAAGATAATTAAACCTTTGTTTGAAAGAACTTCTAAGACTACACTCTACCCGAATTTTCTCGAATACGGACTTTCCTTCCGTACTCAGAGAAGAATTTTTTATTTTGAAAATGAGTTCTGTACTGAAGAACTCCCAACTCTCTGGTAAATTTTAAAACACTGAAATAGCAAACGAGGGAAAACATAATATATAGTTGACTGTATCAACTCACGAAACGATGTTGCAATATCTACCTTTTGGAAAACAATTTCGTGACAAACGGAGACAGTTTGGGACACATTGCATTTCAACAAATCCGAAAAACGAAATATTCCCATCAGCTATTAGTTGCAATAATTAAACAAAAGGGAACTTTCGGGAGTTTGTCTGCAAATATTGAAACAGCCAGTGGTTTAGTTGGAGCAGATCCTTTGCAGAATACGAAGATTTCCTCCCCTTTTACCTCATTTCAAAGAACTTGTTGAAGATAAAGCTCATTTTGCGACGAAGATGAAATTTTTTTCGCTCAGTGTGTTCTTGCAGCAAAGAGTTTTTCTGATTAAATTATGTGATAAAATGAGGGCAGATTATTTGTTTCTTGGCTAAGGTATTAAATTGTTTTGTTTATATCCTCTATTCCTCTCGGCTGTTCTTAAAACTGTTTTTTAACAGAATTTTCCTGAGAATAGTGGCATGGTTCAGCGTCTGTCATATGCATAAGATTTGATGCTTAGATTTCCCGTAAAAGGCAAAAAAATTCAAGAATCATTATTCACAAAGAAAAGTGAGTTCCATCTGAATAGTATTTAAACAATTAAGTTGTGGACAAATACTGCTATTAGAGAACAAATTTTCAGCAGAAGTTTTCGATTTACGTATACTTACCTTAAAATTGTGTTTCTTGCTAAATGAAAGAGAAAATAAAGGGCTCATTCGAAATGGGAAGTTTTGCATAGAATTATTTATCTCAGAAAAGTAACAGCCACCCATTTAGTTTTTCATTTGTACATAATTTGCAATAGAAATGTAATTCCTTACAAGGACATTCAAATTCGAATTTCTTCTTTTCGGATCGTACCTTGCCGTATGAAATATCTGTGAATGCACTTCATATGCATATTTACAAAGAAGAACTAACCAAAATCTGAAGACTTAAATTCATAGTTTTTGTGTTTTTCAGTATTTTCGAAATGTCTATAATTTTATAAATTCCAAAAACTCATAGGCCTAGAAAATCACCTTAGATTAGATAAGTGAATGAAACGTGAAAATACGTTGGAACGATATGGAAGCGTATTAATCATGATATATTTGTGTAAAAATTATTTGAGAGACCTCGCCCATCCTTACATTGATAACATATGAGTATAATAACATTGATAATTAAATTCGAGTAATATCTTCATATATGAACGTTTGTCACAACAAGTAGATTATCCTTTATATTACAGCAAATCCTATTATTATATATGCACGATGTTCATATTATTATATTAAAATGACACATTGTCATACAGCGATAAGTCCTTACTAAACGATATCCCACGGCGATGTATTATTACAACACAACGTCATGTGATGCAATATCGATATGGCACCATGTCATACGACACTGTGTTGATTGAACGCGATGTCACACAGCAATATAGCACGATGTTGTACGACGATACGGCACGATGTTATATATATTGTTATATTTTAGTTTTATAGATAAAATGTGCTGATAAAAATATCACTGCAAAGAAAGAATAGAAATAGAAATCACAGCCAATGAGTTAGAATGCTATGGAAGGACAAGGCTCTTACGTTAATGCTGCAAAGTAAAATTAAGAGGAGAAAAGGAAATCATAAGTAGGTAGATAATTTTAAAATACTATATATTATTTATGTTATTATTACCCTTCACAGGGATAACACAATTGCCAAATAATGGTCAACACAGAAAATCCTCCGGGGCGAGATTTTTGTGAGTTTTGTCGTGGGGGAATTTATTATACAATAATTTTTGCCACCCACGTCTACGTTCGAACCAGGGTCCCTCCGATGAAGGGACCCTGGTTCGAATCCAGGATGAGGACGGCGTCTCTTTTTCTCCAAAAACAAAAAAGCTCTAGTTTGAGCTACGTATACGAAGGAAACAAAAATTATTTTATAAATACATGTTATATTGTGATATAATATTTCTCAATGGAGAAAAGCATCAAAAGCAGTGTTGGATATATCCTCTTTCTGGGTATAGTTTTGAATAAGCCTTTGATGCATAAAATTAGCTTACAATGATAGCAGCGGATGCTTTTTCATATTAAAATGCTTATATTTCGGGCATGTTGAGCTTTCCACTTCAGAGCACTCGAAAACTCAGAGAGCAGAAAATTGAAAAGCAGGGAATTGCAATTTCTTTCAGTCTTCCGAAGGTGATTTACGGAGACCCATTGAGACATCAAAAAGTAAAAAATTCGGAAACAACAAGCGTATATAAACTGCACATATTATAATCATATATGTTGTCAAGACATGTGCATAAAATTGCCTGCTCTCAAGAGCGCTGCTACAAAGCAGCCCTTCCGATAGCGGTCACTAGGTAGGAGGATGATACAACGAGACCCGCCTTAGTGTAGGACTTCCGCTGTGGTAACCGAAGTTCTAAACCTTCGTTAAACTATAGGCCCAGCTTGCCAACACGTCTGGCTGACGTGATGAGATTAAGGCCGATTCCTCTGTATTTCTCTCACCGTACTATGCGTATCTCTAATAACGGAGAGATTTCCAACCTGCGGCGGATTGAAAATGGTTGATGACGACGGTGACGATATACTAGCCGTTTACTAAATCATTCAAATATCAAATCATTGAACGACATCTCTCGTCTGTGACAGATGGGCAAATCCGTTCATTAGTTCTTCGATAACCCATGAGGCACTCCCGTAGCATATACGTTTCCGTTAGTTTCTTAAGTTCGTTTGTTTGTTTGTTTTTAAGAAAAAGCACAATTTTCAGGACTGCTGATGACCACGATTCCCAGTTTTCTGAGAAATTCAAATCCCGTTATCCCAGAGAACCAAACCCCGAACTACGGATCTGTAGACGGTAATCGGCAAGCAGCAGGTGTGTTTTGGAGTCAGACCCAGGTTATTCATTCGGTATCTAGATCTGTAGCTATGGCGACACCCTTTTAGGGTGGCTTTGCCTAAATGCTCCCCTGTTATCTCGTCAATGTAAACTGCTGCTACGCAGTAATCTGACGCTAAGTGGCTCCTAAACATAGATTAGTTGGTTGTGTTTTTATGGCGCAAGGACTACAAGGGTTATTCTGCACCAAACAAGGTGTGAATGTGTACACAGTTTTAAAATGAAAATAAAGTGAAGCTAAAATGGTAAAACATATTGAAAATAATAGAACAAAGTTACCAAACGAAGCAATATAAAAATCATATGAGATGGGAATAGTGAATATTAGATAAAAAGTTAAAAATACTTTCGTGGTTAAAAGAGTCACATAAAATGTCATGAAGGGTAAAATTATTTTGATTACAAGCTGATGACCGTTGCTGGTTAAAATTTATGCAAATGGATAAAATGTGGAAAACCTTTAATGGTTTACCTCATGTGGCGCACATGGGGGCCATCTTCTTCTTAAAAGATGGTGATGGGAGAAGCGTGTATGCCCGATGCGAAGTCTAGCCAGAGTGACCTCTTTACAACAGTCACTTCTATAGCTAGACTGCCACACCTCAATACGAGGTTTGATGTAGTGAAGCTTGTTAAAAAATTGCTTGTCCCATTCCAACTGCCATTTTTTGTACAGATGTCTAAACATAGAAGAGTGGATTCGTAAGTGCATATAACGTCAGGATTCGTGAACTCTCAGAAAGAACGAAGAGGGCTGAAGAAAACCCCGTGGGGGACAATTAATCAACGTATCATTCACAAAGCTTTTGGAAGACAGGTTTTTGTGGACCACAAAATAAGAATTGGCTCTTGTCTTTATGACACAAATTTTGTCGCTTCAGTAACTGATAATTTAATCCTATTTACCATCTACCTAGCAAATTTGTATACGAAGTTGATTGCATTATAACTATCGAAGGGTCATCCGATGAAAGCCAAGTGGCTCGTAATGTGTCGTGGTAGCCATTCAATAACGATCTCTAATA
This sequence comes from Dysdera silvatica, assembly GCA_006491805.2. NCBI lineage: Eukaryota > Metazoa > Arthropoda > Arachnida > Araneae > Dysderidae > Dysdera > Dysdera silvatica. The sequence goes on from QLNU02015003.1 coordinate 89,458,552, forward strand.
GGACAATATCGACAAATACGCCAATAATAAGTGGTGTCCAGATTCAAATATATCTGTTGCTCATATGATACAGGCTAATAATCCAAAATCGCCAATATTGCCAACTGGTGCACTATGAAACAACTATACAGAACCAATCAAATTCCGTAGAAAGAAATTTCCCAATATTTTCGGGTTATGTTGATATAATTAACGGTTAGAGCTGTATTTGAGCTGCTGCTAGAAGAGTCTAAGACCCCCTGGAAAATGATTTTTCAAATTTTTTTTTTATAAAATTATCCTTTGATGTTAAAAATATATTCAAGACAGATTTATACGGTAGACCTTATGTACATTGTTTTTTAAAGAGGTTTGAGCCTCCACTTACTATGCAATAAGGATGAGAATTTGTAAATTTTAGTATATCTCTATACTTTTTCAATGCAAAATTTATATTACGAAATTTATTCATTAATGTTAAATATATTAGTCTGCTTAGATATTTGATATTATTAAATATTAGAAACAAATTTTGCAACGATTTTTAGGCGTAGTAAGAGCAACGCCGATGTTATGGCGTAGTCAAATGGTGAAACCATCGGAAAGGAAAGAAATGCTTTTTGTCTCTGGTGGGGGCATGATCTCATGACCTTCTACAATCCGGGTAGGTGCTCTTACCAACTAAGCTACAGACCACCAAACAATCACTGCCCTACGAACGCGTTTAAAGAGTGCTTTTCGAAACCGGCAAATTGCAGAAGGTCGTGAGACCATACCTCACCAGACGAAAAAAACATTTGTTTTCTTTGTAAACATTTTACCATCTGACCACGCTATAACATCGGCGTTGCTATTACTACGCATAAAAAACATTGCAAAAATTATTTCTAATTTAATTTGCGTGGTATTCGATTAGTATAAATTATTAAATATATTCATAAAATACATCAAAAGATTAACGAATTTTAAGCCCGCCTAACAGCTTTCTGACCACCCCCCTCCGTAATAAGCGTCAAGCTACGGACCTGCTGAAAATATAATAAAATAATAAACAAAGCTTATGGCTTTCAATGTCACGATATTTCTATCACCGATTATCACATGGCTTTCAATTGCTCATTGGAACGATATTGTCCTCTAATTACATATGAATCGATTCCATAAATCCTCTCCCTCTGATTACATAGGATTAAATCAAAGCCACGGGATTGCACTACGAAACCAAACGTCGGGAATATAGTGACAAGCTTTATTGGAGCTTTGTTTTTACAGCCCGGCCAGAGTCCAGCTACAAATCACATTCTCGGTTATCATGGATCTCAGTCGTTACACTCCCGTTCGACCAAGACCTCCTTTCTCTCGTCCGTCCTGGGCTGTTCTTCCTTCTCTCCCGAGATCGTAGTCCGCTGTAGCCTGCGGAGTTCTGTTACCACGTCCTTGGATATAGAACGATTCTCACGACATTCAATATTCCGTGTTTTAAGAATAATTGCAATATGATGAAATGAATTAATTACAGAGCAAACAAAAAGTTATTTTCCACTGTTTATTTGCTTGTGTGAATTTTTAAGGCGCAAGGGTATCTGGGCTATATTACGCTAACTTTCCCACTTTGGAGGGTGTAAAAATAATGCGTTTATCCACTCATGTAGACAATTCAGGCTTAAATGCCGCTGGTGCTAAGTGATTGTCATGGTTACTGGCTTATGCAGGAGATCGACTGGCTGTATGCCCCTATTGGGTGATTATAATTAAAGTTCAACTTTCACAAAGCTGTAAAAAACGAAACACTACTCAGAATGACCTGAAATTGAAACTAAATATACTCGAAGAAGGGGGAAATGATATAGCATAAGAAAAAATAGTTCTAAATTTTAGCAATAGATGGCGATTTAAGCATTGTAATATGCAAAATAAAAGACGTGTGATGCGCACATTGAATTTGTTATAAAAACGCTGGGTACATGGCTTTTTCCTCATAAGACATCTGAGAAGCTCATCATGACTCTCTCAATGAAGGATCGCACTCTGCTTGTGAAGCTCTTTTACAAGAACGGTGACTGTGCGGAACTGAAGAAGTTCAGGACAGTAAAGGGCAGAAAAAAGGTTGTGGTCCGATGTCTGCCAAGAGTCTGGAGAAAATGATTAAGAAATTCGAAGAGACAGGTTTTTTTTAAGCGGAATCTGGCGATTGCTTCGACGTCAGTAGAAGATGTGCTCACAGCATTCCAGGAAAAGACGAGCAGCGGTGTGCGAACGTGCAGTGCACGGGGAATTTCCCGAACTTTGGACATATCTGTGAACACGGTGCATAAAATTGTACGAAACATCCTGTATTGCTATCCATACAAAATTACCCATGTTCAGGATTTGCTTCCTGCTGACCCGCCAGTAAGACACACTTTTGCTCTAGAATTTCTTGCTCACATGGAATTGGACAATGAATGGCCATGGAACATTTCGTGGATCGACGAAGCCCATTTCCATCTCCAAGGACATGTCAATACTCATATTCTGCAATTCTGGGTATTGACATTTTCAATACTCAGAATTGCAGAAAGGGCAACAGAAAATCTGTTCTCACATGAACTAGAACCTCTTCATTTTACAAAGGTAACTGTGTGGTGCAGGTTGACACCATTGTTTATCGTAGGGCCATTTTTTTTCGAGGAGATGGGTCGTGCGGGTCCTGTTACTTGTACCGTCAATGGTAAACGCTATGAGAGTCTTTTGCGCAACCACATCATTCCAACACTTCAACAGCATGCATGTGTGGGTAGCATTTTTATGCAAGATGGCATTCCTCTGCACATTGCAAAGCCAGTGAAGCAGCTGCTGAAGAGGCATTTTGAAAATGATAGAATTATCAGCCATCATTTTCCAACAGCCTGGGCATCAAGATCGCCTGATCTTAATCCTTGTGACTTCTAGATGTGGGGTTACCTAAAAAGTGTTGTGTTCAGTAGTCCGATTGAAAAATTAGCTGAATTGAAGGCACGCATTGCACAACACATTCACAATGTGACCTCTGAGACAGTCCGATCTGTTGTGGAACATGCTGTTTATCGGTTTCAACTTGTGGGAGAAAACGGTGGACAGCATATTGAACATGTCTCGTGCAAGTCTGCCGATAATTAAAAACCGATTTCATTGTTGCTTTTAATCCGGTTTTTAGCCTCAGGAAAATTAAAAACAGATTTTTCCTATCCGATGTGGTAAGACCTTGTCGCGGTGGATGGGCTTTCCACTAACAGTGCCATACTTGTTGAATGAATTGGATGTCTTTTTTTCAGTGAAAAAAAAAGAAAACGATACAGTCATGCATGTTGAAAAGTACAGTTGGTTTAACATGTAACGCACGCCATAGCTATCGTATTGCGATTCAAATGTCACTTGTAGCCGAACCCATTTACGTTGTGACGCTTAAAGCGCCATCTATTGCTAAAATTTAGAACTATTTTTTTTCTAATTCCATACCATTTCCTCCTCCTTCGAGTATATTCAGTTCAAATTTCAGGTCATTCTGAGCAGTGGTTCTTTTTTCTACAGCTTTTTGAAAGTTGAACTTTAATTATAATCACCCTGTATATACACACATGAATACATGGAGTTGTTGCCCTGCAACCCCTATTGTAAGCCAGTATTCCTCCTTGTGAACTTTCTGCATACGTCTATAACCACGTTTTCTGTCAATCAGTATTTTGATTTCTTTGGCGTCAGTGGTTCAGATCTGTTGGTGAACTTCAAAAGCTCGTGTAGCAAAATAGCATCTGTCCTTGCAACATAAAACACAGATTGCCAACTTCGAAATTGAAAAACAAAAAGTTATCAACTACAAAGTTTTCAAAGACATTTTAATTTTGTCGAACATGACAATATGTAGTTGCTACTACTTTGCCTGATTATGCGTTTGTGTTTACGCAGCACGAGGAGAGAAAATGTCATTCTGTGCCGAGATATGCAGTTCTCCGAGGAATCTGAACATTGTCGTCAAGGGAACAAAACTCCAGATTACGGTATGTAGAAAACCGACACTAGTTTTACGATACAAATGACAGTCGATCCCGGGTTACTGGCGTATGTGCGAATGCATAACCTCTATACCACTGTAAGGCACGAAATCTCCTAAAGCCTGGTGATCCAACTCTGACGTCATCACCGCTGCGGCTCCCTAATATAGATATTTATAAAGGGATGCAATGAAAAAAAATAAATTAGCTTCTTCGCTATTATAAATCTATAGCAAATAAAATAAAATCTAATTTCAAATTATAATAATCTCATCATAAAATCTTAACTTGCAAATATTATTACACAAAATGGTGTGTGTTGTGTTGTGTTTGTTTTTTAATGTTTGTTTTGCCGCAGATTCATAGTGAAGTTATATTAGATATAGAAGTTGCCTATCGCAGCTTTAACATATATATCCCCTTTTTATCCAAAAATTTAAATTTTTCAAACTTCTGCCAAATTACGCACAGCCATATTTCCCATCTTGATATTAAGCATAAAACTATGATTTTCATATTCTCAGGTTTTCACGTGAATTTTAATTTAAGATGGTTCCCACACGCATTGAAAGAAAAAATTCCCTCACCAATCACAAAGAAGACTTTCAACTAAACTTTGGTTTCAGGGGTAAAAATAGCTTCACAAATTCTGGAGAGATTTAGCTATTCAAAATGGAGGTGAAGAAAGTTTTCTCTGGCTTTTTAAGAGTTGAAGGAAATTCTCGTTTTTCTCCCGACTTTTCTCTGACCTTTAGAGACGATTTCAAATTCTCTAACAGCTCCCAATTTTCCAGGTGCGTGAGAAGCCTGATTTAATCAGGATACCAAAACTTTAAATGTTGTTGTCGGAAACTTGTTGAACTAAGAGCCCTATTCTAAGATGTCTGAACTTCGGTGACCGTAAAGTATTAGATAAAATATTTATCAAATAAGAGTTTGCTACAAGTATATCATATTAATGTCTGCGCAATAGAGTACCTGATATTAAACCTTTACAAAATAAAAATATTTTATCCATATATTACTAAAATATATATAAAACATATGTAAATAATATATGTATAACTAAAATATACGTAAAAATATATCTACAGGTACATTATTATTCGAGTCGTCCTTATGTTTTCTTTTAAGTCAAGCAACTTTATTTTTCAAAATTCCCTCACTCTGGAAACCAACTAGAAACTCTTTGAAAGGTTGTCAATAAGATCAGCTTAACAATCGCTAATATTATGAGACACAGTAAGTTTAGTATAAATGGACACTAAATTTATGAGTTATTTTGAGTTGAATATCACAATTATAAAGTTTGCAGCAACATGGATTTAGCAGCAGTTCCTCCAACTTTGAAGAACTAAAAAACAAGTAAAAAAAAAGATAAATTTTAGTTAACTATTTGTTCTGCTCATTTTCCATGTATCGTATGACATGATTCAGATATCAACATAAAAAATGTGTTTTCCATAAAGCAGAGCCAATTTTTAAAAATTTGGTGCCACCTAAATTTTACACCAAAATATGTGAAGATGCTCTTTCCATGAAATAAATGAGGCCTTGAAAACAACAATGGTACAAGTCCATTTTTGCTCAAAATGAGATATGAAAGGATTTGCGTCCAACGAACCGCCAGTTTCGTTTTGGCCGACGGCAACGTGGTACTATCTTGTAGCAATTAATTACACTGGTCATACACCAGTACTATACCATTACTGGTCATATACCAGTGTTGCAGGCAACAAGGCAACCCCAGAGGGTACTTCCATGGACTTAACTCAAAAAATTCATTTTTGTGACTTATACCACTGTTGTTTTCAACGCCTCAGATAATAACAACAAATACTAAATTATTGTTAAAATGATTGATCAGTACAGCTAAAATGTTAAATTGAGCATTCTTTCATACACTTAAATTCAAAAATTTTCTCTTTACATCCCAAGTTCATCCTCTCTATGCATAGGCATAACTTGGGGGTTAGATATAGCATAAACTTGGGAAGCAAAAAATAAATCTAAAATTGTATGGGGGAAAAAGTACCATTTTCCCTCTTTTCTAAAAAAAACTGGAGGGGCAAGTGCCCCCTTGCTCCCGCCAGATCACGCCTATGTCCATATCCTTCGATCCACCTAATGTCGCGTTATCAAGCTTCAATCCACAGTAAACCCCCCATGTCTTTTCTCAGAGCATAATTTTTTGCCAAATCTATTACATCCTTCAATTTTACAATTTTTAAATGATAAGGAGTCCTTATAAGCTGGCTAAACATTATTTAGTGTCATCTGTGTTAATTCATAATATCTATCATCTTAACATCTCATATCACCAGATGATAATTAACCCTCAAAATTGCTTCCTATTGTTATCAATCCAAAGGGCGAACATTTCTAAATAGGACATACAACGAAATAGCGAAAACATGGCGTTGCCTCCTGTTTGTTGCAAGCCCTTAAATGGTATTCCTAGTATGTAATGGTCTTCTATTCGAAAAGTATTAGGCATTAATTATTAATAATATATAAGATCGATCAAAAAGAATTTAATTACATGTTTGTAAAGCGGAGTTTGTGCGCCAGCGGATTAATAGGGTCCTCAGCCGGTTAAATTTTATAATTTTTAACGAAACAATACAGAGTTTCACCAGGAGATTCCATAACAAACAGTTATTTCGACACTGGCGTAAGGTTTAAAAACACGACGTTTCGGGAGCCAACTGCTCCCTTTGTCAAGTGAAGGCAGAATTCTTGCCTTCACTTGACAAAGGGAGCAGTTGGCTCTCGAAACGTCGTGTTTTTAAACCTTACGCCAGTGTCAAAATAACTGTTTGTTCGTAATTTTTACTCGAGACCGGACACGGGGAAATGCAAGTTGTATTGTCTTGACTGTAACTTGTGAAATTTGTTATTGTATTTAAATTGAATATCGATACTAGATGCAATATGTATCCCTTGTGACAAATAAACATTATTATTATTATTATTCGTCTGAATATACGAAGTTCAAAATGCAGTACAAAGCCAATAAGAAAATAAACTGTAGACTGTTTCTGTGAGTTTCGCGACGAAAGTATGGCAACAGTCATTGCTACGTCGGGACCATCCATTTTCGGACGAACCTAAACTACTCAAGAACTAGAGAATTAACCCCCAAACTACGGTGAGTATTTGGTCGGTAAGCGTTATTTGTTTGGTACAATTGGGGATCAAATTCGGGATACCACACACTAGGCCTTATCACCGCAGGACCCCCAAAAATGGACTTTATTAAATACTTATAACAACTGAGAACACTGTTGAGTTAAAGACACATTGGTAAATAAGATGATTAAATACTCGAAAAGAAAACAGGGATTTTCTGAGCAAGTACGCGAGTATGTAGGGGCGGACTGGGCCGCCGGCCCTCGGGGCGGTGCGCCCTCATAGATGATAGGACTCGCGCCTCTGAATAGGCAAGGACTGGCGCCCTCCGATAGTCCAAGGTATGTGCCCTTTGAGAAGATCCAGTCCGCCCCTGCGAGTATATATACTTCTTTGCGGGTATTTAGTCATCTTAACCCACCACATTATCGGCTATGGGAGAATTACTCTGTTTAAGTGTTAGTAAATGCTTCTCATCGTCATAAAAATAACAAATTGTAGTTTTGTCGTCAAGTATTTCAACTAGAGCTGTCTCCTCGTTTGATCTCAAAGAATATTTTAGAAATATTCTTTAAGGAAACCTACGCATTCCGTTTTATTTCCAGCCTTTCATTATTTCTTACAGCATTTTCCAAGTAATTCGTTGAAATACTTTTTTTCAATATTTGATAAGAGAAAATATTTGCTAGTAAAAATTTATTTAATTTTACGATAACCAAAGCGATCGTGCAAAAAATAGGGAGCCAAAAATATTTTTACATCCGCTTTTAATCCATTTGTTATAAATATACAAATTAAAACGTTTTCTTCCACAAAAAATATATAATCAATGATGTCCTACATATCGGTTCCCGATGTCCATTGATTTTATAAAGCAAAGCAAAAAATAAATTAATGGATCTATGCAAAACACACTTCCTTAACTTGAAATTAAATTCGTATTTTATAATCATTCCCTTGTTGCAAAACAATTGAACAGGAATAACATCTGTACAAAAAGCGTTTGCTGTGAGACAAACGGTTAAAACATTAATTAGTGATGCACGATAACGTTGCTTAGGCTGGTATGAAACTCGCTAATTAAGGCGGCAGTAAATTAATTTGCAACAACCGAGCTTGTTTAATCATCAGCAATTAAAATACAGAAAACATTTCTTTGCCGAAAACTAATATTTTCTAATTAACTGAGGAAAACATCACAAAAAAAAAACGAAGATAACATCTTAATAAAACGGCCTCAAAAATGGAACTTCTCCTCCAGTAACTTTTTAACTATTGTTAGCTATTTATTTATACAAATCGCTTACATATTATTTAGCTTATAATTTAAAATATACATTTCTGCTACTTTACGCGTCATTCTTGCACAGGAAACATGCTAATCTTCCCTGTATCCTTCCAAATTTAGTACATGTCTTGCCGATTCTTTCATTCGGCGTTTTTTCCATTCATATTAAAATCTTCGGAAAATTGTGGCGCGACGACACACCCCGTCCTAATCTAACGCAACACAGACCCCTTTAGGAATTCCTGAAGGAAGTGGGGATGTCCTACTAAAGGGATATTTTCGGCGGGATGGAGAGAGATAGATGCGGGAGAGCTGGCTGTGAGGACACACGCCCGTTACTATTGTGCCGGTGTCGGGCTCCGGCCATTATGGTTTGAAGTGGAAATTTCCACCATATGTGTATATCTTTACGATTTTATTCCCGATCCAGGCGATAGAAAAGTCATTGTACTGCTTTCGTTGTCACGTATATTCTAGCGCAAATATAGTAGATTATTAGGCAGTGTCCATATCTTTGCTGCGTAAAGTTCGCAAGTGTCTTATATTTTGGAATACCGGGGGAGAACCCAGCGAAAGCGCCTCTTGACAAGCGAGAACGTGAAGTTGTGCCTAGGGGCACATGGTGGGAGCGAAATCCTACTCCGGCGCCGGTAGACAAAAAAGTGGTATTAACACTACCCTCATTTACTACAAAAATTATTAACTCCAACCACAAAGTATCCTTTAAATACTATTTGTAAGATCTGTATGTTTTTCCCCCTGAATAAAATTGGGATAATCTCAGGATGACGCCTCACCAAACGCCCGGTTTTTTTTTCTCTTACATTGGTATTAGAAGGTAGTATTGTAGGATTTAGGAAATATACCTCAATTCGAACACTATAAAATGATACTTTAATAATTTCGTTTTTTACAAAATCCAGAAGCATGGTAAACACGAGCTCATGACTTATTATTAGTTATCCTTCTTTTTGGAAAGAAGTTAACAAATGCAAAATTATGTTTTGTTTTCTCACCTCGAGGTGGGAGCACAACAAAACCTCCCTTAGAATCTAAGCCAACAGCGAAAAATGATATAACCTAAGCGCGAAATGTCACTCATCGACCATATCTAGTTTTATACTGATTTTTATTGTGGTTGTGACGCGTTGGAGCTGGGCGTACTCTTTTTAGTTGCTTCTGGTGTACCTTCAATTTTAAAAGCTGGTTTTAATCTGTCCACAGCTACGTTTGTCGCGTTTTCCTTTTACATCTAATTTATAAAATTTGTCGGTACGATGAAGTACTTTGAAAGGCCTGCATACGGTTGTGTTAAAGGCTTTACCACTAGGTTTGTCTAACGAATATATGTGTCGTCGTCTGTAAATTAGTATGGATGAAAGACTTTTTAGGTAGGCTTTTGGTCGTCGGTACAGTCTGTAAATTCTGCATATGATCACCTAATTTCGCTACGAATGCTGGATGTATCAAATCAGTTTGCGAAGATTGAGACAATTTACCAGGTAAGCGCAAGGTAGTACCATATACCATTTCGGCTACTAAAGCATTCCGATCCTCACGTACTGATGTTTGTAGTCCAAGTAAAACGATCGAAAGTACGTCAAACCACTTACCAGTATTATGACACATGAGTGCACTCTTTAAGTATCTGTGAAACCGTTCAACGAGACCGTTTGCAACGGGATAGTACGCAGTGGTCCTGGTTTTATATATACCGATAAAGCATGATAGACAATGAAAAGGGTTACTCTCAAGTTGTCTACCCTGGGCCGTTGTGATTTGAATGGGTAAACCGAATCTCGAGATCCATCCTCTGTAAAAAGATTCTGCCATAGTTTCAGCAATTTGATCAACCATGTGGAATGCTTCTGGCCATCTGCTGAATCGGTCCACACATGTAAGAATATAGCGAAAACCAGAAGAAGGTGGTAGAGGCCCAACAATGTCGATATGAACGTGAGCAAATCTGTCGGAAAGCAGTGGAAACATTCCCCACGGGGTCTTCGTGCGTTTATGAATTTTTAAGCGCTGACAACTATCGCAAGATTTGATCCACGAGGCCACATCTTTAGATATAGTGTTCCAAATAACTCGTTATTTTATTAAATTTGTTGTAGCTCTGATACCGGGGTGTGCTAAGCTGTGCAGAGCTAGAAACACTTCCCTACGATAAGGGCCGCCCGAGGGTTGTAGACTCCTGGGGCGAGGTTACTTACGGCACCCCCCACACGTATGTCCCTCTCCCAAATCTTCCAACTAAGCTTTTAATTATCGACTCAACATTGAAAAATTTTCAATTGGCCCTTTTAAATGCTTACTTTTAGTAGGCATATGGCCATGAACAGAAAATAACTCTAAGTGAAGTTAGGAAGGAGGCTATGAATAAACAAAAGATTTAAAGTTTTCTTTTCATTAAATCCGCAAAAAATGCATCATAAAAGTCGAACCAACAAGACTAAAGAACTATTTATGTAACACGTTACCCATTCGGAGGATTGCCATATAACAAGCTATTCTGTTCTCCTCCATTATTTCGAACCTAATCACTAACAACATCTTTAGCCTCAAAACTTTTCAACGTAACATTAAAAATATCACATAATAGAATGTATCACAAAAGCTGTAAATAGGTTGACTTATTTTACTTCTTTTATATCAGGCTTGAATAGACTTTATTATTTACGCATCGAAGTAACAAGATACCCAATTGAAACTAAATAAAGGTCCAGTCAAAAGTTTTGCCATGTTTTCCTTTAAAATTTATTGTTACGCTCAAACAAATTCCAGGCCGGGTAAAGATATCCACGCGATTAGCTTAAATGCATTCACTGTGAATTGTACTAGCGAAAGCAGCAGCCAAAGCGTATCTTGCAAAAGTAATTCATCACCAGTATATTTTTGTTTGTTGATTTATTTCAAGTAATTTCCTGAGGGACTAATTTATCTTGCACTCATCTGTCCTAACAGGAAACAGGAAAATCAATATGCGTTTAAACGGCGCAGATGTTTGAAGACAATGTTGATATTTCCGTTGATGCTCTTTTTCAGCAGAGATGAGTAATTTCATATGAAGATTCTCGACATTTCTACAATGCTGTTGGACATTAAAATAATTAATGCACAAAACGATCTCCCGAAAGCCTTCCTTTGGCATACACAGCAGAACCTCACTAATCCGAAAAGACGATTAATCCGAATTTTTGTCAGTGGGCTGCAAAGGAAGTCGACTGATAAGATATAAACAAACAATGCAGTGAGTATTGCCAACTAACTAATCGAATTTTCCTCTTAAATGACTGAAATTTGCCGTCTTCCCCACGTCGTCTCTTATCTGTTAAGCGCAAAACACCAAAACCCACACGCATCGAACAATTAGAGCTTACAGTAAATTCTGCAGTAAATATTTTTGCTAATCCGAACAGGTCTCGTTCCCAATAGGTTCTGATTAACGAAACTAATGTATAACTAAAACTTGCTACAATAGTCTATATCGTATTAATGCGAATCTAAAATAGACTGTTGAATGTTGAAACCATCATCACCATAATCACCATGTGAAACGCGCGAAATTAATATTCACTACGATTGGGTTACGAGACAAACCACATCCAATAGACTTGTTTTTAAGGAGTTCCTGATGACGTACCGATTTTTGCTAAAGTGGGAAATTATAGACAGATAAACCAAATGCTATATTTTTGATAAATTCACGGCTTCAAGAGTAAAACTAGATTGCCCCTTTGTATTACAATAGATAAAAACAAAAGAACCATTTTGCCAACTGGATTCGTACAAACAACCCTCTGGTTTCTAAAATTTTTCTTTCTTACTCATTACTTTCGCTTATCAACCAATAATGTATATTTTTTACATCAGAAGTTCAAAAGAGATTCCATACTGTGACATACAATCAAAAGAACCGATCTGCAAACAAATAATCTGTGCTCAAGCCTGTCCTGAACCGTATTCCCAATATCCTCATTTTTCTCGTGATTTAGGGATCCAATTATATAAGAAATCATGCTCACAGGCGTCTATGAAGCATAATTTCTTCCAGATAGTGATCTTTAAAAGGCTTCAGTTTTTGCGATATCTTCCCATTTTAAATAATACTGCATACTCTCTTCAGCTTTACATTATTAAGAATTGTGTTCCATGGTAATCCGAAAGAGAATGATCTACTAAATTACTCACTATGATAATCTGACTAGTCGAACATATATCCAGAGACACTAGTTTATTATTAATCCGGATTCGTCTCCCAATAGTGAAAGAATACAGTAGAACCTGGCTAAAGTGACCATATTTGGGACTGGACTGCAACGGTCACTACAGATAGCTGGTCACTATACAAGACAGATTTTGGTATAAGCATAAAATTAAGTCCCTACAAGCTCTCTTTCTCTCTTATAAAATGTGGTCACATTATTCAGGTGATCAATTCACCAAGGTGGTCACTTTACCACTTGTAGGGGTGTTATTTACTTCCCCGCTACACCGGTGAGAACAGAATCAGACTGAAAGATCAATTGCTTTATTTTGCGGAGACGAAACATACAATCACTAAACTGTACCGTGCCAAACATGCACGGCGGCTTTCCAGTTAATTACAACTTAAACAGCGCCCAATTGGGTGCTCTTTTACAATCAAAGCCAACTCAAGAATGAGCCGCTCACAGGCTCATTTCGCGCAAGTCCGCGCTAACGCAAACATGCAAATTCAAAGGTGCTAGAGAAATAGAGCAACATTTATACGGCCAAAACTCCCCTAACCTCCCCACGCCTGATCAAAAAAAAAAAGAACGTGCTCGTTCACATGTAACACTACGGCAAGAAATCGTACATGCAAGCACTCTCAGCCAAACCACCGTCTACTAGCTGATAATGATCCTCGAACAGTCATAGTTAAAATATTATGCAATTCTTTCCTTTTCTTTTTTTTAAACAAACGAAAACTATAAAACGAAATTAACCATAATATAAAAGCAATTAAAATGTAAATATTTACATAGCACCCAACAACATTTACCAACGGCTCGTTAAACACCAGGAATGCTATCCCGGCACAAATCTTACTGTCCTAAGCGGATTTACTCTTAGATTGTAGCTTGTTTGCAGCTGACGCTCTCCAGAGGTCAAGCCAGCTTCTTGATCGGTTTCTGATATCAAAAACTGAGGCATCGTGCCTTCATATGGTTTCAGTCTTTCACGATTTACAGTCAATCGTAGTTGAGTCATGGGACACATCACCAAGTACGCCACATTATTTATATTTCTTATGACCTGCTAAGGTCCTAAATAACGCGGACTTAAATTTTTGTGTGCGAGAAGTACGTCTTTTACCCAAATCCAGTCGTTTTCATGGTAAGTTCGACCTTCATAGGACCTATCTTTCTCCCTTACCATTTCATTACCTTTATCTAGGTTTCTACGCACATTTTCTGTTACATGACTCAAGCCAAACCGAAGCTATTCGTACAAATTGGCAAAATCAGTAACCTTAACTGGTGCCTTATAATTCAGTGATGGTATGTTTGGGGTCCTCCCGAACATCACAACAAAGGGACTCTCTTGAATCGATTTCTGTAAAGCGCTATTATACGCAGACACTATCAATGGGAGAAGACTTTCCGAGTCAAATCGTAAATCAAATACACTCTTTGCCAAGGTATATATGATTATTCTGTTCGCTTTCTCGACTTATCCACTTGTCCTCGGGTTATATGCCGCAGTGTTTATCATTTAATTTTAAGCAGATCTAAAATACTAGAAACCAACTGAGAAAGGAAAGCACTTCCACGATCACTCAGAATCCAATCAGCAAAACCAAATTTTAAAAACAGCTCAAACACTAATATGAGAGAAGCTGCTTCTGCTGTCAAATTCTTAGTGATCCTAACTACCATCCACTTTGAGAAAGAATCAATGATCACTACAAGATGCTTTTAACTAAGCCCTCTCGAGATATCGGACCCCAAAATCAATGCTTAACCTCCCAAACACCCTAGTGACCGGCAAAGGACGAACCGGAGCAGATACCCTAACATTCACCGAATTCTGCTGTTGACAAATAACACACCGTTGAACATACCTTTGAACGTCCCTCAACATTCCAGGCCAAAAATATTTTGATTTCAGACGCCACCAAGTCTTATCTCTTCCCCCCATGAGATACCAAAAGACAATCATGTTCCTCAAATAACACCTTTCGTCATAAAGATAGTCAACAACAAATCTCTTATTTGACTATTCCAATATTTTCTGAAATACCACAATTCATCTACCTTCACTACCTTGTCATTAGTCCGAGCCTGCTCTTGACATTACTGGTCTTTCTATTGTTCCATCTGTACATCCATTAAAGTTCCCTGGAGAATATTTGCTTCAATCTCAGGATCAAATGAACTGGATAAACAATCTTCCTGGACATTTCCTGACCCTTTAATGTGCTTTATATCAAACTGACATTCCAGCAAAAATACACTCTACCTGGCTAATTTACCCGTAATATCCTTACTAGAACGCAACCAATATAACGCAATCTTCACTGTAAATCTACGCCCATCTAAATACATATGAAAATACTTGATTCCCCATACTATAGCACATGCCTCTTTCTCAGAGACTGGCCAACTTCTCTGATGACGCCTAATACTTGCATACGCAACTGCACACTTTCTTCCATTGTGTATTTGATACGGGACGGCGGCGAAACCCCGATTAGATGCATCGTATTGTATAACAATTGATGTACTTTCACTATAGTGAACAAGTATAGGGGCAGACACTAGTTTTTTCATCAACACATCAAATGCTTGCCTACGCTTACTCTCGAACTTCCATTTTTCATCTTTCTGCAACAATCCATTCAACGGAACAGCTAGATTAACGAAGTTTGATATAAAACGATGGAAATATCCTACCATACCCAAAAATTCTCTAACACCTTTAGTATCTCGTGTATATATCAGCCGACTCACTGCCTGCACGTTCTTAGGATTTGGACCAACTCCTTTAGCAAGAATAACATGACTCAAAAAGATAACAGATTCTCGCAAAAATTGTGATTTGTGAATATTTATCTTAAGATTATATTCTGCCAACCTAATCAGTACCTTTTCAATGTGTCAAGATGGTCTTCAAGGCTACGTGATAATATTATAACATCATCGATGTATGCCAAAACAAAATCCCATTTATAAAGCCACAATCTGATCCATTGTTCTCTGAAACCCAGAGGATACATTTATCAACCCAAACTGGAGCAAATTGAAAGTAAACTGTCCATCATTTGTGATAATTGCAGATTTTTCCATAGATCACGATCTAATGGAAACTGATGAAATCCGTTCACAAGATCCAGGACCGTACAGTGGGATGCACCATCCTAAACAGAAATTATATCATCAATTCTAGGTAATGGATATGTCACTAACTCTGTTGATGCATTCAAGCGCCTATAATCCGCAACCATGCACCACCCATTTTGTTTTAGTACTAAAAATACTGGACTACTCCAAGCAGAGCCACCTCTTTCGACAATTCCTTCAACTACCATCTGATCGATCTGTCTACTTATTTCTGCACGCTTACTAAATGAAACTCCAGAAGGTCTAGCTATAACGGGTTTTGTTCCAGCAGTCCTGATCGAATATGAAGTCAATGGCATCAATTCACGATTATAATCCATAAGTACCATGCGATGTTTCTCTAAAGTTTTAATTAGCTATATCGGTAAAATTTTATCCACTAGCCAATCCTTAAGATAACTATGCCTTCGCACCACAACATTCCCATTAGAGCTGATATTGATCACTAGCAAAGCCACTTTCTGATTTTTAAAAATACCAACTGGCACTTTGGATATATTTACACAAGCTACTTCAACTGTATTAGAAAGCAAATTATTAACATCAATGATTTCACAAGGAAAATTAGCGTTCGGAATAAACACTCCATCCCTTTCACTTGTAGTTTTTAAACTACATTTTATAATCATCTGCTCTTTGGGTTTCAAAACATGTGAATTTTTCATTACCACTGCAGAAAAACTACAATTTAACACTTGATTATCATTTACAGCATTAACTTCAATATCCTTCCAAATTAAACGCTGATTTTGAATGTTAGTAAATTTTACGTACTGTGTCAAAAAATCTTGACCTAATATTAAATTATACTTAATATCAGATATTACCGTTACAAAAATTAAACAGCTATGAACTTCGCTTTCAAATTTCAAATATCCAGCAGCTTTAGGCACTATTTTAACACCTTGTACCGACCTGCCGAACTCTGCATATCACTTATTTTGTCTTGTAATGCTGCTGAAATTAATGAAGTCTGGGCACCACAATCAATCAATTCATTGAAATTATGCCCTTCAATGGTTACCTGCAGAAATATTAAAGACGCTATTTGCATACCAGGAAACTGGGAGCAGATTTGGTTTGCGGACAAATACACGCCAATTCATCCGCCTTTCATTTCCCGACGTTTCAATTGTATTCTGTGAAGACGCTGAATGGTTATCGTTCGAAGAGTCATTACCCAAAGCTCTGCTAGTGCTACAACACAAACGGGAATCAGCAAGAGATGTTGGATGGCTATTCCCTTCACGAATAGCAAGGCTTCTTTTACGCTTAAAGCACGGCGCAAATTTATGACCTCATCTTTTACAAAAATGGCAAATGATATCTTTATTATATCGTCTTAATTCACGAATGTCACTCGCATTAGCAGTAATTGCCCATTGCCGTAATTCAGCAATCACTGGGCTACGAATATCCTCCAAATTGACATTTGAAACGAGCACAAGAATCATTGAAGTCCTGCATCTTCACACTGCCCGAATGGAAAGCCAGTGGCTCAAAACACTGAATGCAAGAATTTGAAAATAATTTTCACTTTTAAAACGTTCGAATTGCAGCAAATACTTCAATAAGGTTGCACCATCGTTAATCTCCACCAAGATCAAACGCTGTCTAATATCACGTGGCAAACCTCTCATTAAATATTTAAATTTCGAGAGCCATCATTTCTGGATGTGACTAGTTCATTCTTGAGTTGGCTTTGGTTGTGAAAGAGCACCCAATTGGGCGCTGTTTAATTTGTAATTAACTGGAAAGCCGCCGTGCATGTTCGGCACGATGCAGTTTAGCGAATGTATGTTTCGTCTCCGCAAAATAAAGCAATTTATCTTTCAGTCTGATTCTGTTCTCACCGGTGTAGCGGGGAAGTCAATAACACCCCTACATATTGGTGCCGAAAACCCGTTCGTGTTTTGGCGTTCTTGCGGAGGACGAGTATATTTTTTTTTTTGGTGCGCTAGAGTGATTATTTCATGGCGGCGATTTATTTGCGTTTACCTTCGGTTTTCACTGGGAAGGGAGATCCCGAGGACTGGTTCCAAAAATTTCAAGCCATAGCGGATATGAATAAATGGACTAACGAGCAGGAAGTGAGCACTTTTCTTGTTTTCTTAGAGGGTTCGGTGTCTCATTGGTTTGTAACTATTCCAGAATAACAGAAAATAAAAATTTAGGCCATTCAGGAACATTTTCTTCAATCGTTTCGTCCTGTCAATCATGAAAAGCTTTTGAATTTTCAGTTAACCTGTCGTTACTGGAGGCCAGAAGAATCTGTTATAGACTATTATTACCACGTATTACACTTGTGTCATAGACTTCACGCAGGTTCGCGCTAAGACAAATATGCAATTCAAGGGCGTTAGGGAAATAGAGCAACATTTATACGGCCAAAACTCCCCTAACACACTTTTTACTGTATACACATAGACTAAAGCTGATCACTGTAATACAGGGTTTGGTTTTCTAGATCTTTAGAGGTTCGGATATCACGGAGACACGTGAGAGAGTCAGCTGCAGGAGGATGGCATAGTGGAGTCACACGTGTCCATCGTGCTATCAACCAGAATTCAACTCCCAATGGTATTGTAGAACATGTACCATTTTTCTGCCCAACGATGTCCGAGGTTTTTGTTTCCTTGGCAGCACAGATTCGGATTCCTTTAAAAGCTGGAAGTCCTTGCGCAGCAAGACCACTGCTTTTTTGGGCGGCAAAAACATAATATATTCCTAGAGGTGGATTTACGATTTTGCCGCCTGTAGGATGACATGTTTTGCCGCCTAATCTTACTAAACATAACTGGGAGCATAATGCGTTTTGATGCTGTTGTCAACTTCTTACTTTGACGCCCCTTGCGGTTATTTCAAATTAGTCTCTTTGTAGATATTCGCGTATTTGGCGCCTTTTGAGCCTCTTACGGCGGCACCCAAGTCAATTCTGCCTTTGCCAATGCCTAGCTATGGCTCTAAACATAACAATTGAAAATTAGTTGTTTAATTAACCGCCAAAAAATTTATCTCCGTCTTTACAAACTTCTCGGCAGCGAACTTTTCGTCGAAAATTTGCCATCGTGGACTTCAGACCTACGGCGTCAAATTTTTAAGCTAAATAAAATTATTAATATCTGACTATTATTGATTAATAATTAATATTTATTAGTAATTAATAAATAGTAAGTATTAGTAATTAATAAATGAAGTAAGTATTAGTAATTAATAAATGAGTGATTATTAGTAATTAGTAATTAATAGTAATTAGTAATTAATAGTAATTAGTAATTAATGATAATTAGTAATTACTAATAATTAATAATTAGTAATTGTTAATTGATTAGTAATTGTTAGTGATTAGTAATTGTTAGTGATTAGTAATTGTTAGTGATTAGTATTTATTGATAATTAGTTATTATTAATTAATAATTATCATTGTTTAATAATTGTTATTAATTAATAATTGATTGTTGATTAATAATAATTATTAATTATTAATTGTTGATGATTAATAGTATTTATTAATTAATAATTATTATAAATAATATTATTAATGGCGATAATTAATACATTTTTAAGATAAGTAAGCTGAAGCCTTCATCATATTTAGACTACTGGTAAATCCGCCATTGTAAATTCAGCGACGAAGTACGAAACAAAAGTTGAATTATTTCAATTATAAATTTTGTCATAAACAGACGCCCATTTGTGGAAATCCTTCAAAAGAATTCACCGTAAATAATTTACTCAATAAAAGAAAATTATTATTTATTAAAAACAAATTAATTGTATGTCTCCAAAATGTGTCAGATCACAGTAGCATTTTTAAATTAAATTTTTAAATGGAAAGCAAACGATAGTGCTAGAAAACGATATAATAGTTATTTATATGCTCTAAGTATTTTAATTTTGTTGGAAACTGCGAACTCTTTAATTGTCGAAGATGAATTTGATTTTGATTGAATTATAAATAAATTTTCCAATTGACAAAATTTCAATTATAAAAAATGCATAACGGTGTTTTCAATTGCTTAGTCTTTAAAGACATATTGAGATACTTTAATGGCCATTGAATTTCTTTAATTATAGAAAAATTGTCGACTTCGTTTTTTAATAGTCGCCGTTGACTGGCATCCGAAAGTATTTGTATTAATAACTATTACTATGCTGCGTAGAAAATTTTCAAACACTATTAACCAAATTTCTTTTCAAGACAATATTTTAATTAAAAACGTGGGGAATCAATTTAGGAAATAAAAATGAATGGCGGTGGACTGAACCGAAAAACTGAATTTATTAAACTTCTTTTTCGGGAGTAGCAAAATAAATTATAAGTCACTAGCTCTGAGAATAACTTAATAATGTGTCAGATCTAAGAAATACCCTTACAAAATGTGCATACGGACAAACCTTATAGAATTGCTATCCCACTATTTTGAATGATGTCAGGGACAACGAATACAAATTATAATTTATGTAAATAAGTTTTTCTTCATATATGCTACTTTTTCTCTAACTTTCTCCATTAGGAAAATTTTAGTGTTGGATTTTTTAATAGTAGTTCATATCTTTGCTTTATTATCATATTTTGCATTGTACACGTTATTATTTTTAATTTCAAAGGGATTCCAATCACGCATGTAGTTATGATGCAAGTGGTGCAATTAGAAACAAGGACGTATGAAAGCGGTGCTCAAAGGATCAAGCCCCCCTATTGGAAATCGAAAGAAATTTTCTCTAACACCGCATTATGTGATCTTCTGTAAAACTACTTGAATCCCATAGTTTTTTATTTACTACACCACTGATTATAAAAGGTTTTAAATGGCAATTTTTAAATTATTAAAAGTATGGACAAGTGGCATTGTATAACTTCAGCTAGTGGATATTCTACAATCGCTCAGCATCCTCTTACCCCGAGAAAATAAAACACAATATATATGCAGTGGAACTTCGGTAAGTTGGAACCGAAGGGAGGGGGGGGTAAAAAAAATTTCAAGCTATCAAAAATATGAGTTACCCAGACATACGCGAACAATGCATTTTTTTGTTCAATTCGCATTACTTTATCTTATAGAAAATCTATATACGTTCAATAGAACTTACATACACTCATAGACAACGAAAGTTGTGCACCAAGGAGGAAGCATGGGATGAACCTGAAATTTTACTGATGGAAGGATACAGACGAATAATATGCATGATCAAAAAAAAACAAAAAAAAAACAGAGCATCAGAGTAATTACTGAGAGAGCTGTGGTACACAAACGTGTCATTTTAAATAACTCGTCACACCGCCATGTGCTACGATACAAGCAGCAATATGGTCCGGAATGGTATGGAAGAGACGCCTGAGACTGTCTTACGTTAGGCAAATCCACACCAATTGAGCGTTACGTTCCAAGTCCCATAGATTGCGGCAACGAGGTAGCTGACGCTTCAACTGGTCTCACACATGCGCGATAGGAGAAAAGTTTGGGGAGCGGGCAAGCCATGGAAGTGTCTGGACACGACGCAGGGAGGCCTGGGTTATCTAAGCAATATGCGGCCGAGCATTATACTGCTGAAATATTGAACTTAAGATCCCAGACACAAATTGGAGCACATGGGTCCTTAGAGTCTCATTAACGCGACGTACCGCTGCCCAGTCAATGTTCCAGGTACCACTACTAGAGCGAATCCGCTATCATAGGTTGTGGTTGCACAGTCCCTGTTGCCTGAGGTGCGACTGCTATGTCGCTGGATATCGAAGTTGGAACTGTGGCATTGTCCAGGTTTCCTTCGAACCCAAACACGTAATCATCTGTCACCAAAATAAAGCTGCAGTTACCGGTAATCACGCGTTGCCAGTCTTTGACTTTCTACGTTGCTCTGGCCTGACACCACTGCAAATGGAGAATGATCCCGCGTTAACGGCGGCAGGGGAGGCTCGAGGTTGATTTTGAACCCGGGCGGCCTGGCGCGGATTGCTTTTTGGCGCCCCCTCCGCCGAAAACAGAAGATTTTTATAGATGAACAGTGAGCCATATACTTTATAAAGTATACCGAAAAAATTTCTCTAAAAATGTCTCTAAAAATTTCTTTAAACGTATCTCTTTTTAAAGAGATTTTTTACTATTGGGTCCATTAAAAAAATTTTAACTTGACTTCAGTTTGGCTCCCCCATCCAAACGGGGCCCCGGGCGGCCGTTCGGTTCACTCTGCCCTTAAGCCCCAAATGGCAGAACGGGTAAGAAAAACTGGGATAGCTCCCATCAGTTGTCTAGATATGATTCGAACACACACGAGCCCCTACTTGTGCCCATATCGAGGATAGAGTCGCAGAGAGCTCTATACATGTCTGATACACTATCATTAGGTCTTCTCCACTCGTAGTATAGTCCTAACGATCCACGTGACGGGCTGTCCAGCGCTCTGACCACCATGCGGTTTTCGGTCAGAAGATCAGACCTCTCTCTCAAAGTCCGTCAGTTGCGTCTATCGTTTCTGGCAACTACTCACCATTCTTTTTCACTCCGTGCTTGCACTTGCGTCGACTGAAGCTTCTTATATTGATGTGGTGTTGATTGCATGCCAATTTATAAGGCCGCTGGCTCATGCTTGCAGCGCCACTCACGGATCATACGCAATCACACCAGACTAAGATCACTTGCATGCCAGCATACCCTCGAACTATTTACATAATTTCGCAGTTGTAGAGTATTTTCTTCTTGATGTCCGTGAATGTACACGGAGCTTCCATATTATTGGAAATTTCTATATATCGAAATTTTTGTGAATCCCTATAGTTATTACATAGAGAAACCCTTCCTGCACTCCGAAAAACCTCAACACATGCATCGATTTTTTTTCCATGGCAAATCGGGATATTTTCACTCGTAATAATGATGTTAAGAAAAACAAGCGATATAAAAATTAAACCAAACTTTCACTAAAGGAAGATAATGAAATGATTTTATCAAGGGGACGCCAACGGATCGCCTGACAGTTGCATTAGTTCCACACTTTCTTCACTCCTGTTCTCATGCAACCTTCCTCTGTAAAGGAGATTCAATTTGTTTCAATCTTTCCTATCAGCTGTTTGTGTTCATCACGGTACGCAAAAATATATACAGAAAGCGAAAATATTCTCGAAAAGATGTAAATGTTCTTAAAAAGACCGAAACTTTGAAAAAAGTAGAGGGTATAGAGTGTGTAAAAATATATTGTCCTTAAATTTGGCAAAATTACCATAAAGTACGGTGTCTTTAATTATAAGGAGCCGGGCATTCGTTATGAAAACCTTTAAAGATATTGTATTTGAGAGGAAATGTCCTAAAACATAGTAATTTTCAATTTGCCAAAAATGTTCTTGACGATGTCTTTCACAGACTTAAAGACTTTTATGCAGAAACGTCATCGAAATGTGTTGTGCAGAAAGACCAATTTCTTTCGACAAACTAGTTGGAATATAAAAACATTTCTCTTTGTAAACAATCATAACTGAACAATGTGTGACAGAAACCATGTCGATTGCCATATTTATATGCATTAAAATTCCTGAAATTTTTCTCCTTTATGATAATGAAATACAAAGTTTTGAATACTCTATATCAGGGATTGACAACCTTTTTTGGCTGCGGGTCAAAATCAACCAAAATGTGTGTGGAAATATTCGACGAAACAATACGCAATATAAATAAGACACAAAAAACAACGTTTTAGAAGCGTATTTATGTCAAGATTGAGTTCAAGCTACGCGTTTCGGGCGATAAAAGTTCGCCCTTCTTCGGGAGTGAACACGTGGAATATCGTCAACAAACGAGGTTGATTCGCGGATGTAACTAGAGTTGAGTTATTAAGTGAAATGTTGACTTCCAAAAATAGGAAGTCAAGTACTACGTGGTTTTTGTAGTGCGGCCACTACACCATCTGAACTTCAAGTGAATTGTAGTGCGGCCACTGCCAATTCATCTTCGAACTCAAGTGGGTCACTTGAAATTATGAAATGGGTCACTCGGCGACCCGCGGGTCATAGGTTTCAGAGGCCTACTCTATGTATTCAGAAAGTATTTTCATATTATTTCAGATATGATATATATATTTAAAATACACAGATATTGTAAATAAAATACAAACCCCACGTTCTATAGAATCATAAAGTCTTAGAGATAATATTTGTCTTCTGGCATATTACATATTCAAAAATGTGGTATGCTTTGAATATCATATTTTTTTCTTGATAAAATTCCTTTATTAAAGACCAAGACTGAAAAAATCAGAAAGAAAATTTAGAAAAATTGATTCTCTCCAAATACTTGGTCTATTCTAAAATATCTCCATATTCCTTTCGAGATTAATATTCTCTATTCTTCATAAATTCCAGGTGTAGCCGTGCTTTTGGAAATTGAATATAAATGAACTCAGATTCCAAAAAGCCCGCTCCAAAATTTTCCAAAACATAAATCCTAGAAATCAGAGTTATGTATTTATAATGGATGAAACATTTTCCAAGAAAAATAAAGGAGTTAATAGGCATTGACACTTATTAATTACTCTTATTATTTATTAATTATCTTGATTTGTTAAAAAAATTATTAATTACTTACTAATTATCCTTTTTATTTAATAAAGGAAACTCAACAACCTTCCATCGGTGGAAGATGCAGGTGCAAAATTATATTGAAGACTTAAGCCAACAGGACATTTCTTTATATCACCTACTTTCACACGTATAATTATAGTACAATTTTTTATAAAACGTAAGTTAGTGTACAAGTTTCAATAAGTTGAGTAGGGGAGATTTGTTTATTTAAATGCCGATGTGCTAGGTCATTCAATAACCCATGAAGTATTCCCTATGTGGTCAGAATGTGAATGTCGAATCCATTAACAATTCTTAATATCAACCTCTTAGAATATTAAACAATAATATAAATCAACGTTTATTGGCGTAGTGATACCAGCGCAGATATTGTGGCGTGATTAGATGGTGAAACGTTCGAAAGAAAATAAATATTTCTGCGTTCGGTGGGACCTGAACCCACGACCTTCCACTTGCCGGGCAGAGGCTCTACCATCTGAGCTACGAACGACAATATCCAATCCCTTACGAACGTATATAAAGACTTTACTGAAGCCGGTTATTTCGTAGAACGGTGTAGTACATGGACTACTTAAACCAAATTACGAAAGCGGTATTAAATTGATCGAAATGCCCATTGCAGCATATGTATTTAATTAAATAAAAACTCTTAGAATATGTTCAATATCTGGCTACGCTTTTCATATTGAACAACCAGTCCTCTGATATTTCAGTTACATCTCTTATAACCTCGTTAAATTTAATCCCTCTTTTCCTCCACCATAAACACCTAGGCCTTACTCTTTAATGTAAAATTCTTCATAACCAATATAAATATGATTTTCCTTAATATCTCATACCCGCTAATTACATTTCTTCTCGTATCGATATCATCCGCTGAAATTACAATTATTAACTTCTCATAGTAACACTCATAATTTTTTGTTGTTGCTGCTGTTTCTGCTGCTGCTGCTGAAAGGATTAACGATTGGAAAAAGTTTAATTCGGAACGCGTTTGTTCATCCAATTTCAATGCATTTGCTCATATCTTCCTACAATATGTAACATCCTAATTGAAAACTCTAACTGTGCACATGAATAAATAAATAAAAACGTCTCCAAATGGTAGTATGAATGTAACAGATCTTTTGAAATTACATATGCATTTGGAAACGTTATGGAAGGCGAGTTTCTTTCATGAGTACCTTGAAAATAATTCCACAGAAACGATGTCAAAATTATGCGAAGTTTGTCTCAAATACGGTAAGCATGAATCAAGGACAAAGGTGATTCCAGCACTTTCTATCTGAAAGCCATATAGCCTTAAAAATGAGCTAAGGTAAAGACGTCTTCAGCAGTCGGATAGTAGTCCGTTACAACAATCAAGAAAATCCTCAATTAACAGCGAAAAAGCGAAGCAAAAACACGGTATCAGATTTCTCAACAGTTCATCAGCATCTGTGAAAGATTGGTGAAGTGTTGGATTAATAGTTTCCTCACAAAATCTCGGAGCACAGTTTGGGACAACGAATAGAGATTCGTATGGTCTCATTTCTTTCGACGCGAGAAAGAACCTTTTCTGAATCGAACTGCTGATAAGAAATGGATTGAATGTGTCCAGCGACGTAGCATTGGTTCCTAACACCTGGAGCAAATTAAATATCGCGCTCTCTTTCACTAGCCCAATATTGAAATTCTGTCCCCGAAGGTTTTGCCCTGGTGGCCTCCATCTGACGAAGATTATGCTGTCAGTTGGGTGATATAGTGATGAAGTTATTCATTATGATCTTCTATTCTGTAGCCAAACAATAAGAAAGGAGCTCTATTATCAAAAACTGGACTGATTAAAGCAATCCGTTGAAAACAATGGTCAGCACTGAACAACAGGAAAGGTTTTTTGCTCTTTCATGATCATGCCAAACTTCGTGAGGTGAAAGGGATGCTCCAAAAGCATCGAAACCCTTTAAACAGTAAGTCATATGCTGCTGCACACTCCATATTTTACTGATCTAGTATTATCAGATTATTCTCCTTTTCGCAGTCCCCACTACAACCTTAATGTGAATAATGTCTCGGTAACATCTCTTAAAGCTTCTTTAAACCTAATTCCGCTTTCCTTTCACCGTAAACACTTGCGTCTTACTCTTTGATATAAAATTCTTGAATCATTATAAATGTAACTTTTTACAATACCTAAGAGCTGCCGATTATATCTCTTCTCGTATTGACCACTCTTTCAAATTATAATTATTTACCGCACACAGCAATACTCATAAATTTATTTTTTTTTTTTTTTGCTCAAACGATTGACAATTGGAATAAGCTTAACTCAGAATTGTGTTCCTTCAATTAATATCAATGCATTTGTTCATAATATTCGACAATTTGTAACATCTTAAATGTGTATTGTATACTCCTACCTGGGCCCTCACGGGCCAAATAGTATTGTATGAACAAAATAAATGAGTTTCATAAAATGGGTTGATGCCCAAAGAGAGCTCGATGATTTCTGCACCTTAAAACTGGAAATATTTTATTATTAGGGAATTGAAAAATTAGGAATATCCGACGTCGAAAAATTAAAAATAATGTGGCTACTTATATATTGTGTTCGGAGAAACTCTTTAAATTATTTACTAAGTTTCAAAACTACCTCTGAGAAACAATATTTCTTTCCTTTTACTTATACGATGAATAATACTTTTTGAAACTACATATTATGATATGCGGTGTATTCAAATAAAATACATAAAAAAATATATGATAAACAGTGTGAACGAGGACAGAATGCAAATTAAATTATATTAAGTTATATTGACATTGAACCTTAATTCTACTTCGGTAAAATTACAAATTTGTAATAATAAATACAAGCAAATATTTTACAAATACCATATTATTTTAAATTGAGTAGTCTGCCTGCTCAGTATTGTGTAAATATGGAAATCTGACTAGCTTAAGCTACGCAGTATCAGTGTAAATAATAGAGAAAATCAGTGTAGAAATCATTTTCATATAAAGAAAATACCTTAATTCACCTGCAAAGACAAAATTTAAAAATTAGCAAATTTTTAAAAATATTAAATTCTAATCGAAATTTTCAAATATGGTTTACACGTAATTCTTTTTTAATCCAAAAATAGTTTTCAGTCGAAGCTATAATTTAAACTTATAAGCAAAAAATTTAATGGATTCTATAGAATATATTTTGAAAAGATTAATTTTTATTTTGAAATTTTGAAATGGTTTATTTTATGAATAATAACGTGCATGTAATTTTGTAAACAGATATGTGTTTTGAATTATGACACATGGTGAAATATAATGTAAATGAAGTACTTATTCGATCGATTAATCAATAAATAAATGGTCTGCCAACTTAAGATGATATTTGCAATTTAAATAAAATTGTAAATAATAATAAACTGATAATTAGAATTACGGAAAATACTAAATAAAAATTCAAATTTGGGTTTTAAAGCAAATCAGCGGTTTTTCTTCAATGGTACTTGCAGAAATGCTTTTATTTCAAGAATATTTTCTGTAAAAAATACATCCAAGACATTGGAAATTTTAAATTTTAAACAATAAACGAAGTAAATCTGAATAGATAGCGAAATATATTAAACCACTAAAGCGATATCTGTTTAAACATTCACACTTGGAAAGCAATTTCGTGACAAAGAGCAGAAATTTTAGGGAACATTTCATTTCAACAGTTTCGGAAAACGAAGTTTTCCACTTCAACTCCTCGTCGGGATAATTAATCAAAGGGGAGGCTTTGGAATTCCGTCTCCGCAAATATTGAACTAGTGGTTTCGTTGCAGCAAGCGCTTTTTAGAAAAGGGGCCCTTTTCTTTTCCATCATTCAAAAGAACTTATAGAGGGTAAAAAATCTTCATTTTCGCGGCAAAAATTAAAGCGGAAAAAAATTTATACGCTGGGAGCATTCTAGCAGAAAGAGGAGTTTCCGTTCAATAATACGAGAAAATAAAGGCAGGTTATTTGCTTCGTGACTAATATATTAGAATTTGTTAATTTTGCATAGTTCCGTTGCTGTTCTTCCCGGCTTGTTTTAAAGTTGTTTAATCATACATTTTCCTGAGAAAAATAACCTTATACTAGTAATTCTGCGTACATAATATTCATAAAAAAACGTGATATGTTTGGCTGTCCGGAAAAAGGAAAAAGCCAAGAATATCAGCCTAAAAAGCAGTCGTTTATTTAATGTGGCTGTCTTTGATCTTTTAAACTTTTTTCCTTATTAAGAGATTTTTTTTTGGAAAAGTAGTCTTACTAATAGTTCTTCACTCGTAACATGCATATGCCAATATTAACCTTAGTGCTCGTCATAATTCATTAGATATTTTTACGGTTTGCATTTACTTTAAATTTTGAAAAAGGTTGATGACATCTATTGCAGTAAACAAATTAGATAAAAGGTAGTCATGTTATATTGTAAAATTTCTGTTTCAGTTTTAGGTGCAAAAGTCAATATATATTACGTATTTGTAATGTCCTCTTCTGCTACTAATCTCTTGTTGGAACTCATAGCTTGTAAGGTAAATCGCAGTAGTTTCTTTCGGGCTAATGATAATGTGCGCTGTTGATTACTTAGAAATTAAACAACAATGTCAATCAATCAACGTTTATTGGCGTAGTGATACCAACGCCGATGTTATGGCGTGATTAGATGGTGAAACGTTCGAAAGAAAATAAATATTACATAAAAAGGTTAAACACTGGTAAAATAGCAATGAAAAAGATCACTCAAGCTTTCGGACGCATCAGCAGCAGTCCTTCATCAGGAGTAATGACGATGTTATGTTTCTGTCTCTTTTTTTATACTTGAAATTTTTATACCATACCCCGCCACTCCACGCGCCACTACAGCTCAAACTAGAGCTTATTCGTTTTGGAGAAAAAGAGACGCTTTCCCCATCCTGGATTCGAACCAGGGTCCCTCCGTTTAGCCCGGAGTGTCTTGGACCGCTAGACGAATGAGGACAGGAAACAACGCTCTCTTTCTCCGTATGTAAAGATGTTAAGGTATTATTACCCTCCGCAGGGATAACACAATTCTGCCAACATACCAAACCCGCAGAATTTTAGAGTTTCGTAAACTGTTATACTATGGGCCTGCCAATTACTTTATTACTCCCACAGCCCAAACTAGAGCTTTCATAATTTTTGGCAGAAAAGAAACGCCTTTGAAATTTCTGGAAAACCCTTCATCAGAGTAGTCCCGCAGAATGGAAAAACCCAATGAGAACCAATGGGAGGCCTCCAATAGAATCATGGAAGAAATTTCATTAGGGACTCCAGCCCAGGAAACCCACACTGTGTCAGGTCAATTTAAGACAAGTCTCATGCCAATTTGAGTATTGGCACCCCAAACCATAACGCCCTGTTGTGGGCATGTGTGGCGTGCGATAGTAAGGGCAGGATCCCCACGCTGCCCTGGACGTCTCCAGACACGTCTGCGGTTGTCGTCAGGACACAGTTGGAAACGGGACTCGTCACTAAAGACTATACGTCCCCAGTCAGCGCAGTTCCAAGTTGATCGAGCCCGGCACCACTGTAATCGGACTTGACGGTGTTCTACATAACGTTCTACATAAGGCACGAGCTCTTCGTTTTCAAATAAACATAAACGATGCTGAACATTGCCGTTCCTATTCGCCGCATCAAATACAGCAAAATTAATAGGATTGAACAAACAGGCATGAACAGATGATTTGCATTTTACTAAGTTCATCATTCATGAGTTTGCTTTCTGAACAATAAATTGTTTAGATGACAAGTACGTTTATATTTAAAACTGTGTTCATAACTCTATATATTCCCTTATGCGTGATAAAGAGACGATTGATAATTTCTAAGTATTTATTTTATATAAATCGATTATGTATATATTAATGTATGTTTAATGTATGTTTTATATTAATCGATATTGTTGTTCGATTTATATAAAATAAATACATATGCTGCAACGGGCATTTCGATCAATTTAATACCAGTCTCTTTGCAATTTGGTTTAAATAGTAGTCTATGTACTACACCATTCTGCGAAATAACTGGCAACAATATATATACGTTCGTAAAGAGATTATATATTGTCCTTCGTAGCTCAGTGGGTAGAGCCTCCGCCCGGCAAGTGGAAGGTCGTGGGTTCAGGTCCCACCGAAGGCAGAAATATTTATGTTTAATAAAATACAGGGTACCAGGGAGGAAATTACATAAAAAGGTTAAACACTGGTAAAATAGCAATGAAAAAGATCACTCAAGCTTTCGATCATCAGCAGAGCGAATTCTCACTGCAGTAATGAAACACTTTCAAACACAGAAACAAAACACATACACACGGCACTTAAAAATAATGGATACCCTAAACGATTCATTCTCAGAAACTGTAGACCCAATAGTACATCTTTAAACAATACATCTCACACCCGCATATCTATTCCATATATTCACGGCATTTCCGAAACAATCTCTCGCATCCTTAAAGAGGCAAATATCCAAACATTCTATTCCCCTGTCACAACACTTCCATCCAGAGTGCCATCTC
Organism: Dysdera silvatica; assembly: GCA_006491805.2. NCBI lineage: Eukaryota > Metazoa > Arthropoda > Arachnida > Araneae > Dysderidae > Dysdera > Dysdera silvatica. The sequence goes on from QLNU02015003.1 coordinate 89,489,453, forward strand.
CATTGCCATCGATAGCCGGACCCCTTTGGTGGTCATTTCTGGCACACTTACAGCACAGCGGTACGTAGACGACATTCTACGACCGGTTGTGTTACCGTTCCTTTTGCGACACCCTGGACTTACGTTTCAACAAGACAATGCCCGGCCGCACACGGCACGTGTTGCTATGAATTGTCTTCAAGCTTGCCCAACACTTCCTTGGCAAGCTAGATCTCCTGATCTCTCTCCCATAGAGCACATTTGGGACGCTATGGGAAGGCGATTGCAACCATCCAGGAATGTTGACGATTTAGCCAGAGAGTTGGAGACAATTTGGCAAGAAATTCCGCAGGACACCATCCGGGATCTTTATCAGTCTATGCCACGCCGGGTGACAGCTTGCATCCAGGCCAGAGGTGGACCAACGCCTTATTGACTTCCTCCCTTTGTAACGGTCAAACTCTGCAATAAATCATTCAATTGTTCTGAAATTTTAATCGTTTCTTTTTCTATGTATGTTCTTCACATCCACCAATTTTTATCGCAATCGGACAACTCCTTCTTGGTGCGTCGATTTTTTTTTGTTATAGAGTGTATAATTGTAGCTGGGGCGATTGGCAATAGTACAGCTCTATCGTTCTTTTTTTTCCAGCTTTTTACAGTATTTAACTTTTTGTATTTGGAAACGATGTGTGAAATTGTATTCCGAATCTAAAAGTCTAAGAGTCTTTGTCTTACTACCAACTAGTGCATACCTATTACAGAAGGCTTCGCCAAATATATAATTTTCATACATTGTTTCCATTTATCCTTTGACGTAATAATTGTAAAAATTAAACGTTCCGATAAGTAAAGAACTAAATTTGAAATTGACTGTAGTTTTTCTGAGAAGGCCTTCTTACAGCATTGAGACTCTTGGTTTTTTTATTTCGTACGAACACATCTATGGTAAACGATCGATTCCGTAACGAACACTATAGATCATTGTGGCTCCTGAACAAGGACTTTAATAATACAAAACACTGCCATTACGTGGAAAAATATATAATATAATAATATATTATAAATAATAGAATAATAATAGAATAATATATAATAAATATAAGCGCATTGCAAACAGACCAGATTATAATCCAGAAGGTTCTTAGATATTTGTAATTACTTTATTGTAAGTCGAATGAAGACATCAACTGTCAGTAAAAGTACTGTTTTGTGTGCGCATGGTATTTAACAAAATATGGTGAAATCTTCTTATAACAATAATATGTCTATAACGATAACTTTTTCCGGAAACTGACAGATATAGAATGCATCAGATTCAATCTTTACTACAATGGTATCTCTTCCAGGTTTCTAGAATGTGGTTATGAAGAGAGTTCACTGCATCGCGAATTTTGCAAGTGAAGTTTGTTCGAATAAAATAAAATAAATAAAAAATAAAAATAAGTGCCAATATTCATACATATTTTTCATCATTAATTTGTACACAGGTTGTCCGCACATATTTAATAGGTGCATTTGCTTCTAATGTTAACAGTGTGTGTGTGTAACATCTATATTCGATTTATTTTTTAGTAGTCTTTAGACTAATACGGTGTAGGCCTGTTTAAATTGTTTTTTATTCAAATCACTTGCTTCAAAATAATTCAGAAGGTAAAATATTAACTTAATTTAACAATAATTTAAATCGCTTACGGCTGTTTCAACAGCCCTGGGCTATTTTCATCAGAATGGCTAACGATAAACACGCGATGTCGTCGTCAAATTATTTCAAACTCCAAGTAAAAAAAGTTCAGTCAGTAAATAATTTCTACCTATAATTTCCTTACTTCATTTTCACCTTCTTTCAATCTCCATCGTTTATTTTCTTTATCCTTACTTTTTGTTTTTCCGTTATTTTCTTAGTTTTAATTTTACTTTTCCATATTTTCTACTTCTCGTTAATTTAAATTGTACTTCAATTCCTTCTGCTTTCTTACCTAACCTGTTTCGTCTTCTTTTTCTTTCGTGTTTTTGATGTTCAGATCCAAGTTTAAATTTTACTAATTATGTATATATCACTGCAGAGTATAGTATAACTGCTAAACTCCAATGATTTTGATTGTAATCGGTGTTTTTGTTTCGATACCAAATATAAACTTTCATACTTTTAGAAACTACTTTTATCAACATTTTTTGTAAACGTAGTAATAGTAATACCGATGTCATGGCGTGGTTAGATGGTGAAACGTTCGTAAGGAAAAGAAATGTGTTTTGCATCTGGTGGGGTCCCACGACCTTCTACAATCCGGGAAGGTGCTATCACTAACTGAGCTACAGACGACCAAACAATCAATTCCCTACGAACGTATTTAAAGCATATTTAAAAAAAAATAATTGCCTCTAATTTAATCTGCGTAGTGTTTGATTTGTATGAATTCATACTTTTGTTGCAGTACTTGGGTATAAGTACTGCAACAAGTAGTGAAGTTTTTAAGAATAGCACAAGGCAGGCTATTTGTGAAAGTTTTATGGTATTAGGACAGCGAATGTCACTCTGCATTGAAACCTACAGTTTTCCCAGGAATCCGAAGCTCTTAAGGCATAGGAAATCAACCCCCAGATACCATGTGTAGTTAGACAGAAATTGTTTTTTTTAGCACGGTTGGGAGTCGAACTGGATAATCACATGCTAGGCGAGAAAACCCGTACCACTTCAATACCTCAGAGTTATAAATAAATATCATTTCTTTCGATAGCATGCCCTATTCTTCCATTACTAGTTCTCATTCTTTATCCTGTAATAATTTTCCCTTAACCATTCTTTATTAGCCACCTATTATTAAGTTTAACGAAACACTCTTATTTTTGCATTTTTTCTCCATATTTTCGCTTCCTTTTTAGGTTTTTCCCCCATATTTTGCTTGCTTTTTGCATATTGGTCAAATATGTAAGCTTTATACAAATGATACAAAGAATGACAAAAGGACAATATATATATATATACTGTAAATGTGGATCGATGGCTTAACCCTATTTTTCCTAGAAGAGGATTATTACGTGCAAACAAATTCCTGACCTGGAACAGATATTTATAAGGTTAGCTTAAATGCATTCAATATGGATTGTATCAGCGAAAGCGGCAGCCAAAGTGTATCTTGCAAAAGTAATTCACCACTAGTTTATTTTTGTTTGCTGATTTACTTCGGCAATTTCCTGAGAGACAGATTTATCATGCACACTCATTTTCCTTAACTCTAGTCGGGAAAATCAATGTACGTATGAAATCTGAAAATGTTTGAAGTCAATATTCAAATCTCCGCTGATGTTTTTCGGTGGCGGTGGGTATTGTTGTATGCAAATTCTTGGCATTTCTACAGTGCTAATTGTCGTTAAAATAATCAATGTTTAAAACTGCCTTCTTTGCTGGCTTTCCTTGACTTATGAAATGAAACGTGTCCCAATGGTTTATGTCACATTCATCGACAATACGGTCGATCGAAACCGCGTTTCAAAATTATAATGTTGAATAAAAAGAGAGAAATTATGAAACATTGGAAAATTAAATGAGCAAGATGGTGATAAAGTTGAGCTACAAGATGTATCACATCCAGCTGAAAAGCTTTTGGAGCGTTCCCGAAGTTGGGCCAATTTTCATTATACTGGGGTATTATAAACAGGTAAAACAAATAAATGAAATAGTAATACACTACGCGAAATTAAAAATATAAACATGTAATATATATAATATATAATATAATGCATATAATATATAATATAATGCATATAATATATAATATAAAGATATAATATACATATAAATATAAATAAAACAAATTATCACAGTTAAACTTTAATATCATTGACAGTTGTTTCGATAGCACGTGGCCATGTCCTTCAGAATGATAACACCTAATGTGTTGGCTAATGTTGCCAGCCAAACTTTACCATAATGCATGACGTAAATCCGTTGATGGTCAAAATTAAAAGTGGAAATTAAATAAATAAGGACGTCTCTGGTTGCAGAATCGAAAAATAAAGAAAGTTTATTGAAACAGTTGTCAATGGTATTAAAGTTTAACTACGATAATTTATGTTATAGTATTCATTAGATAAAACAAATCCCGTATTTTCGGTAGATCTATGACTCCGCGAGAATTAAAATAGATTTTTTTCTTGTTATAAGGGACAGAAAAACAAGGAATTATGCTACCAACTGGGCTTCAACCAATAACCTTCTGGGTTCTAGTTTCATCATTCTTTTTCTTTCGCAAAATCCGAATAACGTCTGATTATGAATTTGAAAGAAGTTCATGCACAAGGAGACCAGATATTGCGACATTGTGACAAAACAACCAATCTGCAAACACAAAGTACTTTGGCTCGAATCCGTTCTAAAGTATGTCTTCACTTTTTTTTTTGCTGATTTGGAGATATAGTTTAGATAAGAAATCAGGCAATGGGTCTGAAAATTTACATAACTTTCTCTGGTATTAACTTTTAAAATTTTCCTCTTATTACAGCAATATCTTTCTCTTTTATACGACAACGTATACGTCTTTAGACTTTACACCAGTGGCGCGATTTGTATGTTCTAGCAATTCGAAATACAGATAACAAATTTATTAAATACCATAATATGCAAGAACGGACATATAAGTCGTGAAGTTCACGACTATTATAAGTGTAAAAATTGACTTGCTAAAGTTATTCAATGTGAAAGTTTTCTTCTGTAGATTGCATCAACAAATGTAATCTTTTTTAAATACGGCGAAGCTCTAACATTTAACTATTTACTACATAATTTGTTGATTCAATCTGTAAGTGTAAGCTTGTTTTTTAAACTGCATTTTTTAGGAAGCTCAAACAAAATTTCAGCACGTATTATATACGATATTTGTGCATTACACATCGTCGATAATTTTGGGATAAAATAAAAAAATCTTTTTAATCCTACACTGATTGTCAAAAGCACAGTCTTATTTGCAAAATTCATTTGAAACATTCAAACGAAATCTGCTTTTAAAAAAACAAGCAATTATATTTGACAAAATTTTATGTGTTTAAAACAGGGCAAATGTATTTTTTTCAAATTAAAATATTAATTGCAAAAAATAGTTTATCGTACTATAAATTAATACAGTAGTTCTTTCTGTTCCGTCTTTATTCGATTTGGTGGAAAACGGTCAAATTCGTTAATTGACGAAAAGAAAATTCGATTTTGATTAAATTTTAAACAAAGGTTTCTAATTGAAAAATTTCAATTATAAAAAATGTACGCGAAAGTTGTGTCTTGAATTACTTATTCTTTGAAGAGATTAAGATATTCTAATATTCCATGAAGTTTTTAATTATGGAAAATTTGCATTTTTTTTAAATAGTCGCCATCGACTTGTCTTCAAGAACACTCGTATTGATAAAAATTATTATCTCGCTTAGACATTTTAATTTTATTTCATAATCTTTTAGCAAAATTTCGTTTTGCAAGACAAAATATTTTAATTAAAAAACGAAAATCGGGGGATCGATTTAATAAATGGAAATAAATGAGTCTGGACCAAATAAAACTTCATTTAATAAGTTTCTTTTTCTAGTAACCAAGTAAATTTGAAGTAATGAGAGATCAGAGTAAAACATAATGAGATTCTATTTCCAAGGAATATCTCTATAAAACATGCATAAGATCACAAGTTTTATGGAATTAAAACCCGTTCTTTTGAATGCAGTTTGAGACAGCGAGTATAAATATGGTTATATGAAATATTTACTTTTTTAATTTATCTTAAATTTCTTTTTTTTTTATCTCAATTAAAAAAATTTGTTATTGGCATATTTTTAACAAAACTCTACTTGCCTTTTCTTTTAAATAAAATCTTTAAGGAAGTCCTCCCCCCCCAAAAAAAATGACCAGATTTGAAAAAAAAATGTAAAATTTACTTACTTAAAAAAAATATGAATCTTCACAAATCTAATAAGACTAAAATTTAGTTACTAAGTCGAGCGGAATACCATCATGTCGAAACTTTTATTAATGATATATAAGAATAAAAATAAGACATTTTAATTTGAGTTCAATTTACTTGGAATTTCATTTTTATATTTTTTTCAAATTCAAAATGCTAAGGCTTTTAAACCGTTAAAGGTATTGCCTTGAAATTTGGTAGATATATAACACTTATAGATATAAACGAACTGTCTGAATAGAATTTTCATATTTTAATTTTAATTGTACATTTTATTCTGTTTTATGTTTCTCACTATGAAATATTGTTAAAATATCAATTTTTTTTCTCTGGTTCTATGCAAGTTAACAAAAAATCCTTCAGTCGGATTTTTCTTTACTTAATTTTTAATAAGATAAAATATTAAAAATAAAAAAGGTGGAAAACGTAACGACAAGTATAAAAAATAATCAACGTCCTTTTTCAGCACATGTGCATCTCTTCTTAAAAAGTAAGTTAGTTGCAAATTATATTTTCTCCTAATGTCAATACTGTATGCCCTATAAACGTACACTCAAAAAATTAAATCATAATTTTAATAAATAAATGAAGATTTCTGAAGGGGGACGGACCCCTAAATGAGAAAAGTAAAATTCTAATAATTTGTGCAGTAAAAATATAAGTTCTGCAGGGAACAATTTTTCCACAACCCATAAAATTCACAAAAAATTTAATATATACAAAACAAAATTTGATTTAATTTAATTTTTCAATACAAAATTTTTATCCATTACAGATAGCTCTTTAAATCTTTGTAATAGAAGAAAAAGACTATTTCTATTTTTATTCAATTTAGTTAAAAATTTATTACTTTTGTCTAAATTTACTTCAGCACAAGAAACAAAGTGACCTCATTCAAGGACTATGGCATAAAAATGTTAGTCCTTAAAACAAGGCTTATAATTTTTATAGGATGGGGCCAAGTGGCTAAAAGTGGGATAAAAATAAAAACTTTTTCACGACGTTTTGACCAAGGTCCATTTTTATTTGGACATATAGTTGAAATTCAAGAACGTTTTACTTTGTAAACAATTACATCTGAATAAAGAGATAATGGGGTAGTCTTGGAATACAAACACGTACTAATTACTATACTTATATATAACTCAGGGCACACTTTCTCGTGTTGATGTCATACTGAGTCAGTACAGTTCTGGATCTCTCTTCAGAGAGTTTCAGTTTGCAGTTCGCAGTTTACAGTTCTCTCTTCAGAGAGTTTCAGTTTGCAGTTTGCAGCTTACAGTTCTCTCTTCAGAGAGCCATCCAAATAGCTATAACGCAATGGAGTTTTAACTGCACTAATTTGTCTTTAATTTTAATTTTTCTTATGAAGTGTGTCGCATTAATTCCAGTAAGAACGCAATACTGTTTGGACATTTTTGGACTTGCAAAGTATTTTTATAGAATTTTTACATGTCGATAAATATTCTTCTGAATTACATAGATATTCAAAGCTGAATGCATATTAGAAATACATTCACCAAATTCTGCAGAATAGTAAACATACACAACATTTGTTCTGTGTATTACGTGACGTTGCATAATCAAAAACTTGCTATTTTTGGAATAACATATTTTCCTCCATAAAATCCCTTTATGGAAGTTTCCATGGGAAAGAAAACATCGAAAAAAGTTCCGAATTTTTTTTTTTATTCTATATATTTCGAGTATTCCATAAGATTTCTACATTTATTTTGATATCCACATTTTCCTAAACTCTTTATATGATCTACCGTGCTTCCCATTGACCAAGTCAATTATAAAATAATAAAATGATTTCAAAAAATCTATTCGAGCATGTTTAATGGCCAAAGTCCTAAAATTAGGAAATATCCGTGCTACGCACATAATATATTAAAATGTTATTCTGTTAAATAATATTGTAAATAATACTGTAAATTATATTAATAATTAAAAAATGTAGTTCATAAATGTAAAAGTAATACGATGTATGCCGAGTTATCATTTATTTCATTAAAATCAGCTCTCACAATAAATTGTTAAGCATCTGTCATGCAGAATTTTTCAAATACATATTTTATTTGTGCCTGAAACTTTTTGCATTTCACGATCACATTTTGTCTTGGCCTCATGAAAAATCAGAGACTACAGTATTTAATCGGCGACTTCAATATTTACATTAAAGTATCGTCGGTTTATGTTCAGTACTGCAGTATGTGCATACTTTTTCGCATAAAAGTAGCGCCAAGTGGCACCGCAACATCCGTTCTAATAATTATACTTCTTCTTTCTTTTTGAATTTTATTTTCCCAGATTTGTTTTGGTGGGGCGAAGGGGGCCTGAAGGATGGATTTTAATTTCCATCACATTCGTTGCGTTTCATGATTACCTTCGTAATGATATTTTTTATAATGTTAATGAAGTACATAGAATATAGGCGCCCCAGAATTATATGCAGAGAGGTGCATCCAGGACAAATTCCGATTGAATAATGTTAAACTATAGTTTCTTGCATATTCAGTACTTTTCCTCCTTTTTTCATAAGTCAAGGGGGAGTTCAAGTACAACCCCTTGCACCCCCTCGGGGCGCCCATGACATGGATACACAACAATTATGTACCTGGTGCAAGCAACTTAAGCGACCTTGAACATAGATGACTGATAACATTTGGAAATTATAATGATGGTGATTTTAAAACGGCTAAACAATGATTATTTAGATAATGCAATTTTAAAATAACGATTTTACTAAGATGTTTAAAAAAATGATGGCGTCATCCTACCGCAGTAGTAGTTAAATAAGGTTATAATTAATTGATAGTTAAAACATTTATTGCTGGTAAATTAAGAGCTGAATAATTATATGACCTCCAGTATCCAATTTCCACTAATGGCTCAAATCCTTACCGCACAAAAATGTTTGTTTCCTGTAGATTCCAGTTTCCACCAGAAAAGTCCAGAAAATTTTCAACATATTCTGATAGTGGGAATGGTAACACATTTCGGTCAGATTTCACATCGTGAACACTCCGGTTTTACATGGAGTGGGATTGCAGCGCTGCTTTCATCAGCCACCCTTCCCAACTCCTCACTGCTAGATCCATTTTCTCGGTATTGTGCCGCCGCAGAAACAACATGGGTTTCTCAATTGAGCTGCCTGCACTTCATTAATTGGTCCTACACATTTACCGACATATCTGCAATTATCATACCTAGCTATAATATGCATCGTTTAAATTGGAGTACTTATATGAAGTATTTATATGAATCACCCTTCCGAAGTCTTTACAGCCCACTTGCTTAAGAATCATCCACTGTAGCCATAATTAATAGTGAACGGCTACCATAATTAGACCACCAATTACCCTCAAAATGATATAACAATGTGCTCATTTTGATTGGTTGTTTGAATTTCTATGGCATAAGGATAGAAAGGATCGTTCTGGCCATGTGCATCACTTAATAAAATATGACAGAGGGGAGGTTAACCCTTATGTTTAACCCTGCTGTTCTGTTTAGTTGTACTATACGGTTGTTATGTTTGGATCAATATGGACCACTTTTGCTATTTTTTATATGGTGAAAAAAACCAAACAGAAACACTTAATTTCCTACAACGTATATTTCAAACCTCTAAAGGAGCAAATTTTTTGGATAATAATTAAAATAAGAAATCGAAAACAAGAAGTAATAAATTAGGGTTGAAAAATTGGAAAATCTCATTTAGGTTGCAGCAGTTCGGGCAGTAGCAAGTGACATGTGACTTACATATGGACTTTTGATACTTACAACAAATGATGTTTGTTTTATTATCATTCTTTGATGAACAAAATTTGCACCGATCCTGTTTTTTTCCAGTTATCCTTACGCTTGGAAAAGCTGAGGCTTGATTGTGAGAGGAACTTGCAGAACTTATACTTCGTACCTTATTCGTCACATTTTAAGGTTCTTCTGGTCTTGACATAGACAGAAGGGAATCCATAAGTGTCGTTGCAATCGACTTTCTCAGGTTTTCAAAAACAATCGCCTTTCTTCAGCTTATTGTCGTTCCACCCAGTATTTATTCATTATATCCACAGAACATAGGCATTATAATTCGAAATGTTAAGTAAATTATAGAAAGATATCATTGGCCAATGGTTTGACTTTCTCTTACAAGTGAAGGAAGCCTCCTGCTGGTCAGGGATATCTACTGCCCCTTTAGTAAAATTATAATACAGTATTATTTCAGGCTTTTGTCTCATCTCTGTCAGTTACAGATTTGTTATTTTGAAGAGTATTCATAACAACTAGGTTTCTCTTCTTTTTTAGCCTATAATTTTCTACTGTTTTATCCTTTGTAAAGTAAAAAGAATTGTTTATTTCCTTATCCTTCATTTCTCTGGAAATTTCTGGTTTATTTTTCCATATAGTTCCAACCATTCTAATGTTCTTTTTCATAAGAAACGGTCCCAAATTATATGATGTAAAAAATTATCACAGGTGACATTATGACTTCTCAAGACATTAGTTAGATCCAACGCTATCTGCATATCTTGATGTTTTTCCTGTCTGCCACATGCTTCTTTTCCTCTATGGATTTGTAACTTCAAGGAAAAAGAGTTTTTTTCTGTCACACAAAGTCCATATACTTAATAATTTTCGAAACTCACGTATATGCAAACCGGTCCGGTTATGCCGTTTTAGATTCTGGAGTTTTCAATATTGCCATTTTCGAAGAAAGTAGACTAGAAATTTTTGATGTGTTTACGTGAAATTGTACAACATTATATTGCATGTGAGTGTTTGGGAAGACATGTTATAATAGCTAGCGTTAGAGTCACTTGCTCCTAATTGTGATTTACTTTAACTTAACATATCAAAGTGTACAAGCTATTACAAATTAATTTATCATAGGGAAACCGAGTAACTGAGTGTTGGTTAACATTGGCAAACAATATACGAAATCGTGAACAGGTGTTTATTGTGCTCTAGAAGTTACAACAGTAGCAATAACGTTCAAGCTAAGAGTTTATCGATCATTTCGAGTGAATGTCTGCATTGGAACTGTAAACAATACGTCAAAATTACATCACACCGCAAACTTTGGAACTGCTTAAGAACCCATCCACTTGTGAAGACAAAACCTGGGCAGTATTACTACAATATATTAAATGAATTAGCCAAATAAATAACGTAATATCTAACTAGCAATTTAGGTTAATTACAGCAATATTAGACCATAACAATAACCTGCACTTGGTATCCAGCAGCTGACGTCTCGGGCTCTTCTACACAGGTCCTTCTAAGCACTTAGACTCAATACCGGGTATAACTAACAAGTCCTCTTAAACCAATAAACTAGATCTTTATAACTGACGGCTTCACTTCCAAGTTACTCTCGTTCCTTATTAACAAGTCCCGAAATGTCCTAACTGGCTAACTAATGTCTGAGTTCGATAAATTATTAAACGCAGTTCCTCACCAGTTATTCTTAACTAAAAAGATAAAAAAAACATATCACCCTTTTTATCAGATCGTCGAGTCAGTCTCTTCATTCCGATATAAACGGCTCTACATCCATTATGATGCAAGGGACTATAGTTGTCGAACACCCTTCTTTAATCCGCAGACTAGTAACGTTAATCACGCTGCTTCCACTTACTACTCTAATAGTGATTCTGCAACTAGAATTTAGCGAATAACTTAAAACTTCAACTCCAGACATTGCACCGCAAGCACTCGACCGTTTTCCTCAACGTAGCCAAAGTTCAGCAAGCAAATAAATAACTTAATTAAAAAAAAAGCAAGCCTACGCTTACTAAGGGAAAACCCAGAATTACTACGCATATATATTGCGTCCTTGAAAAGCCCACCCAATATTTCCACAATAGATGTTAAATACGTTAGTCCCACTTACAAATCACAGACGAGAAAGAAGGCCGGACTGACGTCATCCCGTCTCCGACGCTCAATTACGGCAACTGTAACAACCCAGTTTGTTTTGATTCTGACTTTACAAATATACTAGTATCTCCAGGCCGTTACAATGTGCACCTATATGTGTGTGATGCCTATAGGCAGAGCAAAAGAGTTGGCACATGCATGATTTTTCCTTCCATGGCACACTTGAGTTGTAATTGATATGTAACATAATATATAAAACAAGTAAGAACTTGTAGAAAATATGTCCAAATACTCTACAACTGCCAATAATTTGAAATAAAGTAATGTACGTACAACTACAAAACGTTTTATGCGCAAAACAAATTAGGATTATATCGACTCGAACGCTATATATATATATATATATAAACAAGAATTTTAAAAATGAGAAGAGAATCATTTTTATCTTACGAAAGTAAAGATCATGCATAAAACGACAAAGTCGATATATGGCAAAACATCATTACAATTTATAATAAATTGACTTAGCGTTAAATTTGATTTCGGGTCAAATAGACATTATGAGAACGGCAGGCTTAAGTATAGATGTACTTATTGTATTTGTTACATAATAACTTCAAATAAAAATATTAAAAAAAGTATATCTCCAGTATACACAATACTTTAAAATTTTCTGAAACAAAATTAAATATCCTTAAATTTCATAAACATATAATCTTGAATTTAATTTATATAAATAAAGTTTCAAGCAAGGTTTTATACTCTATACAGTTTTCTATCATAAATATATAATATATTTAAAGCTCTATAAATAAAAATATTTAATAAGTTCTACGGTAAATTTTTTGGAAAGCTAAAATCTTTAGTGTTCTAAAATTATCTACTTGAAGAAAGAAATTGCTAATAGATCGATAATTAACACTGGGCAAATACAGCAAAACCCACCTTAAGGGGGTCCCGCCCCGTTTCAGGAAAATTTTTTAATTTATTAAAATTATTTAATTTCTTGAGTGTACATTTATAGGGCATATTTTACTGATATTGGGTAAAAAATGATTTGCAGCTAACTTGCTTTTTAAGAATGTACAATGCGCTGAAAAAGGATGTTGACCATTTTTTATACTTGTCGTTAAGTTTTTCTCATTTTTTCATTCTTAATATTTTATTTTGTTTAAAATGAAGTAAAGAAAAATCCATCTGAAGGGGTTTTATTACTTTGGATAAAACCAGGGAAAAAAAAACTAATTGATATTTTAACAATATTTCTTAATGAGAAACATAAAACAGGGTAAAATGTGTACTTAAAATTAAAATATGAAAATTCCGTTCAGAAAGTTTGTTTATATCTATACTTTTATATATCTGCCAAATTTCAAGGACCTATCTTGAACGGCTTAAAAGCCTTAGCATTTTGCATTTAAGAAAATTGAAAAAAATGAAATTCCAAGTAAATTTGACTGAAAGTTAAAAATGCTCTCTTTTTATTGTTATATACCATTAGTAAAAATTTCTACATGATGGTGTTCCGCTTGACCTAGAAACAAAATTTTGATCTTATTAGATTTGCAAAGATTCATATTTTTTTAAGCAAATAAAATTTTGTTTTCAAATTTGGTCATTTTTGGGGGACGGACCCACTTAATGGATACCCCGCTGATACGGTCATCATGTTTTTAAAGTCAGATAAAAATCCCCGGCAAGAAACCCCTCCGCGATAATATTCCCTCTTTTACGGCCACCTCTCTTCTATGGACAAATTTTCCTCTCGATGAGAGTTAGCTAATAGGAGTTTTACTCTATTTATAATTTTAATAAAATTCCAAACTATGATAAATTGGTATTTAGAAAAATAAAGAAAGGACAGTCCTTATTTTAACAAAATCGGTGATCTTTTTCACAGCAACTTAGAGAACTACTTCTACTTCAGAAATTCCTTCTGTACAAAAGCACATTCAAGTACTTGGTAAATTCTAAAACTTTCACTTAACAAATGAAGGGTATGTGAGTATATTGGCCAAAATGTTAAACCACAGAAGCGATATCTGTTTAAACATTCACACTTGGAAAACCATTTCTTAACAAAGGATGGAAATTTTGCAGAACATCTCATCTCAAAAGTTTCATAAAATGAAGCATTCCACTTCAGTTCGTCGCGTCAATTTATCAAAAGGGCGAGTTTCAAGACTCAGTCTCTGTAAATATTGAACTAATAGTTTTGCTGGAACAAATACTTTGCAAAGTAATACACTTTCCTTTTCATCATTGAAAAAAACTTATTGAGGATAAAACCCTTCGCTTTTGGGACGGAACATTTTAACCGGAAAAAAAGAACATACGCTCGGAGCATCTTAACAGAAAAAGAAGGTTTCGTTTAATAATATGACGAAATGAAGATAGGTTATTTGCTTTGTGGCTCAGGTATTAGATTCTGCTATCTTCATTTGGGTAACGCAGCTTTTCTTGCCGGCTACTTTTAAGATTTTTTTTTATGACGTTTTCCTGAGAAAATAGCTTCTTATTCATGGTTTTTTATCTGCAATATGCACAGCTCAATATCGTGTTCAGATACTCCATAAAAATTGAAAAGTCGTTTGGAAAAAAAAAATTTCCGTCTATACCTAAATGGTCTTTCAGCAATTACCTTAAGAGGGAAATATTATTAAAGAAGGTAAGTATCTTGGTAAATATATAAATATTCCCTCCATCTTCCCTACTAAAGTAGACAGAAAACAGAGTAACAATGTCTCAAAAAATAAGATCGAAATCTTGTGCTGTAAGTTCTATTTACTTTGGGAACCAATATCTCATTATTAATGTACAGAACGATACGTTGAATTAAAAATAAACCCGTCTAAGGTAGTCCCAGATAGCAAAGATCACCTTGAGATATTATGAGAACGTTCTAAACATCCTCAATAAGTCCCTGGGACGACCTTTGCTACCTTGCATTTCATGTTCTCACCCTTCCCAGAGATAGCAATTATTGAATAGTCAACACAGAAAGCCACTGAGATGAGACAGTATTTATATAATTTCGTGGAGATTGATAATGGGAGATATTTTGACAATGTACGGTTTTTAAGCTCAAACTTGAGCTATAGACGTATGTCCTACCATCTCAAATTTGGTAGATCTAAAAGAAAGAAAAAAAGAAAAGAAAAAGAGGACGGAATTGTATAAAAACACTTACCCGGTGACCTTTTATGTGAACAAATCGCCAAGTATGCTATCCTATAAAAAAGTAAGCTACATCCTGTAAAACACATATACGAAGATAGGGACATTGTCTCATGATCCTAGATAGTCTGTTTAGTGTAATGTTTTGGTTTCACAGGTTTGACTCCTACCTAGCAAGCTGCTTCATTTTCTCATATACGACCCACCACGACTTACTATGGTGAGTGACATACAAATTCCATCGGCTTGAACTATTATAAGTGAATGATGGCGGCCACATTAAATAACATTCATTACATCGTTCTGTATACGATTAAGAGCTGCTTGATTGTTAAATTTCTTTACACACTCTCTGCGTGTACAAAATCCTTTATTTTCCGTTGTGTGCCTGCATCGTCGGCCTACTGCTATTGCTCACACAGCAATTTGTGATTTTCCACCCGACATTTCAGGAGCAAAAAACGAGCCGAATTAAAACGAATAAAATTTATGAAAATGATAAAAAATTGGGGGACTTATATTGGGGCGGAAATTCAGGAGGCTTGGAATCTTTTCAGCTTAAGCTACTTTCCATACAGAAACATTCCATTGCTGAAGGACCACGTGCTTGGAGCCTCCCTTGAAAAAGTTCCTACACGTGGTGTCACTTTTTTCATTTTCCATTTATTATGCTATGTTTGTCGAATTCTCTCCGTTTCTTATCTCAAATTGTTGATTTTTAATCAACCACTGTATTTTTATGTTTCATATGAAGTTGTTAAACTTATTGGCAGTGAAAATATTTTTGCTAATTTATTGTTATTCTGTTTTTATTTTTTATTTTTAATGTTTTTACTGTGTTTCTGCTATCTCTATTTCTGTCAATTTCCTGTCATTTCAATTTTACATAACTTTCTTACATTTTTAAAATACTACAGACACACATATATCTTAGCATCATGAATTCATTTTTTAAGAAGAAACCGCAAAGAAAATGGACATGGAAACACCCAAATGGGGGAACTAGTGAAATTGACTATATCCTGGCAAACAAGAAATCAATTATACAATAATTTTTGCCACCCACGTATTAATTACAGCTCAAACTAGAGCTTATGTAATTTTGGAGAAAAAGAGACGCTTTCCCCATCCTGGATTCGAACCAGGGTCCCTCCGTTTAGCCCGGAGTGTCTTGGACCGCTAGACGAATGAGGACAGGAAACATTCGTCCCGGAGGCTGCTGTGGCCATGTTTGGCAATTGTGTTATCCCTGCGGAGGGTAATAATACCTTAACACCTTTACATACGGAGAAAGAGAGCGTTATTACCTGTCCTCATTCGTCTAGCGGTCCAAGACACTCCGGGCTAAACGGAGGGACCCTGGTTCGAATCCAGGATGGGGAAAGCGTCTCTTTTTCTCCAAAATTACACAAGCTCTAGTTTGAGCTGTAATTAAAACGTGGGTGGCAAAAATTATAGTATAATAAATTTCCCCCACGAAAACTCACAAAATTCTCGCCCCGGAGGCTTTCTTGTGTTGACCATATTTGGCAATTGTGTTATCCCTGCGGAGGGTAATAATACCTTAACAAGAAATCAATTATTGAAGATTGCAGCGTACTGAACAGATTTAATACTGAAAGTGATCATCGAATGGTGAGATGTAAAGTGCACTTAAATACTAAATTAGAACGACAGAAGCTCATTAGGAAACAAGTAAGTAAGAGGGTGGATCTAATGAAACTGAAAGTAAATACCGAGGCATTCAAGTTGGAATTAAAAAATCGCTTTTCTGCACTGGAAGGACTTATTGATGAAAGTGATATCTCAGAAGCAAATGAAAACATTGTTAAGACAATAGTTGAAACTGCTGGGGAAATTGGTGGTGTAACCTGTAAAAAGCACAATAGCAAATTATCTGAGAAGACGAAACAGCTCATGAAAAGGCGAAGAGATATGAAGGTGGACAATCGAAATACCAGTTCCAGGATTGAGTACATAGAACTTTGTAAAACTCTGCGCAAAAGCATGAAAGAAGACATAAGAAAATTCAACTGTGAGCTAGTAAGGAAAGCCATTGAAAATAACAAGAGCCTTAGGGTTGTTAAAGGAAGTTTATCTGTTGGGAAGAAACACATCATTGCATTAAAAGGAGAGGATGGCACCGTAACAAGAAATAGGGAAGAAATACTTAGAAGAGTTGAAGAATTCTACAAAAATCTATACGAAAGTAACAGTGGATTAAACGAAGACATTGAAATAGTCGAAGGAACAGCTCCTAAAATCTTAAAAGAAGAAGTTTCATTTGCAATAAAAAGTATGAAGAAAGGAAGAGCCCCTGGTGATGATGGTATTACATTAGATATCCTAAAAGAAGCTGGAGAATATGTAGAAGACATACTTGCAAAATTCTTTACCAAATGTCTTAACAGCGGTAACATACCAAACCAATGGGATTCTGCAACAGTAATTCTTTTGCATAAAAAAGGTGATAAAGAGGATTTGAAAAATTACCGACCAATTAGCTTGTTACCTGCTATTTATAAAATCTTCACAAAAGTGCTAACACATCGCCTGCAGAAAAAATTAGATGCAGCTCAACCAAGAGAACAAGCTGGATTTCGAAGTGGATTCAGTACAGTGGACCATATTCAAGTATTAAGAGAATTAATTGAAAGAACACATGAATATGAACTTCCATTGTGTGTGGCATTTATTGACTATGAGAAGGCCTTTGACTCTATTAAAACATCAGCAGTCATCAACTCTTTAAGATCAACAGACATTGAGGATGTGTACATTGACATGGTGAAACGTGTGTATAAAAATGCAAGTGCAAAATTTCGGTTACATAAAGATACCAAAACTATCAAAATTGGTAAAGGTGTGAGGCAGGGAGATACCATTTCTCCAAAACTTTTTACTTCAGCTTTACAGATGATTTTTCAGCAGATAAATTGGAATAACAAGGGAATAAAAATAAATGGTGAATATTTAAATCATTTGCGGTTTGCTGATGACATTGTTATTTTTTCAACGAACCCATTAGAACTCCAAGACATGGTACAGGAGCTCTCAACTAGAAGTAAAGAAGTTGGACTCAAGATGAACCTACAAAAAACTAAGATCATGTTCAATAATTTCGTAGAGGAAACAAAAATACAAGTTGACAACATTGAGCTAGAAATTGCTGATTCATATATTTACCTTGGCCAGCTGATTTCAATGGATGGCAACATTATGAAAGAACTCAACAGACGTATTAAACTTGGCTGGAGTGCATTTGGAAGAAACAGTTTTATCCTGAAGGGGAAATTGCCTTTGTGTCTAAAAAGAAAGGTCTTCAACCAGTGTGTATTGCCAGTCCTCTCTTATGGATCAGAGACATGGAGTCTAACAGTTGGAGCAATACGAAAGTTACAGACAACGCAAAGGAGCATGGAGAGGTGCATGCTTGGAATAACTAGGAGAGATCGAAAAAGAAACACTTGGGTGAGAGAGCAAACTAGAGTAGAGGACATCATTGTTAAAGTAAAAGGGCTGAAATGGCGATGGGCTGGGCATATTGCAAGAAGAACTGATCAACGATGGACAACAGAAATTCTGAACTGGATTCCAAGAGACCACCGAAGACCTAGAAAACGTCCTCAAACTAGATGGGTGGATGAAATAAGAAAACAGGTTGGGGTGACGTGGAAGCGAATTGCTCAGGATAGACTTGTGTGGAAAGCATTTGGAGAGACCTTCATCCAGCAGTGGATAGATAATGGTTGAATATGATGATGATATATATATAAGAATCACTGGAATGGCCCAGGCTGCCGTTTGTTATTGACCTTGGCTACGTTTAATGGACGATCCCTTGCTTCTGAAGCAAAACTTCAGGAATTGGAAGAGGAACTAGACAAGATCAAATGGGACATTGTAGGACTCAGTGAAATTAGAAGAAAAGGTGAAGAGTTGGTGGAACTGAAAAGCGGACATTTGTTTTACTATAGAGGAACGGAAACTGGAAGAACAAGTGGTGTTGGCTTCTTAATCAACAAAAGAATTAAAGACTGTCTTCTGGAAGTTGAAAGTACATCAGATCGAGCAGCGAGGCTTGTTGTTCAACTAACCCAGCGATACCAACTTCAAATAGTACAGGTATATGCACCAACATCAAGCCATACCGACGAAGAGGTTGAAGAATTTTATGAAGAAATCAAAGAGTTACACACCAAAGGGAAACAACATATCAAGCTCATCATGGGGGATTTCAATGCAAGAATTGGACAACAGGAACAAGGGGAGAGAGGAAGAAGCAAACACAGATTATGTACTTATACAGTTCACGTTACAAATTGATATTATATAAAACACATAATATAAATATATGTAAATTGTGAAAATATATGAATTAATAACTTATAAACTTAAAATATAGAAATATAAAAACTTATGGAAGTAAAGGTAAATAATATACTTGTAGTACATATAAAATAAATACAAAGTAATATTATTTATTGACAGTACACAGGAGGCACTTAAATTTGAATGGGTTTTTTACGTAGGTAAACATATTACTATTTCCTGTTTAAAATATGTTGTGGGTCAATTTTCTTAAAGGCGGTTGAGAATTTGCGTAGCTATTTAAAAATTACGTTAGGGCCCTGCGGTGGCGCAGTGTGGTAACGCGTTCGCCTAGTACGCCGTTAATCCGGGTTCGACTCCCAACAGTGTACAAAGAACGCTTACTCAGAGATCTCATAAAAAGATCGCACTGCTCACTGTAGTCCGGGGTTTGGTTCCCTAGGCCATAAGAGGTTCGGATTCCTCGGAAAACAGTAGGTCCCGGCGCAGCATGACCATTGTAGTCTTTGAGCCGTAAAACCACAAAACAAACAAACAAACAAAATTACGTTAGGGGACGCTCAAGCACCTTTAAAGGCGATCATGTGATGCGGACTTGGAGAAAATACTTGATTGCCAAAGAGGGGCTACAACCTGAAAATCTCAATTTTCATGGGACAGATCACAGGTCATTCACCTATGGCTCTAAGTTTGTTTCCACCGGCCCTGGGGAATGTCCAAGGCCCCTTTGAGTTTTATACCTAATACTCCTATTGCTGTGGGAATGGTATTATATTGTTTCTTCCATAATTGCTGTATTTTATATCTGCAAGTTTTTGTACTTGCTAAGTTTGCCAAATACTGTTTCTTGAATTTTTGGAACTTCGTGCACTACTGCAGTCATTGTCAATATGTGCTTCTTTCCACCTCTTTTCTGATCAAATGCACTAAGTGCTAGGTACTTACAAATTTGGATTTGAAAGCTCCATAATATTTTGACTCGGTGTCGTTTTTTATTGCTTCTCGGCTGTACGCTACACTAGTTGTTAGTTGCCAAAGTGTGTGTGTGTGTGGGGGGGAGGGGGCTTTAGCCTGAAAATCTCTATTTCCTAAGAGCCTGTTACAGATCAGAGGTCATTCGCCAATGGCTCTAAATTTGCTTGCGCTGGCCCCGGGAAATGTCCAAAATCTCTTTGAATTTTATACCTAATACTCCTATTGCTGTGAGAAAGGTATTATACTGTTTCTTCCATAATTGCTCTATTTTATATCTGCAAGTTTTTGTACTTGCTAAGTTTGCCAAGCACCGTTTCTTCAATTCTTGCAACTTTGTGCACTACTGCTGTCATGGTCTACATGTGCTTCTTTTCACCTCTTTCCTGATGGAATATATTACGGGCTAGGTACTTATAAATTTGGATTTGAAAGCTCCATAATATTTTGACTCGGTGTCGTTTTTCATTGCTACTCAGCTGTATGTTCTATTAGTTGTTGGTTTTGTAACTGCAATGCATATGGTATTTTTTTATACAATTTACAACGTTATAGCTGCAATTTTATTATGATAATCGAAGTAACTTTTCCTAAGTGTTCGTGAAGTAGACTTTTATTGCCGTTGTTTCTGGGCTAGTTTTCTACTTTCATTATTTTTTTAAGTTTCAATAACAATACTCATATAATTATGAACATTTCTTTACCAGCTTTCATTCAATCTCATCGTATTTTAAATATTCGTTTCAGGGTTGCTTTTAGGTTCATTTTGCATTAAAACGTAAATTAACGAAAACGCAGCCATGCTAGCTAGTACGTCGTTTTGCAGTTGCTTCCGCAGATGGAGGCTCTTTCCTCGTTTTAATATTTCGGTACGTAGTGTGTCAAGGAACAGCTATTTTATAAGTTTTGTGAACATTTTCAGAAAAAGTAGAGCTTCTAAAGAAAATTCTTCATTCTTTAAATACATTGCTCAATATACGGAGGAAGTATTTTAAAACCTTACAATCACAATAGTGCCACGATTTACAATTTTAAAACGTAATGAAGGGTGATAAGATTCAGAGATCCTCCACTGAGAAGAAATGATGACAAAAAGGACCTTCCGTTCGTTTTTTTATAGAAAACTGGTCCGTCTGCCAAGGCCTAATCCATGAAAATCTCGCATTTTTTTTGTGTACTAAGGCCACATATTATGTCTGCAATGCTTTTATCTCGAAATGATGAAGAGAAAATTCATTTATGCAGGAATATTTGTACTCTGGGTTATTAAAGGTATTATGAATTGTGCCCTTGTTCAAAAATTGAAAATTTTCTAAGTGTAGATGAAGATAAACTGAAAAATGGACTGACGATGCAAAAACAAATGTTATTTGAAATCTTCGAATATGAACATAAATCAGGTGACAATTTGCGGTGAAATGTCCGCCTATGGCTTCTAATTATACACATAAATGATTTTACACAGGGAAAAAGTGATGTTCATTTATCAACGAAAAGTTTAAAATAGTCGCAGACAAGATAAAGAGTAGTAAATTTTGAAATTATATTTAACTAACCCATGTTTGAGAGACCATTATCCAGATAAATTATCTAACTTTTATTTTCTTCTGAACAGATCTCTTCTATGCTATACTCAGTGGATTGGGGATAACTGCTGGTTATCACAGATTGTGGTGTCACAGAACCTATAAAGCCAAGCTTCCATTACGAGTGATGTTGTGTATATTCGTATCCATGATTCATTTTGTAAGAACTTAGAAAATAATATGTTAAATAATAATTTATTTTCAGTGTTTAACTTTCCTTCGGACACATTACCACGAATTACATCTTCTTGGGTAATGAGCCCAACAAACACTTCCCATAGAAAAAGGCTATGTTTTACCGTATTTTTTTTTTATTTTCTCAAATCGTTCGTTTACCAAGTGAGACACTTTTAAGGTATTTTCTAAAAATCAAAATGCAAAAATTCATAGAAATCAACAAATTCAGAAAACAACTTGCAAATGAAATATTCCGGAAATTTGTCGTTTTCCATACATAAAAAGCATCCCACAAAATGCAAGAGAATTACAAACTAAATAATTTAAAATATATACTGTTCAAGAATAACGTATTTTACTGGGGGTTAATTAATTTCATCACAAACAAAATTCGTATGTGACATACAAATTACATATTTGCACTTGACATATTTGGCAAATTACATAATCTGACGCGCAGTATCTTACAAAAAATTACGAAATCAAGCGCAATATGTCTGGCTGATCAATTTTTTGTTATCGAATTCACACAAAGAGGTTTGACATATGCGTATTTAAACATCATTAGATTTATTCTTCTCGTTTTTCTCTATTTTAGTAATTTCTTGATGGTCACTTTTCATCTTCTCATACATTTTAATCAAGATAAAATGTTTATGCATTTCACAGCTTAATTATAATTTACATCCTTAGCACTTCTTTTCTAATGAGGCTGATCGTTTTATTAATTGAGTTTATAATTTTTTCCTTATATTTCCAAATAATTCAATCTCAATACTCTTTTAGTCGCCTCGAATACAATTATAATAGATAATATAACTATATATAAAGGAATAATACAATTCTATCTTAATTTTACTAGGCACATTATTTAAAAGTCTTAGTCATCCGACTTCCTATTTAATTTGTACCGACTTTCCTAATTTGTGAATTAATATTTATTAGACAGTATTAAACCTAAAAAATTATTTTTTCCACCATTTCAATATTTTTTTTCCACAATTTTTATTTGACAATTCTGAGGAATTGAAATAAAGTTTATTTTTTGTTTGTAATGTCAGAACTTTAGTTTTATTTACCCTTACCCTCAACTGACAATTACTCCAAACTTGGCTCTTAAAATTTTTTCGCTTTTTCCAATTTTTCTTGGCCAATATGCGAATTGGCCGTCCAAAGCCAGACCTTCTCGTATATTTCGGACTTCGTTTAGACTTCAAACTTTGAATACCGTAACACACATAGGCGTGTGTGTGTTGAGTTAGTCAAACTTTATATTTTTTCCATGCAACCCATCCTGACCAGTTTCACAATCAGTGATTACAAACAATTTCATTGCCAATTAAATCATGATTCATCTTTGTTTAATTTAACGATTTATTACTTTACTGTAATTTATGCTATATCCGTAATGCAGTCAAATAACAATTTTTATTATACAAGTAGAATATGATATATATGTAATATGAATAACTCCACTATTATTTGTTTTTGCAGAAAACTATTTATGCATGGGTTAGAGAACATAGGCTTCATCATAAGTATAC
>QLNU02015003.1:89514047-89525151 GCA_006491805.2 Dysdera silvatica
GTGATGTTGTGTATATTCGTATCCATGATTCATTTTGTAAGAACTTAGAAAATAATATTTTAAATAATAATTTATTTTCAGTGTTTAACCTTCCTTCGGACACATTACCACGAATTACATCTTCTTGGGTAATGAGCCCAACAAACACTTCCCATAGAAAAAGGCTATGTTTTACCGTATTTTTTTTTTTATTTTCTCAAATCGTTCTTTTACCAAGTGAGACACTTTTAAGGTATTTTCTAAAAATCGAAATGCAAAAATTCATAGAAAGCAATGACAAATTCAGAAAACAACTTGCAAATGAAATATTCCGGAAATTTGTCGTTTTCCATACATAAAAAGCATCCCACAAAATGTAAGAGAATTACAAACTAAATAATTTAAAATATATACTGTTCAAGAATAACGTATTTTACTGGGGGTTAATTAATTTCATCACAAACAAAATTCGTATGTGACATACAAATTACATATTTGCACTTGACATATTTGGCAAATTACATAATCTGACGCGCAGTATCTTACAAAAAATTACGAAATCAAGCGCAATATGTCTGGCTGATCAATTTTTTGTTATCGAATTCACACAAAGAGGTTTGACATATGCGTATTTAAACATCATTAGATTTATTCTTCTCGTTTTTCTCTATTTTAGTAATTTCTTGATGGTCACTTTTCATCTTCTCATACATTTTAATCAAGATAAAATGTTTATGCATTTCACAGCTTAATTATAATTTACATCCTTAGCACTTCTTTTCTAATGAGGCTGATCGTTTTATTAATTGAGTTTATAATTTTTTCCTTATATTTCCAAATAATTCAATCTCAATACTCTTTTAGTCGCCTCGAATACAATTATAATAGATAATATAACTATATATAAAGGAATAATACAATTCTATCTTAATTTTACTAGGCACATTATTTAAAAGTCTTAGTAATCCGACTTCCTATTTAATTTGTACCGACTTTCCTAATTTGTGAATTAATATTTATTAGACAGTATTAAACCTAAAAAATTATTTTTTCCACCATTTCAATATTTTTTTTCCTAAATTTTTATTTGACAATTCTGAGGAATTGAAATAAAGTTTATTTTTTGCTTGTAATGTCAGAACTTTAGTTTTATTTATTTACCCTTACCCCCAACTGACAATTACTCCAAACTTGGTTCTTAAAATTCTTTCGCTTTTTCCAATTTTTCTTGGCCAATATGCGAATTGGCCGTCCAAAGCCAGACCTTCTCGTATATTTCGGACTTCGTTTAGACTTCAAACTTTGAATACCGTAACACACATAGGCGTGTGTGTGTTGAGTTAGTCAAACTTTATATTTTTTCCATGCAACCCATCCTGACCAGTTTCACAATCAGTGATTACAAACAATTTCATTGCCAATTAAATCATGATTCATCTTTGTTTAATTTAACGATTTATTACTTTACTGTAATTTATGCTATATCTGTAATGCAGTCAAATAACAATTTTTATTATACAAGTAGAATATGACATATATGTAATATGAATAACTCCACTATTATTTGTCTTTGCAGAAAACTATTTATGCATGGGTTAGAGAACATAGGCTTCATCATAAGTATACGGATACAAATGTAGATCCTACAAATATAAATCGTGGATTCTTCTTTGCTCACATTGGGAATGTAATGACCCGGCGCCACCCCGATTTCAAAGCCCATATGGATTCTATTCCGATGGATGACGTATTGGCTGATCCCGTTGTTCGATTTGAAAAAAAGTAAAATAATATTTATGTTTGATCATAATTATATCTGAACTTCAAACATTAAATTACATCATTCCGAACGTTAGCACTGTTAACGTTCAACAGATGCTGCTTACTTAACTGGAGTTTTTATTTCTTTTCAGGTACCATATCCTTCTGAAAACGATATTTGCATACGTTGTGCCTACTATGATTCCTGTATTGTTATGGGATATTAACCTATTTTTTGCATTTATTTCATGTGGACCAATGAGGATATGCATTGCTCAGAACATATATTTCTGTGCAAGTAGTGTGTCACATAAGTATGGATTTCGACCGTATTCCAAAAAATTTACGGCTACTGAAAATGTGCTGATAACGATTGGGACATTGGGTGAAGGATGGCATAATTTCCACCATGTCTTTCCCTGGGACTACGCAGCATCCGAACATGGATATACTTTTAATTTGACAAAAGTACTTATAGACGTTATGGCTAAACTTGGGTTGGCCTATGATTTGAAAACTGTATCACCAGAAATGATAGCAAGTACGAAGTTAAAAGCTAAGATTGTTCCAAGTTATTAGTCTCTGAAGAAACCTGCAAAATATTTTCTGTAACCAAAATCATGGTGCAGTGTTATGTCTCTCTTAATTTGTATCTGGAACAACCTTTTTGAATTTAGAATTTTTTGTAAATTAAAGTATTTTTTGTAAAAGCATCGATTATGTTGTTAGTAATAATAATAATAGTAAGTTTATTCAACCCGACATACAATATTTCATGATACATAGCTTGAGAAGTATAAAAATTATAGCAATGTAAGAGAAGATCTATATTAAATTATTTTGAGTTTTGAGGTTAGAAGTGAAAGAGAATATAAAGCCGAAGCTTGTTACGAGATTCTCTTCCACAAAATGGTGATGTTGACAAGAAAAAAAGCAGAGTTTTATGGTTCTTAATTATGTTTATTCTAAAGAGTTCCATTGTTGTATATCTTTCTCAGAGGAACGTGGAAACTTTCTAATAACATTGTAACAGGCTGGGTGTGGTTTTAATGAGTTAATGCGTAAGAAGGGTAAAGGTATTTAGAAATTTTTGTGGGCCTCATTTGAAAAAAATGCGAAACGCACCTTTAAAAAGCTATAAAATTATCTGTTAATTAATAATTATAACCAGAAATAAAACTGAGAGTCATCATGTGTAATACGAAATTTTGATTCAAAAAATGTTAAAATGTTTGTAAAACAAACGTTAATTAACAAGTTAGTTGTACTATTAAGAGGTATGAGGAAAAAGATGGGTAGAGGCTTCATCCAGTAGGTGTCACAAGTTTTCTTTAGGGAAAAAACGCAAATGTCGCTGATACTTTACGGCGCGGGTTTACAATACAATATGATTTATTTTTCATGTATATTAAGATATTACAGTTTTATATATGCCACACAAGATTTAAAACAATAGAACATGCCTGAGGGATGATTGAAAGAAAATGCTGGCAAATGCCAATTTAACAAGTCTTGGTCACCCCTAAAAATTAATGATATAAAATCTAAAATAAATTAAAAACAAAAAAAAACTCAACGACAACAAATATTTGCTAAGTTTATGCTTGAACGGACGCTCTCCTTGAATGTTTTTGAGTTCATCTGGCAAGAGATTCCATATTCTCAGAGCCACTGATTCTATGTGATTAAATAAATAATATGAAGTTACCTGAAGCGGAAGATATACACCAACTGCTCGAGATTGATAGCGTATAGAACGGGGGTATAGATGAATAATATCGTTGTAAAATTCAAGGTTAATTTTACGAAACACGAACATTGTCATTCTTAATTGAGAAAGTTTAGAAAAAGGTAGGATAGGAAAAAGACCATAGATTATCAGGGTTAGTCGTCAGTTTAGAATTCATTATCTGAAGAACGTGATACTGTATTTTCTCAAGTTTGTCAATATTAACGAGAGTAGTTACGTCCCAGATGATACAACAATACGTTAAATGAGAGTTAATAAGAGAACATTATATTGATCGAATGGCCTGAAATGGAAGGAAAAATTGTGTTCTCCTAAGAATACCCACTGCTCGAGCTATTCTTGACATTACTACATCATATTGCGGAGTCCAAGAAGGCTTACAGTATACTATTGTGCCTAGAAATTAATGAGAAATGGAAAATGGAACTGAGTGATTGTCAAGAATGATACTTCTTCAATAAGTCCTTCCAGTGCAGAAAAGCGATTTTTTAATTCCAACTTGAATGCCTCAGTATTTTCTTTTAATTTCTTTAAATCCACCCTCTTACATACTTGTTTCCTAATGAGCTTCTGCCTTTCTAGTTTAGTATTTAAGTGCATTTTACATCTCACCATTCGATGATCACTTCCAGTATTAAATCTGTTCAGTACACTGCAATCTTCAATAATTGATTTCTTGTTTGCCAGGATATAGTCAATTTCACTAGTTCCCCCATTTGGGTGTTTCCATGTCCATTTTCTTTGCGGTTTCTTCTTAAAAAATGAATTCATGATGCTAAGATTTTCAGCTTCTGCAAATTCGATGAGTTGATCGCCACGTTCATTCCTTTCCCCATATCCGTATTTACCAACCGATGTCTCTCCTTGTTCCTGTTGTCCAATTCTTGCATTGAAATCCCCCATGATGAGCTTGATATGTTGTTTCCCCTTGGTATGTAGCTGTTTGATTTCTTCATAAAATTCTTCAACCTCCTCGTCGGTATGGCTTGATGTTGGTGCATATGCCTGTACTATCTGAAGTTGGTATCGCTGGGTTAGTTGAACAACGAGCCTCGCTGCTCGATCTGACGTGCTTTCGACTTCAAGAAGGTAGTCTTTAATTCTTTTGTTGATTAAGAAGCCAACACCACTTGTTCTTCCAGTTTCCGTTCCTCTATAATAAAACAAATGTCCACTTTTAAGTTCCACCAACTCTTCACCTTTTCTTCTAACTTCACTGAGTCCTACAATGTCCCATTTGATCTTGTCAAGTTCTTCTTCCAATTCCTGAAGTTTTGCTTCAGAAGCAAGGGATCGTCCATTATACGTTGCCAAGGTCAATAACAAACGGCAGCCTGGGCCATTCCAGTGATTCTTAGCACCCCCTGCTTTCATGCCACACTGACCGCTGCCTTGATCAGGAGCACTCCAGCACCTGGAGACTAGGGGCCATGGTTTCTGGTGTGTCAACATAATGGAGGAATTAGCCATAATTTCACCACGCTGGCTAGACGGGTTGGTGAATTAGCCCTCCCCTTCCGCCTTTCTATCCGTGCAGCAAATATTAATTTGCCACATAAATAGAAAGCTCAGCCTGCACCACTTGAAGGCGGGGTAGGACACTAGGTTACTGGCCTGGCCGGTTCCACACATCGTCACATACGTTCAGCGTGTGGGTCTCCTTCCAGTTAGATACCAGCAACCCTTTTGCAGGCCCTTCAGTATATACTCTCCTTTATATGAATAAAAAGTATGAAGAAATGAAGAGCTCCTGGCGATAATGGCATTAAATTAGATATCTTAAAAGAAGCCTGAGTACATGTGGAAGACATACTTGCAAAATTCTTTACCAAATGTCTTAACAGCGGTAACATATCAAACCAGTGGGATTCTGTAACAGTAATTCTTTTGCATAAAAAATTGATAAAGAAGATTTGAAAAGTTACTGACCAATTAACTTATTATCTGCTATTTATAAAATTTTCACAAAAGTACTAACATATAGCCTGCTAAAAAAATTAGATGCAGCTCAACCAAGAGAACAAGCTGGATTTTGAAGTGGATTCAGTACAGTAGACCATATTCATGTATTAAGAGAATTAATGGAAAGAACACATGAATATGAACTTCCAGTTTGCGTGACATTTATTGACAACGAAAATACCTTTAACTCTATTAAAACGTCAACAGTCACGAACTCTTTAAGATCAACAGACGTCTAGTATGTGTACATTGTCATGGTGAAATGTGTGTATAAAAATGCAAATGCAAAATTTTGCTTACATAATTCGTTAATAAAATTTCGGTTACATAAAAATACCAAAACTATTAAAATTGGTAAAGGTGTGAGGCAGGTAGATACCATTTCTCCAAAACTTTTTACTTCAGCTTTAAAGATGATTTTTCATCAAATAAATTGGAATAACAGTGGAATAAAAATAAACGGTGAATGTATAAATCATCAGCGGTTTACTGATGACATTGTTATGTTTTTAACGAACCCATCAGAACACCAAAACATGGTACAGTAGCCCTCAAATAGAAATAGGGAAGTTGGAATCAAGATGAACCTACAAAAAACTAAGATCTTATTCTTCTAATCTTCTAAGAGGCTCAGTAAAGAAAGAGATAAAGGAGTGGAAAAAAGGATTTGAATGTAAAGACAGACAGAGAGATGAAGAAAATTAAGAATTAATAGAGAGAGTAAAAAATCTGGAATAAGACATAGATAGATTTATGCCTGACCAGGTTGAAGTTGAGCAATACAATAGGAGGAATAACATGGAAATTGTGGGGATAAAATTTAGAGAAGCTGAGATTTGTGAGGACTTCGTTAAAAGAATATGTCAGAAACTAGAAATGAGCATCAACCAGGAACAAATACTCAGCTCACAGAATCGGCGCAGCAGGACGATACTGCAAAATAGTGGCATGATTCGTGAGCCGAAAGACTAAAATTGAATTAATGTAAAAAAAAAGAGAAACCCACCTAAGAGCAAACGATATCTTTCAGGTCTACCCAAGAAAGATGTCACACTGACCTCCCACACCGGGCCCCGAGATCCAACGCGGGCCCTTTCCCTGGGGAGTGGCATAGATATTTTCTTTATTTTTTGGGAGAAGGTGTTTGAACCCCCAAATAAACAAGAAGCATGAAATAAGAAAACAATTTTTTTGTACTTACCACTTAATTATTTTACACACGCACACACATACACAAGATCACTGCTGAAAAAAGAAACTCACTTAAGCTACTATTATTTTGTTTTCAATAATCGAGACAGGCTAATGAAGAATAATTAAAAAAACATTGTACATTAAAATTGTAAAAAAAAAGTCTTAATAATCTAGAGCAGCGGTCGCCAACCTTTCGGACCTCACGGACCACTAAATTCATAATTTTAAATCCCGCGGACCACATTTCGTGAATTTAGTGCAATATAAAGGCAAAAATTGTCATTCAGAATATGAGAATTTCTTAGAATATTATTTTTGTTTTATTATTAATAAAATATTAAAAATGCAAATAATGTCCAGATTTTTCTGCGGACCACCGGTTGGCGACCGCTGACCTAGAAAACAATTTTTTTGGCCTTTCGACTAACAAACAGCTCAACAACTTTATCAAATGTAAGATAATTTGGCGTAGCATTACTCAGATTAGAGTTATAACTAAAGGCAACGTTATGAGCGTAAGTAAACTTACTTACGCTTATATTTTCGTCTTTACTTAGAAAACTTTATCAAAGTTTACTTTTCTTGCTAAATTCCATTTCCACCGTCGGTATTCTTAGAATACTTAATCGTTCTTGGCACATGTAACCTTTGCATGTTCATCGCTCTTGATAAAGAGCTGAAAAAACATTCCGCTTGCGCAACTGTTAGGGGCAGGGTACAAAATATTTTGAGGGCAATGCACACGTTCGGAAATAAACAATGAAGCTTGATATCGTGAAGGCGTTTTGACAGTTCTAGTGGCAGAAGACAAGCGTTTCCGACTCCAAGTTTGGATGAGTGGATCGTTTCCAAATGTGCCATTTCTTCCGATAAGTCCCCTGACACGTCCACGGCGTACATCTTGCTGAACGCATTAGAACGTTAGCACAATTTTTCATCGGTCATTACTGGGTACAAATATAAAGATGAATGGAATCGTCGGCTTGAGACGTGAATTACGTTTACACGATTCTAATCGTTGAAAGATGTTTTCTAGTAGCTACAGTTTAGCGTAAATATATTTTAAGGAACGTTCCTTAGAATATATTCTGGCATGTATATACCGGCATGTAAGACCGTAGCTGGAAAAAAATTCTCAGGTGGCACATCATTATTTTTTTCATTTTTAAATAAAAAATCAAGAATATTGTATCAAAAATATTTTGGGGGGAAAAGCCGGGTCTCCCGCAGCATTGGTCCTTACTAGCACAGGCTCCTAGTCTTAAACCGGACCCCCCCCGGGATGCAACCCCTGCTGCCCCCGTCTCACCGGCCTTGTCTACCAGCAAGGTCTGTCTTTGCAGAAAGGAACAGGACAAAGGAAAGTGATTTTTAAAACAATTTGCACCACTAAGATCATTATACAACAATTATTTACCATTTTCTTCGAGCAATGAGCATTCAACGACATCCCCGAGAAGAATGTGGAAAATGAAGCATATTCAGTGAATATGGTTGTCATTTTTTTTTCAATTCATATTAAAATCTCAGATACACAACTATCTTTACACAAAAGTGTTTTAAACACCCTTCAAATCTGTTTTTTCCCTGCACAAAACTGCGATATTCACAGAATGTGGAAATCCCTCCCACCTTCGCGTTGTTCTTCCCTCCTCATCTATTCACAACAGAATGACATGGTCTGAATCTGTCACTAATAGATGATATGGTTCGAATCTGAAAAGTACAACTTCTAAACAGCATGTCAAAATTATTTCATGAAACGTAAATAAAATTAAAAAATCTCTGATACCCAAACTCCAACGGACTTCTCTCTCTAAATAAAATGTAAGAGTCGACTGGAGGCATCACCCTGCCAGATATCATAATTTCTAAAAATCAGGCTATGAATAAAACAATGCTTTTCTTAAAAGAGTACCGAAAATAAAGTTACTGTTCTCCTATTCCTTTTTTTTAGTCGAATGCACGTAAACATCTTCCTGAAATAAGAAAGTGAAAAAGTTTCGAAAAAGCAATAATTATTGTTTGTAATTTATTCATTTCATTAGGAGTTTGCATACAAGCTTTTGTAAATGCATACATTATGAGCAAAATTCTAAATGGAAGTAAAACGACTCACTGTGCCTACGATTGTGATAAAATTCTAAATGCAGTTTATTTTTTAAAATCTGTTTTATTGTAAATTAAAAAAAATTAAGTTAAGAAAGTGATATATATTTATCTAATTCATATAATTATTGTTTATTATACAAAAAGAAACCGCAAAAACACTAAATGCAATTATGTATGTAGAAACGTTTTCAAATGATAAATGATCATATGTATCATATCTTTCTTTCAAAAATATGTGATATAAGAAAAGTCTGCATTCGAAACTTCGACACGAAATTACATCTGTACATACACAAATACCACAATAAAAGGTTTGAAACATATTTAAGTTTGAGTTAAAGATATAGACAAAACATATTAAAGATAATAGGCATATTAAAGAAAAAGTTAAGGATAAAAAGTTATAAAAATTATTACAAGCGCGGAAACGTTTCTTTTACAAAGAAATATTTGAATGCAAATTGAATATAGTAGAACTTGGCCATGTGGCAACATTGGTAAATTGAACACCTGACAAAAGTAAGCAGTTTCTACAAAAACCACTGGCAGAGACTTATTCAGGACTATCCATCTATATCATGACTATCATTACTATATCATGACTATCATTACTATATCATGACTATCATTACTATATCATGACTATTATCATGACCAAAATTCGTAACGTATAGTGACTACAAGTGAGGATCCAGAAATCTTTCAAGGTGGAAGCAATTTGTTTCCGATTGTTATTTTTAGCCAAGTGTCCGGTACTTTTCATTTTATTTTCCATAATACAATGCACGCATAAAGGGAAGGGGCGATCGCCACATCACCTCCACCCTGGGTCCAAAAATGTGTGGCTACCTGTTTATGGCGGCCATTTCAGTCCCGTTCCGAAAATAGTCACTTTAGCCAAGTTTTACTCCAAATATTTTAGCATACTGCAAACCAGTTTATACAATTCTTATTATTATTTAGTGTCGACAAGGCATCTTAACGTTTATAAATTCATTTTAATATGCTTGGAAATAGTGGCATTCCAGGTAAAGAAACTATTATAAACTGGTGTAAATGTACATCGCTCATCGTTGTAGGAAATATATTGAATATTATATAGCAGATTGAATATTGTTCTTACTCTCATAATATTAAAAGTGATTGTCTGATGGGCGCTCACGGCGATTTAGCCTTGGTCTGATTTTCTTTGAATAAGTCACTGCGAATGGCCCTGTTAAATATTTCGTGCTGGCCCTTCGGTATAATTTCGACATGTTTTGATGTTTTGCTTTGAATCACATCCGATGATGCAGTCTTTAAATCATAAGCCAATCCGAGCTTAGCCATGATGTCGATAAACACCTTGGTCACATTACCTATATACACAAGTTCAGATGAGGAATAGTCCCAAGGAAAAGCAAGGGGAAAATTAGGAAATCCTTCACCAAGTATTAAAGCATGCATTAACGGATTATCGCTTGCTGTACTCTGCTTGTCGTAAGGACGATATCCGAAGGTGTGAGCCATACTGTTTCATTGAAAGGTTATGTGGTAAAAAGTAAACAGTCGTAATAGCACGGCATATATCATTTTTAAGAAGAAACTACAAAGAAAATGCACATGGAAACACCCCAATGGAGGAACCAGCGAAATTGACTATATCCTGGCAAACAAGAAATCAATTATTGAAGATTGCAGCGTACTGAACAGATTTAATACTGGAAGTGATCATCGAATGGTGAGATGTAAAGTGCACTTAAATACTAAATTAGAACGACAGAAGCTCATTAGGAAACAAGTAAGTAAGAGGGTGGATTTAAAGAAATTAAAAGAAAATACCGAGGCATTCAAGTTGGAATTAAAAAATCGCTTTTCTGCACTGGAAGGACTTATTGATGAAAGTGATATCTCAGAAGCAAATGAAAACATTGTTAAGACAATAGTTGAAACTGCTGGGGAAATTGGTGGTGTAACCTGTAAAAAGCACAATAGCAAATTATCTGAGAAGACGAAACAGCTCATGAAAAGGCGAAGAGATATGAAGGTGGACAATCAAAATACCAGTTCCAGGATTGAGTACATAGAACTTTGTAAAACTCTGCGCAAAAGCATGAAAGAAGACATAAGAAAATTCAACTGTGAGCTAGTAAGGAAAGCCATTGAAAATAACAAGAGCCTTAGGGTTGTTAAAGGGAGTTTGTCTATTGGGAAGAAACACATCATTGCATTAAAAGGAGAGGATGGCACCGTAACAAGAAATAGGGAAGAAATACTTAGAAGAGTTGAAGAATTCTACAAAAATCTATACGAAAGTAACAGTGGATTAAACGAAGACATTGAAATAGTCGAAGGAACAGCTCCAAA
>QLNU02015003.1:89532071-89555729 GCA_006491805.2 Dysdera silvatica
CATGTGGCAGCATTGCTGATTTTTTAACTTTTCTGCATAAACTCTTTAATCATTTTGGTCCTACAAATTATAAAATGGTGCTAGTGGGCGACTTTAATATTAATATTGGTCAAACAAGTTGTGAAACAAACCTTTTTCTTGATACTATTACTTCTTACGATTATGTTTGTACAATTAACACACCCACAAGAATTTCTACCCGCTCTCAAACGATAATTGATCTATGTATTACGAATGTTTCCTATAAAAGATCTGGTACAATTATTTACGAAATTAGTGATCATTTGCCTATATTTATCTTATTTAATGCCTTAAAACTACATACTCTTAAAAGTTGTAATATGTTTGTTGTGAAGGATTATTTCTCTGAAAACTTGATTTCTTTTTCTAGTGAGCTTGCCAACATTGACTGGTCCCGAACCATGAGCTTTGACAATGCAATTGACGCATTTGACAGTTTTTCCGCCATTTTTCATCCATTATATAATTATTATTTTCCCGATATCTTAATTAATAAAGGCAATAAAATTCGTAACCTTGGATTACTAGAGTTCTGTTACGTAGAATAAACATTAAAAATAAATTATTCTCCAATTTTATTAAATCTAGATTACCTGAAAGTTATACTAAATTTCATACTTATCAAAATAAACTAAATAAAGAGCTTAGAAATGATAAAAGAGATTATTTGCATAAATTTTTTATTGACGATACTCCAAAAAAGTTTTGGAATGCGATTAATGAACTTTTGGGACGTCGGCAATCAGCTACTAGATCTATTGATTCCCTGGATGTTGAACATGATGTACTAACTGATCACAGAAGGATTTCTGAGTCTCTAAATGATTATTTTATGAACTTTCCTGCTTCACTCTGTTGTCACCAAGACAGAAATAATGGCACTGAAGATCATTATCATAACTATAATATTACTCCAACTATTTACTTATATGGGATTATTGTGAGTTACTTTCTGTTATTCATAACTTAGATCGTAAAAAGGGTCTTGAGCATGATAAAATTCACTCCTTGGTTATTAAGTCAGTTTCCTATTCCTTTGTTTCACCGTTATTACACATTTACAATTTTATTTTTACCACTGGACAAATACCCTCCGATTATTCCTGTCTCTAAAAACGGCTCTAAATTACACATATTCAACTACCGACCAATTACAATTTTGAGTGTCTTTAACAAAATTTTTGAAAATTTACTGTATAAGCTTTATTTTATTTATTTATTTCATGTTTGTTTGTTTACTTGAACAGCTTTTGCTTTCTCTGCCTTCTCATTTGAATCTGTGCAACGTGAGCTTTGTCAGACTTTAGGGTTTTTTCCATTGCTGCCCAGGCAAATTGTTGAAGCCTTTCAATAGAATGGGATTATATTTTTGTGTATTCCTTTGTACATCACTTAATTTTTTATTGTGATATTATAATAGACGTTAATACAAGAGACGTACTATTTCCTGTTTTATGTATATACTTATATGTTTATATATATTTCATATCCTTCAATTCTTTGTCTAAAAAGATAAACTAAAAAAACCAGCAAATACAAAAACTTTCTTGAGACTTTGAGAGTATGCGGCGCGTACTCCGTATTTTTCAAAATTTTTTGAGAGTACGTAGCGCACACAGCGCGTTCCCTTTGAAGACAGCCCTGGTTCATTCGTAATTACATTGTTTTAAGTTAGAAACCACTTTTCCATTGGCTCTACAACTGCTTGCTTAAATTTATTATTAGCAGAAATGGAAGACTAAAAATTGTTCCGTGTCAGTCTATTTTCAATTACAGCAAAATGTCCCGAAAACAACGAGAAATTCGTTTTCTCCTGGAAAAAGGATTGATTGTTTTTCTGTGGATGTCATGCAGTGCACCAGGTGGCGATATTGGCGATTATGGCATTGGCGTTTATCATAAAGGCAGCAGATACATTTGAAACTGGAACACTTGGTATTGGCGTAGTTGTCGATACTGCCCTATTAGAGATTGTTATTGGGTAGCTGCGACATTGCATGCCACTTAACTTCATGAGACGTTTCTATGGCAATTTGTACTACAATCAGTGTCGTCAATGTTATTTGCTGAACTCGAGTAAATGAAATTAGATAATTGAAATGTGGGGTACAATTATAGCTCATTCACCTAGCCAGTGGCATATTTACAAATAGGTTAAACAGGTTAAAACATTCAGTGGCAAACTTTTGACGAAAAGTTAGCAGCCGAGAAGTCAGCAAAAGATGTGCAGAATTTTTTGGTGAACTAGTGAATTATTAATTTTACATTGTTATGTTCAGAGGAGGAACTAGGCATTGGCAAAGGGACAGCTGCTGTAAGCGCCGCCTCGAGAGAGGTCAGAGACGGATCTAGGTCGTATGGCGCCAGGTGCGAGCCCAAACTTTGGCGCCCCCCCCCCTCCACTAAATGTTTATTATTTTCAAAATAATTCCTTGTGTGAAGAAGTTTTCTTTCAGGGATCTTCTCAATAGGCTACTGAATATTATTATAAGACTGAAGGCCGCGAAAAGAATTAAAATTTCTTTAAAACAAATAACATGTAAATAAACCACTAGTACTCTTTTCGATGAGCCAAAAATTAAGTTGTTTTAATATAGAAATTAAAGCCTTGCATAAGCTTCAATAATCTGGTATGTCCTCTGTATAGTTAAGTAAATTCATACATTTTGATTTGTAGTTTTTACTTTTCTAATTTCTTACGTGCAGTATCACATTGTGGTTTTGTTGGACAAAGGCTTTTTCCCTTTCTAACGACTACTGTAGCAAAGAATAATTTATGCAAGGATTGAATAAGCGATAATAATAAAAGGATGATGACTTTATTAAAAAATTAAATAAAGTTTTAAACGCTTTAATTTTAAAAAATGAATAAGAAATTTTTATAAAATGTTTTTGAACTCCGGGTCGTTAGGCCATTTTGGTTCCCGGTACGACGGCACCAGTCGCAGTGCCTTTAATGGATCACTAAGAGACTCGAAAGGTGCCAAATTCGCGAAAAGACGAATTTAAAATACCCGCCAAGGGTATCAAATTGAATTTCAGACACAGAAACAGAAATCATTTTTGGTTTGCTGATGACATTGTTATTTTTTCAACGAACCCATCAGAACTCCAAGACATGGTACAGGAGCTCTCAACTAGAAGTAAAGAAGTTGGACTCAAGATGAACCTACAAAAAACTAAGATCATGTTCAATAATTTCGTAGAGGAAACAAAAATACAAGTTGACAACATTGAGCTAGAAATTGCTGATTCATATATTTACCTTGGCCAGCTGATTTCAATGGATGGCAACATTATGAAAGAACTCAACAGACGTATTAAACTTGGCTGGAGTGCATTTGGAAGAAACAGTTTTATCCTGAAGGGGAAATTGCCTTTGTGTCTAAAAAGAAAGGTCTTCAACCAGTGTGTATTGCCAGTCCTCTCTTATGGATCAGAGACATGGAGTCTAACAGTTGGAGCAATACGAAAGTTACAGACAACGCAAAGGAGCATGGAGAGGTGCATGCTTGGAATAACTAGGAGAGATCGAAAAAGAAACACTTGGGTGAGAGAGCAAACTAGAGTAGAGGACATCATTGTTAAAGTAAAAGGACTGAAATGGCGATGGGCTGGGCATATTGCAAGAAGAACTGATCAACGATGGACAACAGAAATTCTGAACTGGATTCCAAGAGACCACCGAAGACCTAGAAAACGTCCTCAAACTAGATGGGTGGATGAAATAAGAAAACAGGTTGGGGTGACGTGGAAGCGAATTGCTCAGGATAGACTTGTGTGGAAAGCATTT
The DNA here is from genome assembly GCA_006491805.2 of Dysdera silvatica. NCBI lineage: Eukaryota > Metazoa > Arthropoda > Arachnida > Araneae > Dysderidae > Dysdera > Dysdera silvatica. The sequence continues at coordinate 89,535,886 of QLNU02015003.1, forward strand.
GGAGAGACCTTCATCCAGCAGTGGATAGATAATGGTTGAATATGATGATGATGATGATGATATATATATATATTGTTGTTCCAGGGGCGTATCCAGAAAATATTTTCGGTGGGGACACAAAAGCAATATAGGAAGAGCAACAAAGGCGAATCCTGGGGCTCCCCTTCGCCATCCTGGATCCGTCCTTTTCGGTCTCAATATTGCTGGTATGGTAGTGCGACCCGCGAGCCAACAAAATGAGCAAAATTGGCCCTTGGACTGAAAAAGGTTGAAGACCCTTGCTTTAAGACGTACATTTTGCTGTTTACAAACTCCGTTTTACACAATAGGATATGTCCTATCAGACAAAACGTAAGATAAGCCGTAGTGTGCAAAGGGTCCTTAATAGACTGGAGTGCTTCGAGAAAATATCGGGCCCCTGTTCTGAGGTGCCGTACTAATAACGTCAGTTGCTAGCTCTATTTTTATGGCGCAAGGACAGCGAAGGCCATTCTACGCCTGATGATAGCAAGGCATTTGTCTATCATGTCATTAACCCTAGTTCCACCCCCAATGGCGTCGTAGAAAGCGTGCACAGGGGGGTTGTAACCCCTACTGCGGTGAAATTTTTTATATATATATACACATATGAATATATGGAGTTGCCCCCTTTATAAACTTGCTACATGCGCTTCGGAAGAAGGTCTACCGCTTTTCAGCCCACCATATTCTGAGATTTGGTTTCCTTCACACCACGGGTATAGTTCCCTAGGAAAGCTACATTTTCCGGTGTATCACGACTTCTATTGGCCTTTCGCCATTAAAAACGCAAAATATAATGAAGCTGCAGAACACGCTGGATACTAATTCTTATTATACAAATCATGAGACTACATCTTCTAAGATATTTATGAATAACACGTTGATTAATATATTCTACACTCACCTTTCCTTTATTGTTTTCCTACTCATAGATATAGAGAATCAGTATAGAGATACAGCATCGACATTGCCATTCCCTTTCATTGTCAGTTTCATTAAGAAGTGCCTTTGCGCATCAGCAATAGGGTGTGAATAACCAAACATTTTCAGATGCATTCGTTGTTTTATTTTTGTTTTGTTTTACGACATAGGGGCAGCGAAGTACATGTTGCAGGGAATCTGGATTTTTTGAGGAATCCGAACGTCTTAAGACCTAGGGAACCAACCACCTATAATTCACTGAGCAATTTATTGGTAATTGTTCTATTTTAGCCCCGTTGGGAGTCGAATCCGAGTTGGCAGTAGAGTAGGCGAACGCGTTACTGCAGGGTCGTTTACTTTATCAGGCTTCGATGCGGTTTTTTTTTCTCTCACGTATATCCATTTTCTAACCTTTAAGCAGTTAATTTAACGGCGTAATAGCGATCATATTTACTGAAAAAAAATATAATTTGAATTTGTCTTACAAATTTCATTCATGCCAACTCGCAGACTCAGATATAAAAGCATAATATCTATACCATTAACTCAAGTGCATACAAAGTGTAAGTATAGTTCGTTTACGAAAAGTAGTCCGATGGTACCGTTAGAAAATAACGGGAGCTGACATCACAAAGGGCCTAGCCGATTACAGCAGAGGGAAGGGTGTCATTTCAGAACTGGTTTTTAGCGAACGTTTGTCTGCGCCAAAAACCAGTTCTGAAATGACGTCCTCCCCTCTGCTGTAATCGGCTAGCCCGTTTGTGACGTCAGCTCCCGTTAATTCTAACGGTACCATCGGACTACTTTTCATGTACATGAACAGTAGTAGGTGAATCAGTCAAATTAATTATATAGAAATACTATTAAAAATTGCCATGTAGATTCTGAGTCTTAATCAGGCAACCTCAACCTTTCTTGGTAAATTTTTTCTTCGATTTGACTATATAAAAGGGCTTTTGCACACATTCTAATAATATACAATTGTAATACGACAAAAATATATTTGCCAAGAGAATCCCCTCTCTTTAAAATAACCATTGAAAGGCAATTCGGAAGCAGAATACAGCTTCTATCTTAAGTATTAATTCCCATCTTTTTACCTTTCAATGGGAGCTCTAGCGCAAAATATTCTTTTGTGCACATCCCAGACGAAGAGCTATCAGCGGAAGACAATCTTTTTTACAAAAATTTGTCGAGAAACGTTTTTGAGAACAGCTGAGAGGAACACCCGCTGCAACTATGGGAAAGCAACAAAATCTAATACCTTTCCACGAAGCAAATGACCCGCTTTCAGTTTGTCATGTTATTAAACGAGACCCCTTTTTCTGCAAGGATGCCCTTAGCAAACGTATTTTTACCCGGTTTAAAGAAGTTTCGCAGCCAACCATATCCGATTTACGATATTCTCTCGAAAAGTTCCTCAGGTGATTAAAACGCAAAGGGCTTTACATGGAATTCGTTCCTGTAAAACCATTGGTTCAATATTTGCAGAAACAGGGTCCTGAAACTTCCAGTTTTGATTAATTATTGCAACGAAGAACCGAAGTGGGAGACTGCGTTTCCCGAAACTGTTGAAATCTCCCACAAGCCTTATCCTCTTCATCGCGAAATTGTTTTCCCAAGTATAAATGCTCAAACGTTTTCGATTCGTGTATTAATCGTGTCCGCGATTTAATATATTTGATAGTATTCCCAGCCACTCTTCGTTTGTTGAAGGCAAGTTTTAAACAGTGGTACACTCAAAATATTCCCAAGTGGGAAGCCCGGAGGCGCAAGGAATTTTTGGTGGAAAAAAATGGACAGATGCTATATCAATTACTGTTGCCTTTGTGTGTACGTTTCAGAGGCGTAGCCAGGGGGAAGTTTTGGGGGTTGTAACCCCCATCGCAATGAAATTTTGTATATTTAACATAGAAATATATGAGTTGTAAAGCTCTGCAATCCCTTCCACTAAACCTATAACCCCTCTTATGAACTTTCTGTACGCCAATGGTACGTTTATCATTATTGAATTACTAATAATTCTATAATGCAACATACTTAAATAATTAGAAGTAGTAGATTATGTTTGCACAATTTTACAATGGCCAGCACTCTTGTCTTATCTCCATCAGTGAGGTTAGATTTCTTGACATAATTACAAATATCTACAGTCAGAATTTCTATTTCCATGTTTAATATTGTGTTTCGGTCTTCCTTGATCTCCTGGAAAGCGCTTGAAGACAGTTCATGGCCACTGCTGCTGTTGTTTACCTCAACAACAGTCTCATCAATGTCACCAGAGTTCAGGGAAATTTTGGAAACATAAACTACTTTTATCTTACATTTTTTTAATAAAGCAATTTACAAGTGTTAGCGTAATAATTTTTCATTTTCTTAGCCAAAGAGAGGGGCCCGGGCCCCCTCGGTTCCCTACGTGGGTTACTAATATTGCTACAAATAGTTGTAGATCTAAAATTGCTTTTCCGCAAGGCATTTTTCAGAAATAATTTTTCACTGGAAAATGCTCTACCACCCTCCATACTCACCGAATTAAGTCCCTGCGACTTGAACGTAATACCTAAGATAAAGAAACTACTGCATGGGAGTCGTTTTCAAATAGTTGATTACCTTCGTCAGGCAATAGATCGCTCTCTTCGCACAATCTAGAGATTTGGCAGTGCCAACGGTATCTAAAAGCTTCAGCGTACCTGGGACCATGTTGTATTCAACACTAGTAGATACATGGAAGGCCTATAAAACTTAGAACCTTGTATATGTGCTATATATCTAGAAAATAGACAGGCAGAAGAAAACAAACATATATATATATATATAAACTATATATTTGTCTGTAGTATTCAAAAACAATCTATAAATCTTTCGTTGCAAAGTAGTTCATAAACACGGGCCTGAGAAATGAAACCTTAAAGCTTCATTTTTCGTTGGAAATAAACTATCAACAACTTAAAAGTTTTGTAAAATTAGTCAACACCACAAGTTATTAATAAATTTGTTGAGAAATTTGGGTATCAATCAAGAAAGGGTATTTGTATGAAATGCGTGAACCACAAATGGGAATAAATTGTATGAATATGAATAAGTAAAGTGGCTTTTGTCAAGAGAGCGAGTTAGTAGAAAGATATACTGTATACGTTACGAGAGAGAGAAATCTGCATAGACTGGTTATTCTCAAATGCATATCGATTCGTTATCCGCTTTGTCTGAATTCATAACGTGTTATTCATATTCAAATACGTGAATTCATTTCCAGCGGACAGAATTGAATACATTCAAATTTATTTTAAAATTCGGCCCATTTCAACGGTCTGGAAATGTTACTTCTAACCTCGTTTCGAAATTTCACAAAACTTCCAACGTACATGAAATCACGTTGCTGGTAGAACGATTAAATCTAGTCTCCATAAAGCCCCACTTAAAATTACATTAGTTATGGAAAATTCATGTAAAATTATTAATTTGCATTCTTTCTTATTCTTTTCCTTTGCTATTTCCTGTCTTCAGCAGGTAACAAAACTAAGAAAGAAGCCCAAAATATTATATAAATGCATCTGACTGCCTGGCGATATGAACGTCGACTGCTATAATTTGTTAACATAGTAGGGGAAAAATAGATAGTCCTTATATGGAAGTTACAAGGTCAGCTGTTCCCAACCTGTAGTACGCATTTCCCTGAGGGTAGATCAGAATGATATTGACAATGGTGGAAAACACCAAAAAATACTGGGTTAATATGAAAACACAAAGACAAAACAATAGAATTTTGATTTACAAAGAGAAGCTTACGTGGAAGTCCCATAACCTACTCATGAAATGAGGAGCACATTCACAGAAGGAAGTGCTCAACATGCGAAAGTTTGTAAGATATTATTACCCTTCACAGGGATAACACAATTGCCAAATAATAGTCAACACACAAAGCCACCGGGGCGAGATTTTTGTGAGTTTTTCATAGGGGACTTTTTTTATTACCAATAAATTTGACACCCACGTATTAGTAGCTCAAACTAGATATATTTTTGTTTAGGAGAAAAAGAGACGCCGTCCTCATGCAAGATTCGAACCAGGGTCCCTGCGTTGAGCCGCGGTTTCTTTTTCTCCTAAACAAAAATAGCTCTAGTTTGAGCTACTAATACGTGGGTGTCAAATTTATTTGTAATAAAAATCCTCCACGAAAAACTCACAAAAATCTCGCCCCGGTGGCTTTGTGTGTTGACCAATATTTGGCAATTGTGTTATCCCTGTGAAGGGTAATAATATCTTACAACTTAATATACGGAGAAAAAAGCGTTTTTTCTTGTTCTCATTCGTCTAGTAGGTCAAGACACCGCGGGCTCAACGCGGGGACCCTGGTTCGAATCTGGGATGAGGACGGCGTCTCTTTTTCTCCTAAACAAAAATAGCTCTAGATTGAGCTACTAATACGTGGGTGTCAAATTTATTTGTAGTATGTGAAAGTTTTAATTTTATTATGACCGATTCAACAAACTCCAAGCTATTGAAATCTTTATGTGTGAAGAAATGGACAGCCTCTATGCCACATTGCTTTTGCACATAGGTCTACCCAGAAAGTTTGGTAATTACAACACGGTACCACCGCCAATAAAGTGATTTAGCAAGTTTTCCTCGTTTTTGGAAACTCTCGTTGATAACTGATTGGATTACTGTAGAGGTACCGCTGCCAAATAACCATCCAACTTATATTAGTGATACTCTGAAATTTTTCTGACACTGTAATTTTTTTGGATAGTCTTCGAGTTCTTCTGAATCAGTACAATTATGAATCACTGAAAACCTGAACAGCACATGGAAAATAGACCGTGACATGTCATGTAAAAAATCGCTTGGCGAACACTTTCTTGGTCGCCAATTTGGCGAGAAAGAGGTACCGTATTTTAAAATTTAACCGAAAGTTCATAAGGGGATTGCAAGCTTATAATGGAGGTTACAGATCTACAACTTCGTATATTCACACATATATACAGGTTATTGGTAGACTGTTTTGACAAAATAGGAGGGACGATAGTAGGCATCAAGTCAAACAATATTTACTATGGAACATAGGATCGCAGAGTGACGGAAAAAAGTAACTTCCAAACACGTTCAGCATGCACAAATATTTATGTATAGGATCATGCTGTGCTGAGATCTCCAGTTTTCCGAGAATTTTTAATCTCTTAAGGTTGATTGTATGTTTATGGCCGAAGAACAACGAAGGTCATTCTGCGTCATATAAGGTGAGACTCTACATACGGTAGTGTATCAATCTTGTACTGCTAAGTGAAGGCGAAATAGTGACGGTCATTTATCCAAATGGGCATCATATAGGCGACTTGACCATCCCCCGATACTGCACCCCCGCTTCAGAAGTCACAGAAGTCAAACTTTGTCGATTTGCGTTTTGAGTAATTTTAAACTGTATAACTCCGAATAAACTATGGTGAAACAGCCTGCGTTCTTACGTCTCTCGCGGAAACTGTTGGAAGATTAATTGGTTGATTGATTGATTGTTTGTTTGGCTTTTTTATGGCGCAAGAGCATCTGGGCTATACTGCGCCAAACACGGTAAAGTTGTTGGAGGATTAGATGTGCTGTTTCTTCCGAAGATAGATATGACGTTATTAGCGGGTTTCAATAGATATTGAACCCGCTATTGCTTTTGGCTTTCCTGTCTGCCTGTCTATACGCAATAAAAAGGGTAAGGTAAAGGTCTTCCGTAAATGCAATAATGATGGCTATTGTTAACGTTAAAAACCTACCGAGTTACTTGATAATAGAAGGTTGGGAATTAGATAGTGATGAATTAGAGGGCCGCGAATCGATGTCAATTGAAACCCACTAAATTTATTTTATATAATTTATATATTTTATATAATTGGGCGATTTTCTTTCACTTACTTGTTTTTTATTTTTTATTTTATTTTAATAATGTTTTCAGTTGGAATTTGAAATTTTTTGAGTTGTGTTACTTCTGAGGCTGAGGTGCGATATATTCACATTCGACTAAGCTGACTCAGAAGTCTGAACGAAACTGGCGGGCTAGAAGGTGGGGAATAATCCATTGGAGCGATAGCCAGTTAGACCTGCTGCCGATGAATTCGAATTGCAGGAGCTCACTTTGATCAATACCCATCGTAAATTTTAATAAGAAAAATCCTAATATTTAAAACAGATAAAAGTGAAAGCGATATTGGTGCAAATCAAAGTTATCTTCAAACATAGTATATATTTCAACGCGGAATTGAAAATCGATGAGGAGTTGTAAAAAATTTAATCACGAACTTTCATGTCAGGGGAAAAACTTTCATTATAGGTTGAAGAAAGAACCTTTTTGAGCTGGCTAATCAATTCTCGAATCAAAGCTAGTCATTGCCGTTTCCACAAGACATACGAATCACATTATCGAAAACATATTGTCGACAAAAGAGTGAGTAATAAAAGGACATTTCGCTGGAAGCGGACTTTTTGAATTATCGGCCACTATGCCTCTCAAAGAATTGGAAGTGGATTTCTTCTCTTCTTCAATTTTTTCAAAATCGTTACTAATAAAGAAAGCTATCTGAAGCGCAATATTCGAGACGTATTGATCCAACAGACGACATTAATTGCGTATCAATTTCTGCATATCTGCAACCATGGTTTCAAACATCTACGTTTTCAGCTATCAGTTTCTTAAGCCAATTAAAGAAAGCTAGTATCCATTATTTTATCAAGAAATACTCCCTCCGAAAAACAATCTAATTTTTCAAAATGAAAATAAATGTAATTTGGTGAATAATCTTTGTGCAAAGGCTACCAAACGATATTCGGTCGAATTCCGATATTATTTACTCCAAGGTAACCTACCGACTTTTATCACAAGGCGGGAATCTTTATGAGAGTTCAAGAAAATGGAATGTAATTCATGGATTGATTGATGGATGGATGGATGGAAGGAAGGAAGGAAGGAAGGAAGGATGGATGGATGGATGGATGGATGGATTGAGACTTGAGAAGTAGCCTATCCTAGACCTTCTGTAGATCGTTTTTTGTGCGCCAAAGGAAAAATTCAAAGACATTTTTAAGTGTCGAAATATAACTGAGAGTTAGCGCATTATGGAATATTATGTCTATTTCGAGTTTTGCTTGTAAATAACGGAGGTCAGTAACAGTTATAATGTCAACTGACAATTCATAACGGATAATAATTAACATATTACATTTATTGACAATTAATATAAGACATTAATTATAACAATTGATTTGATTAACGGTAGTCAGTTTTGTATACTTCATCGAATATACTAGAATAATAACTAGAATATATAGTATAATAACTGTGTACGCAAGACAAACTTTTTTATTAATATTAAAAAAACTGGTGGGATTAAAATATACAAAAAATTAATGCTGAATATTCATACTCGCATAGTACGCATTAAAGGGTGGCTACGTAACAAATTGGGATTATCCAATAGTGCATAGTACTATGTAGTCACACTCAGTGAGAGAAAGAGAGAGAACTTGAATTCCCATTATTTAAATGAGTTCCAAATACGTATCCTGTTTACTAATATATGACACTGTGCTTGGAAAAATTGAAAATTTACTATTTTCCCAAACACAGTGCAGCAAACGGTGCGTCTTTAACGCTTCCCTTTCTTTAATTATTCTTTTAATTTGGCCAGTTATTTTTCAGACACTCTGTATATTATAGGTTTTATTATGTCTATTGCAAATAATTCAACATGCCACATTAATTCGGGAAAACCCATTCTGGATTGTTTGAGAATAGTATTTTTGTGTAAATATTTAAACGTACACCATAATTGGTTATTAATTTGTATTAAGATTTTTGAGCTATTCACGGAAATAGCTTTGTTTCGTGATGGCATTTTTCTTGAAAAACAGAGCAGGAAAAAAATGCAAAAAGAACTTACTTACATGGGTCGTAAAAGCCACAAAGAACAAGGGGGAAAAAGAAAATATTCCCTCCCTTTTGGGTTGGTGCCATATTGTCGGAGAAGGCAGAAATTGCCACATCAATTGTGGTCCTAAAAAAGGGCTGTAGCGGCCTTTCCCATTTGTTTCTATCGACGGAAAAGAAATGAGCCAGCAATAGAGAAATGTTATTCGAGGGACTGCAACACAGATCCAATATATCTTTACCAAAATAACAAAAATTGCAACATTTTGAACAAGGCAAATTATATATCTTATGATTTGTTTTGCAGAGAACACATAAATTTCTAAAGTCAAGATAGTATTCGACTTATTTTATTAATATATTTTTAAATATTTCCACGTGTGTGAGAGATAAAGTGGATGGATGGCTGGCAAATGTAGGACTTAATTTCCGTCACTGGGAGATAAATACATAATTCGAGACTGATTTTTCTGAATCATAGAAGTCAGAGAAAAAGAAAATTTTCCAATATACTATACTGGATGTGAACCACCGAATTTTGGGTCTGTCTCTTATCTTTGACCAGTAGTGCTCTCTAGTATCTTTTGATTTAATATACATTGCTGCTTGAAGAAACTTTCGCTACTTACGAAGCTCTAGTTACTGCGATTTTTGGAGTACTGTGAGATCAAATTCAATATTTAACTTCAAAAGAATGGGCTCAAAATTTTATAATATACAAATATTTGCGCTCTCGCGGTTGTGGTTAAGAACACAAATTTCTAGTATTGTAAGATAAGTATCTTTAAATACCATTACAAACGAAAAAGGCAGAAATCACAAAATCCTTTAAGCTGTAATTTTTGGGCTTAAAAATGTCAGAAAAATAGTATTTACAAAGACAATGAGCATTTACAGGAAACGTTAAATGAAGAAAAGAAAAGACAACGAAATTTCAATCATTCGTTTTCTATTTCGTTGCGGTAATTGGCAGAAATCCGTCGGTAAAACTCCATTTACAGCTCTCTGTCGGTTCTTTTTATTTTTTTCTGTAAAATATGCGATATAATATATAATGCGATCATTAAATTGAAAAGTGCTACTTCTCAATCGTTTCTCAGCCTAAAAGATATAGTTTAATAGTTTATGGTTTCTGCATTTACCGATCACAATAAGACACTGATGTCGCCTTTGGAAGTTACGAGATTCTTGCGCTTTAGTAGTTACACATTTTATAGGAAGCACAATTACTTTTTACCTATATACAGGTGGTATGTGTAAGACGTATACCAATAAGTGTTTTTTCTTTTTTTCGGAAGAGGTTTCCTTACCGAGTTACGACCCAAAAATTATTTGATGGATGGAAATTGGAAATGTTGATGCTACTACCAATCTGTACATGTGGGCTGTATTTTTCCGAATATGTGTTCTACCATACTGAATATTAAAGAAAATGTATTTTTTTTTATTCGTTTCTGTCGATTTCTCCATCAAGCTCGATGCATACATCTTATGGAGGCTGCTGTTTATCGACTGAATTATGCTGATGCTTTATCCTACATAAACCATGTCTGTTTTCTCAACTTTTTTCTTCGCTACTAGAAAACGAATAAAAAAGGACATTTTCTTTAATATTTAGTATGGTATAATACGCATTCGAAAAAATACAGCCCACATGTACAGATTGGCGCCAGCATCAACAATTCCGGTTTCCATCCACCAAACGATTTTTGGGTCGTAACTCGGTAAAGAAATCTCTTTCGAAAAAAAGAAAAATCGTATTACTTATTTTAGTATACCCTACCACCCCTTAAAGTCTATACACGTGGTAACCGAACACCCTGTATATATATATATATATATATATACAGTGAAACTTCTCAATAGTGGACACTGACAGGGAACGGAAAAGTGTACGTTTTTAAGAAGTGTCCATTATTGGGAAAAAAACAAAAATACGTAAAAAATTTCAGTTGAAATTTAACATTTATAAAACTTGATTTAATTAACTATAGTAAATATATATGGCAGTACATATTACGTTTATAAATAACACTCACCTTTTACAACGATCTCTCTGTTTAATTATCCATTTCATTTAATTGTACAGCATTACAAATTTATTTTGAAAAGAAAAGTCTGAAATTTTGGTTTGCTTTTTATACATTTTTACAATTTTCCCTTCCACATGAATTCCTAATTCAGATGCGTTTTTTAGACCATCTGGATCATTCTCTTGTAAAAAATACCTTTTTAATTTACTAATGCATTAAATGGCTTCTTTCTTAGACACTATTTTCATAATATTTTCTTCGCTTTCAGCAATTTCTAGCTCCTTATCCAGTTCTGTATTGTAGTTTCTGACATCATCATCAATTAGGTCATCAACATTAGTGGATTGATTTTCAGTTGATAATTGTTCACCTATTAACGTGTAATCTTCATAAGATTCAAGGAAGATTTTCATAATGTCATCATCAACAGTTTCTGTAGTGGCTTTGTTGGTGATGGAAATTCCTGCTTTTACAAAACAAGGACCCATAGTTGCAGCTGTGTTTTTTTTTACTGAAGAGCAAATCCACAATATTGCGTCTAAGATACTTACACTGCTTGAAAGAGAGCTTGGTGATTTAGTGTCTTCCATTTTTGCTAAAAGGTGTCTTACAATGCACTGACGGTAGTAAGTTTTGAAGCATTTAATTATGCCTTGGTCCAAGAGCTGGCCAACAGAAGTCGTGTTTGGAGGAAGAAAAATTAATTTGACATTTTCCAAAGGAATGAAAAGAAGGATGAGAAGAAGCATTATCTAAAATTAAAATCACTTTTCTTTTTTCTCGCTGCATTTTTCTATCAAAGCCTAACAACCACTCAACCATTAAATCTTTGTTCATCCGCGATTTTTTATTTGCCCGACATTGTACGTCCAATGCATTAACATTAACCCTTTAAAACATCGTGGTTTCATAGCTTTACCTATGGTCAGAGGCCTTTCAAATTCGCCTATCATATTCACACATAATATAACAGTTAGCCTTTCTTTGGAAATCATTCCTTCACTGCATTTTTTCATAGACGACACCTTTCAACTGTCATCTATATTTGCTTGCTCACTTTCTTTCAAACCATTAGTTCGGATTTTACGGTGAAAGGACAGCAAGGGTAATATTGCGTCAGAATCCACAGTTTTCTGTGGATTCCGAACCTTTTTCAAACTAAAGACGATTGGATTTATAAAACGTTAAGTACTTATACCCAAGAAACGTGACTTGGGAAATATCTAGAAATTATTTATCCGAGTTAACCCGAGCAATCTCCCTAGAAAGTCGGTTTCCACAATTGGAGCGATATGTCCATTTCAAATATCAAAGAATCCAACCACCCTACACCAAGCTGAGTGAGCATTAACAGACCGTACATCGCCAATTATAGCAGCTCCTTTCACCATGCATTTAAGTTAGGGCCGTCATGTTTTGTTTTAGTACAAATGGATACCGTAATTTTTCTGGGATGTTTTTGCTTATAACAGCCTCTATTCTTTTACATGTGAGTTCTTCTAAAGGAAAACATATGTCATGGGCCCGTTTCCAACTGATGTGCACACGTCCAGCATTAGATTAATAAATAAAATGCATATTCCATTTATTTACAAATTCTACACGACTACTACATATTCCCCTGATATATTCACTGATCTACTGACCATAAGTCAAAAAATATGAAACCAGAAACTGATATCCAATATATATATATATATATAGTTGATAAATTATACATCTGTCGATATAAAAGCCTCGTGTATTTATAAAAAAAACATGTTAATATTTTAATTTCGAATAAATTGTTCGATTTTTGGAAAAATCTTATAAATGCAAGTTTCTAATACCGACAGAGAGACGATAATAAGGTAGAAATATAAATATATTCGTACCAAAAACACTCCTCTGGCTGTTGGTATTTTAAGGCGCAAGGACAATAAAGATGCGGCGTAAAGACCTACAGTTTTCCGAGAAATCCGAACCTCTTAAATCCTAGGGAACTTATCCTTTAAATACCGTGAACGTTTAGTCGATAAGCTTTTTTTTTTTCTTTTTTTTTGGCCATCAAGCCCTTAAGAGACCGATTTGTCTGGTTAATTTACGGGTTCTACAATAGAAATGCTTCTTGTTCACTTTGCAGGCTTCCTTAGTTGTTGCCACTAAAATTACCTAGAATCACAAACTTAATGCTCAGTTTCTAAAATTGGCAAAATGTCAAATTGTTTCCTTTTACATGTTTTCCAAATATAGCATAATTTAACTTTCCGTATCTGGCAACATATCTAGTTTAATTATAAATTCACTTTTTGTATTTGGCCCCGGGCGGACGAGAAGGGGCAGCATGGGCTGAAGCCCAGGGGAGGGGGGCCGTGCTGGCAAGAACCTATGCTATGTGGGGGCCCAGCTCTGCCCCAAAATATTTAATACGATATTTTTTTTTATTTAAGAATGAAAAAAAAATAACTGCGCCCCCTCCGTGAATTTTCCCGGTTACGGTCTTACGTGTCGACATATATATGCCGGAATGCGTTCTAAGAAACACTCCTTAGAATATAATTATGATAAACCATAGCGTTCAGAAAACATAGTGCATCGTTAAGCGATTAGAATCATAATCAAAAATTCATGTCTTAAGCCGACGATTCCATTCAAATAATAGCGATGTTCGTAAATATGACTACGATGCAAATATAAAGAGGCCATCCTTTAATTACATGCACTGTTTTCAGGTATTTTTTACAGCCCCTGTGTACGATGGTGTAAAATGTTCATCGAATGATATTCATGCGCCGCTCTCTGTCTAAAGCCAGATCATTTGAAGTTTTTCGTTCGATGAATCATAATACTGACGGTGGAATGTGATCTAGCGAGAAAAGCAAACTTTGATAAAGTTATTGAGCTGTTTGCTAGTCGGGAGACCAGAAAAGTTGTTCTTTAAATCTAGATTAATAAGTTTTTGTACAGTTTTTAATTATTCTTCATTAGCCTGTCTCGATTATTGAAAACAAAATAGTAGCTTCCGTTGGTTCCTTTTTTTTTTCAGCAGTGATCATGTAAAATGGGTAATAAGTATGTGAAAAAAAATGCTTTCTTAATTCATACTTTTTTTTATTTGGGGCTTCAACTCCCCCAATAAAAAAAATACGCCACTGCCCAGGGGAGGGGGTTCTGGGTGTCCGTCGAAATGAGCCTAGAGTCACGCTTTGGCTCTCGGCGTCCCTGTATTTGGCAACGATATTTGAAACTGCGTTTCGAATTCTAAAATAAGTATCTGGATTCCGTTTACCATCGAAGTGTGCACACGTAATTTTCGGAGGCTCCCCCGCGTACAAAATTCTTTTAACATAGCCCTGTAATTTAATTATTTTATCTTTTGGAGAGTATTAATAAAAAAAACTTAAAAATTTAAAGCATTAATAAATATTGTTTATAATTGGATGGAACTATTACGTTTCTTTAATACTTATAGCCTCAAGTTTATAACATTCATTACTTTTATAGCTAATTGAGCTAGAACGAATTCCTATTAGTCGTTATTTAAATCTTTGTTATTTGTCTATTATGAAAACTTTAAACATATAAAGGCATGATAAGGAAAATTGCTGGAGTTCAGCAATAACAACAAAGACTGTAAAACGTATTGATTATGTGCTCTTTCTTAAAATAGTCCACTTATTTTATGTCCTCTTCAGCGAAAAAAATATCCCTATTAAACTGTTTTCTGAAAATGTAGAGAAACTACTAATTCGGTCATTGGAGTTTATTTTATCATTATTACACACTGTTTAAATCTTACGGCGCCTGGACCTACAGTTTTCCGAGGAATCCGAACTTCTTAAGGGTTAGGAAACCAACCTCCGAACTACCGTGAGCAGTTAGTCGGTAAGCGTTTTTTGAGTAATTGGAGTAATTGGGAATCGAACCCTGGAGAACCGCCCAATAGACGGGCGCTTTACCACTTCACCACCGCCCATTATTACCCACGTCCGAGATAATAATTCCAATGTAACCTTTCAAAAAAATTCAATATTTGCCCTATAATAATAATAATAATTCCATTCACTTACTATGTGCAAAAGGTAAAACAGAATATGACTGAATAGGGAACTTTAATTGGGCTAGAACTATGTTCTCTTTCAAGTATATTTAGTTCCCTTACTGAAGGTCAATTTTTATCTGAAAAGGGTTAGTTTTATTTTATCAACCTGCTACTTCAAGAAGTTAAAATCGGAAAAAACATCCGAGATTTTAAGTGCGAACTGAAGACATATACAGGATGTCTCAGCACCAGGTTTACAAACTTCTAGGAGGGGCAGGGAACACCTAGATGACTCGGAATCACATAGCAATGATGGTCGCAAACCACTCACAGAGCTAGTTCTAAAACCGTCCAGCACACAAATATTTACAACCAGTGCGTAAAAGCGCCAGATAAAACTCAGGTCAGCTGCTCAAGTGTATAGATGATTAGGACATCTCATTTTGCGCTTCTCATGCACTGGTTGTCACTATTTGTGCATGCTGGACGGTTTTAGAACTAGCGCTGTGAGTGGTTTGCGACCAGCATTGCTATGTGATTCCGAGCCATCTAGGTGTACCCTACCCCTCCTAGAAGTTTGTAACCCTGGTGCTGAGACACCCTGTATATTAGATAATGCTGGTTGATGGTCGGATGTAAAGTTAGGAGTTTGTATTTTTAACGTCTGTTTTTACAATATTCCTACCATGCCGTGCATGGTTTCAGTCTGCAACAAATTAAAAATCATTATATATATTTTGGCGATAAACATGCACGAGCATGGAAAACAAAATTCTATGTCTTTAACATATGATAATCGTTTTATTATTAAAACCAAATCCTCCTTATTTTTTGTTTAATTATTTAAGTTACAAGAATGAGCAGAAGGCAGTGCTCAAGACCATGGATAAGATGATCCTGTTATCTGTTCTTATAGCTGGGTGTATGTATGATATCATCCAATTTCAATTAATGTCTATTTATCTTCCAGCTCCCAAGCGATCCACTTACAACCACAGTCTTTGAGAAATTCCTTCTCAGTAAGTATGATTATATATATTAGGACGAAATTTGAAAATTCTCTTTTTTTAAAATAAATAATTAAATTATATCTGAACACCCAGGAGCATATAAATAAATAAATAATAATAATAATAAAAAGCACACTCTCTCTCACTGTGTATGTGTGTGTGTGTGTGTTTGATAAAAATATATGTATGTTTTTTCGATATTCTACCGCTCTTGTTTCTGAATATTCCAGATAAAATTGTCTACCTCATATAACAAGTTTTGTACCAACGTCTATAATGATATTCCCTGAAAAAAAAGTTCCTGCCAACAATGTTCCAGTCATTAAAAGAAATGCCACAAAGTTAAAAGGTGTCAGTGCCAAAACGGTTAGTGCTTCCCTCATCTCAACGATATACAAATCAATCAAATTAGTTTCTTCAACCAGGATCCAGCATGACATATACCAAAATAAAAGAACTTTGAAATTACCTCAATATTTTTAAGGAACATTGTATTTAATTATGTGACTAACGAAAATGATTGTAGAAAATGCTTATTCAATTACCAAAGGCGTTAATTTTAAATTAATTTGATTTTTATCAAAAATGCTATCCCTTAAAAATTCTATATATAAATAATGTACATATAATTAAATTTCTTTTCTTTTTAAAAGCAGGACCCCCATAACATACTAACCCACCTTTTTGTTTTTGTTCTACATATTATATTTAGTTTTTAAAAGCCCACATTTAACACAGAAATAAAATAATTTTGGCCTATCGGGGCATCCAAAACTTTATAATTTTTCTCTGCAAGATGTTTAAATTTTGATCAGCGTTGACGACTATTAAAGGGTGAAAGTTAAACAAATGCACAGAAAAATTTAAACTTTGAACTAAAATTATACCTCGCAGACAACACAAGGACACCTGCCAAAAATCAGGTCACTGCCAGGTTCTGTCTGCCAGAGTGGCCACCTTTCTTTAGCATGGCGGACGCCATGTCAGCCAACGTTAACATGAGCCAAGTTAAAGTTGGCTAATAATTGGCGACCAAACATTCTGGCGGTCCTTAACCAGCACACCAAGTCACAAGATGGCGAAATGTGAAGAGCCATCGAAAATCGGCAGAGAGAGTGTGGCTTGGAAGTGAATAAGACGTCATTAAGACTATCCCAACCGATGCTTGAATAATGGTCATAACAAAACAAAAATGTAATCTCCCTTTCCCTTATTTTCTCTTAAATCTTAATTTAATTAATAATGCCTCCCCTTTTAATTAAAAATAAGGTAAAAGTATTTCCTGGTACTTTCACAAAAACCCCAGCTTTAATTAGCAGGTCTAATGGAGACGATACAGTTACGGGTTACCCACCATAAATTTGGAAATTTCTAATTTAAGCAATTTTGTTACTCATCAACGAAATAAAAGCTTTGAATGCAAATAGCCTTCTAGAAAGGAATTTTATAACTTAAAGTAATGATTTTTTTTTATCCTGAACAAATATTAACTTAGACTTTGTTTTGATATTATCATGTTTATCATATAAAACTAAAGGCGTTAATTGTTTTTAGATAATTGTTTTCGTATCTGTTTTTGTTGTAATAGAGCCTGTGGTCATTGAAAGAAAACTGTATTTAAATTTAATTTTTTTTTTTATATTTAACGTAAAACACAATCATGAAATTTACTTAAGTTTCAATTTTTATAAACGACCAATTCACTTTTCTCGATAAATAAACTTAATATTAAATGAAGTGGTAATGGGATTGTAGAGTTCTCAATTTATTAATCAAATGGTTATTCTAAGCAATAAGTAAATTAACCTTAAATTTGCAAACTTAATTATAAGTACTTTAACTTCAGGATGGAAGAATTAAGTGGAAGAATTAAAAAATTCTTCCGTTCTAAATTTCTAAACATAAATTCTAACTAATTAAATTAAAACTTTACAACCTATAGTGTGTTAACTATCACCATAACATATGCAAACGTGTGTACGTTCAGAAGTCACATCAAGTTAAGTGGAGTGACTACACAAACATCCCTACCATCGTAATAGACAATTTCTCTCATCTAACATTAAATACTGTTCGCTGATTTCGAGTATAAAAAATATATTAGCGCTCGGGGAGTTCCCCTCAGATTATTTGACGACAAAACACCAATTTCCCTGGAGTTCATAAATGGATTAACCAAACCTATATAATCAAAAGCTAAATTAGCGACTACACGAACACAAAGAAATTGACAGAAAAAGAAGAAAGGCAACGAGAAAATACGAAAAATCGAATGTCAATTAAAGTTGTATTTGTTCTACACTTAAGTGTGAAATCCAATTAGGCCTTTACCTCGTTGTTAAAGCCCTCGGTAAACCCTATTGTCAAATATTGGTGCGCTGAATTTGCGAGAATTTGTTCGCTGCATGGCAATTAGATTATTGGATCGAATTCCCCAGTCAAATCCAATAAAAACACAGGAATCAGCTCGTATGTTGTTTTAAACTCTTCTAAAAATTATTTGTATTGATAGTGCTTCTGCTTGACATAGCTTAAGATAAAATGCTTCGAACAAGTTAACAAATATTGAAGCGGCAAATTGGTGCTTCATCTGGAAATTTAAACGCTTTTGTCACTTACATACGTATGTTTGTGATTGCCAAGTCTTAATATGTCAGTTAGTACGATGCTAGTACAATATAGTTTGTAGCACATTGATGAAAATAAAATGTTCAGTAAACCAAAAACCTGATAATCCAGGTATGATTTCCAAACAAGTAATTGACGAATCAATTTAAATCAATCCTTCCATCAGTGGCGGCCTATGGCGATATTTATGGAAAGTTGGAGCCAATTCACCAAAACCCAAGGTTACTGTAAATTTCTTTCATATTTACTGAATGAGGTAAAAACCAGTTTCTTGACGAATAGAGGCCATAAATTGATGCGTTTTGGTGAATTAGTCTTCATACAACTTCCTTTAAATCTCGCCACGGGCCACCATTGCATTCCATAAGGTATCTCTGAAAATTTGGTCACTCATGGATAATTAAGCATTCCGTTTGCTGTTCAATGGCCACCGAGAGGTAAGCCTGGAGCTCTTTGCTTGAAGAAAATTGATGAATAGCTTGCGTGAGTCCTACAAACCACCTGATAAGCTATTGTGTACCACACTTTCGAGAAACACTATATCATAACGTCTCTTAAAAGAAGAAACCCGTTTAAACAAGCATAAATATAAGAATAAAACTACTCGCAGAGTCACTCACAAGTTTGGTGGTTATAACGTTGAGGGGGCAATCCGAAGACTCGATTGCAAGTTTTACACTGCAAGAATAGCAAAATATGCTGATGCACCAAGACCTACATTTTCCGAAGAATATGGACCTTTTAAAATCTAAGCAACCAATCTCCAGTCTACAGATAATTCTAAGAGCATTATTTGGTATCCAAACATAGTTGATTTCTTTTTAGATTCGTGCGACTACATTTTTTTTTAACTAGATTCAATGTGAACAAGCTATTTATTGGAGAGGGAAGTTTAATCGACGCCTGTGCCTCAACGAGTAGCAGCATTTAACTGGTTATCAAGCGGTGTGGGTTCGTGTCCCATTAGACGCTGAGATAACATTCTTTTCCGTGCGAATAATTTCTTATCTAGTAAACTAGTTGTATAAATTGTTTTTGTACACTAAGAACAAATACAGGAAAATTTCTAGTAATTTCTGGATAAAAGCTTTACAGTTAAATGAAATTCTCTATTATGATACCATGAAAAAATTAGCCTAGCTCGGGAGCTTTTCCCCCTCTCCTCCAGAAAAAAGAAAATTATAAATTAATACTACGTGCGAAGCGTTGAAAAGTGGAAACTACAGAACCTTACCTGAAACTCGAGTTCAGTAAAACACCAATGTTGAAAGTACTACTTAATCGGTAACTTTCAACACACTGAA
>QLNU02015003.1:89555829-89582226 GCA_006491805.2 Dysdera silvatica
TGACTCTATTAAAACATCAGCAGTCATCAACTCTTTAAGATCAACAGACATTGAGGATGTGTACATTGACATGGTGAAACGTGTGTATAAAAATGCAAGTGCAAAATTTCGGTTACATAAAGATACCAAAACTATCAAACTTGGCAAAGGGGTGAGGCAGGGAGATACCATTTCTCCAAAACTTTTTACTTCAGCTTTACAGATGATTTTTCAGCAGATAAATTGGAATAACAAGGGAATAAAAATAAATGGTGAATATTTAAATCATTTGCGGTTTGCTGATGACATTGTTATTTTTTCAACGAACCCATCAGAACTCCAAGACATGGTACAGGAGCTCTCAACTAGAAGTAAAGAAGTTGGACTCAAGATGAACCTACAAAAAACTAAGATCATGTTCAATAATTTTGTAGAGGAAACAAAAATACAAGTTGACAACATTGAGCTAGAAATTGCTGATTCATATATTTACCTTGGCCAGCTGATTTCAATGGATGGCAACATTATGAAAGAACTCAACAGACGTATTAAACTTGGCTGGAGTGCATTTGGAAGAAACAGTTTTATCCTGAAGGGGAAATTGCCTTTATGTCTAAAAAGAAAAGTCTTCAACCAGTGTGTATTGCCAGTCCTCTCTTATGGATCAGAGACATGGAGTCTAACAGTTGGAGCAATACGAAAGTTACAGACAACGCAAAGGAGCATGGAGAGGTGCATGCTTGGAATAACTAGGAGAGATCGGAAAAGGAACACTTGGGTGAGAGAGCAAACTAGAGTAGAGGACATCATTGTTAAAGTAAAAGGGCTGAAATGGCGATGGGCTGGGCATATTGCAAGAAGAACTGATCAACGATGGACAACAGAAATTCTGAACTGGATTCCAAGAGACCACCGAAGACCTAGAAAACGTCCTCAAACTAGATGGGTGGATGAAATAAGAAAAGAGGTTGGGGTGACGTGGAAACGAATGGCCCAGGATAGACTTGTGTGGAAAGCATTTGGAGAGACCTTCATCCAGCAGTGGATAGATAATGGTTGAATATGATGATGATGATAGACGCATATAACTACGGTTCTCTGTAATGTATTTTTTTAAAACTTTATATATGCTATTAGGAACATATTTTAGGAAAAGTCAAGAATTTCTAGCTTTCAAACACGAAAGGTTTAAAAGATATTTGAGTTTAAACTTCGCAAGCGGTCAATTTGACCTCAGCCGCGATTCTGGTGTTAAAACTTATGTGGATGGCTATTCTAAAAAGAAATCAAATTGTTCCATTCTGTAATTCTTACCAAAGGAATATAAATTATTTCATATGTGAAGAAGGCTTTTCTTTCTTTCGGAACATACATTTTTCGTACTCAGTACACAAAGTTTGCGCCTTCTGTAAGTAATATGCTGGTGAAAAATGCATATTTTACACCCATTTAATTTATAATAATGATTTTCCAGTTTGTGATTGATATATTATGCAGGCATATAACTACTTATATCTTAATGCGCAATGGCACAATGTACAATTTGCGCCCTGATTTATGCTGAGATGGAAAGTGCAATATTTGCACTCTTCCCACTCCGAAAAATAAAGTCAGTCTTTTTTAAGGATCTCTTAGGAAATTTTTCTCACGAATTGAAGTGCTTAAATATGCTTTTGTGTTTGTATAGCATGAGGATAATAAAGGTCAGGCAGGAATGGGACTTACACTCGCCCCTGGATTCCGAACCACTGCCGCCAAACGAATCCAACTGCGGACTACAGAATTGTTGTTGATTGCTCAGGGGAGTCTGGGAAAGTTGTCAACTGGTGCGACACTGCTTTCCCAGAAGAAATGGACTGCAGTAGGCACAAAAACCGTACGAGTTTTACCACACCATCGGGAGTCGAACTCTTGTTTACGGCACGGTAAACGAATGCCTTAACCCTACACCTGTTGGGACACTACCTACATTCTTCTGAACTTTCCTAGAAAACCAACTAGCGGTGTTCCAAATCTTTCAATAACCGAACTATTGAAGGTGTATGCTCGTCTGCGACATCGGCAAATCGTTCATTAATTCATCTCATGAATAAGTTGGCACATCTGTAGAACCAACCTCCAACCTACCGTGACCAATTAGTCAGTATTTTTGGGATTCGAACCCAGATTAACGACATGCTAGATAAACGTATTGCCATGGCACCATCGCCAAGCAATACTCAAGCAAATGACCTCCTTGTTAGTGCATCATACGTGCAAAAAAACAATTTTTTAATAAGTTACTTATGAATTGTATTTTTTTTTATGGTACAAGGATAGCAAACGCATGCTGAACCAGAACTTACAGATTTCGGAGGGATCTGAACTTCTTCAGGCGTTTAGAAAACCAACCCCCGGACTACAATGAACAGTTTTTCATAAGTATTCTAGTTTTTACCCTTGAGAAAGTCGAACCACGAACAAACATCCGCTAGGCGGACGCGTTATCACTGCACCACCATAAGGCCGATTATGTATCAAAAGTTATGTGAGATTGCAGATAAATTTATCTTTTCAATTTAATACATAACAAAACTCTTTTAGAAATGTGCCTGGAGGTTTGGTTTATATCCCCCAAAGAAGGTCAACGTTTTACCAAATTCTGATGAATATTTTACAAGTAAAAGAAGAAAATTAAGCTCCAGTTTATAAAGAACTTTTGAGCTGGCGTCTGTGATTTATGGAATAAATCATTTTTAAATCCGTAAGCTCAATTTTATCGATTTTCAAAAAGTGAAACACGTTCTGAAAAGAATGTATATCCTAAAGTATTGTAGAAGGATGATGAAAGAGGCAGAGTAATAAATGACCTAAACTAAATTGTCCGCATTATACTTCATACAAGACTTCTTATAAGCAAGTTAGTTCTTCTTATCTTCACAGAAACCACTTCCCTTTCTTCGACGAAAAATTGAAGAGCACCTTGTCTGTAATGAACAAAAATTCACTTCCAAAGATGCCATCTTCAGCAAGATGGAAAAGAGTCTTCAAGAAGACCTGATACAAAAAAAACACGGACAATTTTCTGTAAGTTTATCATCGATCAAACGTACAATTCTCTGACCATGTTCTTCTTCTTCCATCCGACAACAAGCGACGGCAAGGATATCGTGTGGTATGCTTTCGTTTACGCCATTATGGCGTCGAGCAAGTCTGTCATCCAGTGGACAGAGAACATCAACATGGGAGCTGGAATAGCTTGGGCCAAATTGGCCGTCTTCCGTGACTATGATCATTTTTCAACATGGTGTTTAGCGTTGTCACGATACTATGACACGAGGATTCTGAAAACGTCTACACGCAATAGGTTTTGAGCAGATGCGTTAGTTGACATTTTATGTACCATTACTCTTTACGCAGCATACACATTCATGACGTCCATGATTATCCAAACGATGTTGTCAGACCTTCCGTGATGACGTTAATTTTTGTTTTCGTACTTAGGGGAAAAGAGAAATGGGTGTTCAACATCAAAGGCATTATAAGTAATTATTACATGAGATACATAGTAAAGATTTACACTTTCTCTAATCTTGTAAAAACAACGGTTGTCCCTAATGCTTGAAAGACAACAAGAATAATTTCAAACGCATTGCCAAACATAAAAACTACGTAATTTCTAATGATTCTTGAATCTCAAAATTCTCGAATCTCTAAAGATTCTCTCCAAAGGTTTCTTGAATTGGTATATATATATATATATATTATACGATCCTTTGTGTCAAGCCTGCGACATAAATATGTACATAATAGGGCAATGTCTCTCAAAGTATGTTCCTTAAACAAAAGATGTCCAACATCGGCAAAATTATAAAATAAAATATAATAAAATAAATATAAAACGAAGTCACATTTATCCCGTATTTATGTTTTTCATCAATGAAAACCAGGGTGGACGAGAGAGAAGAGCAGCTGGGGCTTAAGCCCGGGGGCTCGTATGAACTCTAGGACACACGTTAGTAAGCACCTATGCTGTGGTAGGCCCAGGGATTTATCCGGGATTCATAAACTAGGGTCTGTTCATGATTATCAGGGGAGGTATGTGTTAGATTTCATTAAGTTATTTTTATTGAACACATTGTGTGTCTAAATTTCATTAAAGGGGGTGTATCCAAAATATGGAGGGGGTGTTGGGGATGTTAGAGGTGTGTGTGTGTATAAATCCCTGGGTAGGCCCGGCCCCTCCTGCTAATCGGAAGGCCAGAAAAATTGTTCTCAAAATCCAGATTAATAAGATTTTGCACACTTTTAATGTACAGTTTTTTAATTATTCTTCATTAGCCTTTCTCGATTATTGAAAAAAATAATAATAGTAGCTTGGGCTAGTTCCTTTTTTCAGCAGTGATTTTGTAAAATAATTAAGTAATAAGTAAGTAAGTAAAAAAAAATGCTTTCTTATTTCATATCTTTTATTCGTTTAAGGACTCAACCCACCTCCCCCCAAAAATGAAAATAGATCATTCCACTGCAGAGGGAAGGGGAGATGGGAGCACGTCGAATTGAACCTGGGACCCGCTTAGGTTCTCGGTGCCCCAGCGTAGGATAAAAAGTTTGAGAAGCATTTTTGCGTTGCAGGATCAAGGATCTAGTGGTAACCAAAAATAGCGATATTTCCTGGGTACCCACAATTTTGACTCAAATTTTACCTTATAGTTAACATAAATATTGGAAGGACAGAAAAGTGAGCATATTTCTTTCTGGCCATTTATAAGTCAAATCTGAGGTTATATATGTATATATAACCTCAAATTTTATATATATAGTTCATAAACACAAGTTTCTGATTAAAAAAGTGTTTTAAATGTACTTTGTAAAATTGCAACAGAAAAAATAAATTCCTTTTTTGAAGTTTGTGAATTTTTTTTATTTACTATGCGAAACAAATATCCTAAAATCTAATTGATAAATTTATATACACCTGAATCATTATATCGGAAAAAAGTGGAGGAGTCCACACATATTTTATGAAGTTATATCTTCTATGTGCTCTCATTATTGCATCAAAATCCATTGTCGCTAAGCTGAAACTGTCATAACAGATGTTGCCCCACAAGTCTATATTAACTACCATAGCTAAAGAATTTGGATTATCAGAAAGAAGAAAAATCCCTGCAGAGGGAAGAAATGGACGATAAGCTAATAAATTTATTAAAATTCTAGAAAACGCGGAAAGATATCCTAGAATATTATGAAAAGTATGCGTGCTCAAAAACAATGGAGAATTAGTGTTGTACGCCGATCATTGTTTATCACGAACTACTTAACCTGTTAACTGGGTATGACGACATTTTTCGTCATGCCCGGAAGACTACCAAAATGCGAATGACGACATTTTTCGTCATTGAAATTAACCGTATTATGTTGAACGCATTACGTTTTATGTAGTTCTTATATATTTAATCCTAGCGTGATGGTGTGATGACATTACTTATCACTGTGAAAAAAAGTCCCCAGTGTGAAACGAGTTTCACAAAATTTTATTCCCCGGTTAACAGGTTAAACTTTGAACACGCCATCTTTAAATGCACGTTATCATTGATAATATTATTAACTGAAAATATCGCTGTTAATTGCAGTCTTTAATATCAAGCATTAACATTGATATCACTAGTTAATTACGATTGTTGCCGTTCATGTCGTTTGTTAAAGGATACTGTTCATGATAATGCTAGTTAGTATCAAGAATCACCATTGATGTGATACTAATATCAAGTATTATTGTCGGTAACCATCCTTAATATCGAAAGTCACTGTTAATGTCAAGCGTTGTCTTTGATATCACTTATTAATATCAAGCGTTATTGTTGATAACCATCGTTAATATCAACGGTCATTGCTAAATGTTCTCGGTGATTGAACTTATTAATATCAAATATCATCTCGTTAATATCAAGACTATGATATCATCGGCAATGTTTGCTATTAATGATTGAAAGTGACCACTAAAGTCCAAAAATTATTTTTTTATCTCACGTCCTCAATTTTTTATTTAAATCACAGAATTGAAATGCTAGTACAACATTACAATTGTATTATTACTTATTTTCATATTGTAAGTTGTTCGAAGTAATTTAGAAGTTTAGCATGTTGTATAAAATTCGTATTTTTTGTAGTTATAATTAATTGAATACAAGACATTAAATTACCATTAGCGGTAGCATGCTCCATTACTCTCTAAATTTGAAGTGTTGTGGACAAATAAGGCGCTCATTAACAAATTTTCGTCAGTAAAGAGCCGGATCAAGACCTTTACGCGTACTTTTAAGAGCATCAATTTTATAAATCTTCCGAAATTGAAACAGTCCTTTGCAATGAATACAAGATTTGTTAACTCTTTCCTTCAAATAAATATGTATTAACAATATATATATATGAACCCAAAATATTAACAAGTTCGTATAAACTCCAAGTGTTAACAAGATCATATAAGCAGCAAATGACATTTAAACTAATCTTTGGATTTGAATCATGTATGTATCCTTTACAGAATCATAAGCATGTTTTGCATGGTATGCATCCTTTAAAGAATCATAAGCATGTTTTGCAAGGTATGCATCCTTTACAGAGTCATAAACATGTTTTGCATAGTATGCATCCTTTACAGAGTCATAAACATGTTTTGCATGGTATGCATCCTTTACAGAGTCATAAACATGTTTTGCATGGTATGAACCCTTTACAGAATCATAAGCATGTTTTGCATGGTATGCATCCTTTACGGAATCAGAAGCATGTTTTACTTACTTAATTAGACATTATACTGATATTAAGATATGAATTTTTTATTACAATTTACGAAACACTACCGCCAGGAAACGTAGACAATAACGAAATGGCTGAACCCACGCTACGACCCTACAATACAACTACAATGAACATCGTCTACACTCGAAAAATCATTTAACGCGCATGCGCACTTTGACCACTCCCAAAAAAACCTTGGACCAACTTTAAGAGTATAAAAAGGTGTTTGTTTGGATGTTTTATGGCGCAAGAGCATCTGGGCTATACTGCGCCAAACATGGTAAACTGTAAAGTAATAACTGTAAAGTCATAAAAAGAGTTTTGACGACGTTAGTTGGCGTTTGACGGGATGTGATTGTCCTGCAGTATCCCTGGATTTTGATATTGATAAAGAAAACAAATAATTCATACCTATTTATTTTCTTTATCAATAATGTACAATGTATGTTCACCAAATTTATCTATGTGTGGCCTAATAGTTCCTTTACAATTGAGTCCAGAACACCTCTTTATTTATGCTCACCCGGAATATCAGTATCTTGTAGTAATATCAACCATGGACCAGGACCATCAACGTAGAATTTTCAAAATTATTGGGGGGCTCGGGCCTCACTGGCCCATATAATTCTAAGCCTATGAACACGACTTCAAAATTTTATGTAATTACTTGTCTTTAAAATCATATATAAGTGCATTGAAGGTTTGGATACGTTTTGCATTAAACCTATTTACATCCATTATGATGATTTAATAACTAAACAAATACCAAGTGCGAAACGACTCAGACAAAAAATACGTAATTCCATAATTATGAGACACAGATGTACCATAATTATGAACACGTTCGCTACCAACTACTAGTTACCTGGTAATTTGCACAGGGAGCAAAAGTACCATTTCATATGCCAACTACGAGTATCGAGTGTGAATTTATTTGTTGCTAAAAGTAATCTGTTGTATCCATATTTAAAAAATAAAACAACAGAAAATAATTTAAAAGCATAAAAGTGCGAACAAGATCTTGGCGCGTGTGAAGGGATTCACCATATCAGCTATAGCAGCTTGTTAAGGTCCAATAGTGTCCCCTACAGGATTATAACAGCAGAGACAGTTGAAAATAAGCCTTTTCCAATGTACTGCCCTTTCGTTTTTTGCCCGGAAATAAAAGTTTGTTGCTGAATTCTATATCTATATTTTACGTGTTTTTTGTTTCCTTCGCTTGCTGTTCTCAATTAGGAAATCATCTGCTTAACATCGGCGTTTCCACTTCTGAATAACTGTGCCGCCACTCAGATGCCAAACTAAAAATGCTCGAACCTTTAAAAACTTAACTTTCGTCATTCATTTTGATTCTCTCTTTCTACTGGTTAGCTCTCATTTTCCAACTCTACAAAGTAGATTGTTTTTTTCTTTTCTTTTCAAGGAATAACTCTACCCATACATGTGCAAAATAATCCAAATGCCGGATCTCTTACAGACTAAATCTATCCGGTAGAAAACTGCATTTCTTCGATGAAATGTAGTCTTCCGCCCGATGATATAGTTCCACAATATAACACAAGCTATTTTTAGCGAATTTATTGTCCAAGTGAGATATCCATCAGGAAAACATTGCATTTAAATAAGCAAAGAAATGACAAATTTTTAATAATTAAACACTTATCCTTTATATTGCTTTTGGCATAATTTAAGCGCATGCGTACTTGTCAACTGTCGTGGAAACGCTAGGACACATTTTCGATGGACACAAACTTTCACAAATTCGATACTTAAAAACTTTTATCCACCTCAACCTTTACCAGTGGCGTAGTAAGGTGGGGAATAGGGGAACTCCAATCCCCCCCACTGAATATCAAGACTGAATATCACATATTTCTGTCTACAACGCCAAACCATATTCTATTTTTTTCCTTTAAAGCTGCTTAAGCCTTTTTAAATCTTTTGATTTACTACTTTCCTGATCTACCATCCAAATACTATTTCTCTAACTTATTTACCTCAGTTTTCATATAATTTTCAATTATATTTTGATATCATGGTGGAAACATCAATCTTCTGTACTTTAAATTATCCACCTAAAATAGTGATCCACTATTTTACACTCATCCCTCAAAACTAACCTTTTTTCTGGCTCCAATATTAGCATGGCATGAGATGTCTGTATCCCTCAGATAAACTACACCAACCATGAGAAGTAATTTATCTGTTTATTTTTTTTTTATTTATACCGTATGACCAAAGAATATTAGAGGTTAGGGTGCCGTGTCGGGACCTAGAGTTTTTCCAGGGATCCAAACCTCTGTTGCCAAGGAAACAAAACCACGGACTACAGTGAGCTCCACACTGCTATTAAAAGTCAAATTCGGGTTAGTGGCTTTATGGGCGAATGCATTATCTCTAAGCCACCGCGAATCCATTTCTTCTTATCGAGATTCGGTTCTTATCTTCATTGAGATTATTTCCTTGTTTTCATTGAGATCCATTTCTTGTCTTCATGGAGATTTATTTCTTGTCTTCATTGAAATTCATTTCTTGTCTTTATGGAGATCTGTTCCTCTTCTTTACTTTATTGTCGTCAAAATTTATTTCTTGTTTTCACCGAAATTTATTTTTTCTTTTCATTAGAATCTAATCTCTGTTCTCATTGTCTTAATCAAATTAGACTCATTGTCTTAATCAAATTATTCATTGTTTTCATCAGAATCTATTCTTTGTCTTCACCCCCCCCCTCTCTCTCTCTCTCTCTTTCTTACACTCTTTTTCTCACTATGATCTATTCCTTCTTTTCACCAAGACTTTGTGTTCATTGAAGTCTGCTTTTATCTTCATGAAAGTCTATTCTTTATTTTCATTAGAACCAATTCATTCTTATAATATAATCATAAAGGATTTTATCAATTAAATTATTTTTCTTCTAATAGAACTAAATCTCAAAATATTGATAAATTCTTAAATTCTCAATACACTATATCCGATTCAATGTCCTTCAATGCACACACGCAATTGATTCGGAAAAGTTAGACTACACATGATCGTATGATTGATGCTCCAAATTCCTTCGTGCTTTACATTTTAAGCTCGGTGTGCACCTCTTAAAAATCTATAAAGTCAAGAGGATGAAAACAATTTCTCTTTTGTGTCCCCGACGCAGAACAAAAGATATTTTTTCCTTCTAGTGGCAGCCAGTGAAGGATATACACTCAAAGGAGAGAAATGGAAAATAGTTGTTGTTCTTCTAGGAGCCGAAGCAGACGAAAATGGGGAATTTTTTCCATTTTTCTTATCATTTCGGAAACAGCTGTTGCCAAATATCCTATGTACAATATGTTAACGTCCACTATCCATTCCGTATCGTCTGCTAGAATTTATTTATACACAAGTAAAGAGGCTGCAGCTTGGAAACATATTAAGCTTAAGTCATAAATCATGCGCTTGCCATTCATAAATTTGCCTCTTTAGTCCCATAGTAATGCCGTACCGTATACTTCAAAGTACTGCAAGAGTATAGGCAACGTTTACCATACAACCTTGAATTACAATATATACAAATATACGATAAAATATTGAATTGTATACAAGCATGATGCAACGTTGAATTACATACAAGTATGATACAACATTGAAAAGTACAGTAAAATCTCGCAACAGGGTCGTTCTAATTAACGACGATATGTTAGAGTCCCGGCAACTGATACATAAAATTGTACACATTCCGTTCAACGACATTTTTCCCCGTCTCTTGAAAGCCGTTAATGGAAGAAAGTACTGTATATGCAGCTTTGTATGTTTTAATATTTTAAAATAAACTCGTAAGCAGAGTCGACGAGAGAGGCCATAGTCCGGGGGGGTGGGGGGCTCGAGTGAAGTCTAGGGGCCCGTGCCGTGCTTGCTTTCAGCGCCCCTGCTCGCATGTGTTTATTTAAAACGTTGAAAACTACAATGTCCATGAAAATTTTTGAACATGCACGCTTGACACCTTAGCAAAGTAATGGTTATTTTCGCGCGTGGACTTGCGTAATATGTCAAGACTTTTAATAAATTATTAACGGAAGTTTGGCCTACAGTGCCATAAGATTTTAAGTAAGCGGAGTGTTAAGATATTTAATCAATAATAACTACATCGTAAACTTAAATTACATCAGCCCTATTACGTTATCTTCATAGCGTAATTAATACTCATTATTCAAACGAACGAAGTTGATTGGAAGTTAATGAGGCAAGTCTTTCAAAGGTTAAGCTGCTCCAAGCAAAATCGGATCTTCGGAGCAAATGGGATAGTATTAAGTAATAATTCCCAAGAATATATGTTTTCACTGTAAAAATTTCAACTTTTTATGATAAAATGAAAGATGTTAGTCCATAACCATGAGTGATTTATGTCATGAACCCCCAAATGAAAGTCTGGGTCTGACCCTGAATGATCCGTTATTAGAAGCGTGTGTATTTTCTATTATTGAATAAATTTATTTCTTATTCTTATTCTATGAATATCACTAGATACTTATAAAATCGATCAAGCGTATTATTTCATTATGCAACGAATGAAATCATTTGCACTATATCACTCATAATGGTTATTAAAATAGTTCATTATCATTGGGTCATCATATTCAGTTATTAACTTCTTTACAAGTAACTGCCTAACAGTACCTCAAAAGCTAAAAGCCTACTTTTTATCAACAAAAGAAAACACAGACCCTAATCAAATCAACTTTAATATCAGTAGAAATAATACATTCTCACAAAACACGATCTTTCTTAATGTAACTCTTCAATCCAACCTAAAATGGGATATTTACATTAACAATATCTGCACTAAAATTAGTAGAAGTATTGGAGTGATTCGAAACCTCAGCTATTATTTATCCGCTTCAATTCTTCTTGAACCTTACACTCTATGATTTTTCGCTTCTTTATATTTGTCTTCTAATCTGGGGAAACGCTTTCACGGATAATTTCATTAGACTGACCAGAATTCTAAAAAGGTACCTCCACCCTCTAAATTATCCAACCCGTTTTTCCAGAACCACTGAAATAGATTATGGTCATTAAATATTTTTAATCAAATAATTATTTACTTACAAAACTTCCATTTTCAAATTTAACGCCGTAAGAAAAGGAACTTAATCTGACCCATTTCATTACACTTTCTCAATAATACCCACTTTACGAGAAATCTGAACGATCAAATACCACAGTACTCACGGACGAAACTTAGACTCTCACGTATCTGTTGCTTTGTCCCTAGGGTGTAGAATCTTCTTCCCAACTCACTTAAATCTATTTATCCCTTTGCCCAAGAAAAAAACTTATCCGCGAAAGCCTATTGGAGAAAAAACCATGGTATCGCCACTTCTTTCTAATTTATATCTTCCATACGTAAATTAACCACACAGCACTTTTATTATATTTTACTTATTTATTACTTCGACTTCCACTAATTATACCCATTTCTGGGCAGCAGGGGCTTTGTCAGGCTCGACAGTCTTTACCCGTTGTTTCTTAGATGATTCCACTTAACTAATAAATTGTAAACCATCACCACCTCGTGTAGATAATTATATTCGTCTGAATAAAATTTAACTTCAGTTGATTTGATTATATCATCATCATCATATTCAACCATTATCTATCCACTGCTGGATGAAGGTCTCTCCAAATGCTTTCCACACAAGTCTATCCTGAGCAATTCGCTTCCACGTCACCCCAACCTGTTTTCTTATTTCATCCACCCATCTAGTTTGAGGACGTTTTCTAGGTCTTCGGTGGTCTCTTGGAATCCAGTTCAGAATTTCTGTTGTCCATCGTTGATCAGTTCTTCTTGCAATATGCCCAGCCCATCGCCATTTCAGCCCTTTTACTTTAACAATGATGTCCTCTACTCTAGTTTGCTCTCTCACCCAAGTGTTCCTTTTTCGATCTCTCCTAGTTATTCCAAGCATGCACCTCTCCATGCTCCTTTGCGTTGTCTGTAACTTTCGTATTGCTCCAACTGTTAGACTCCATGTCTCTGATCCATAAGAGAGGACTGGCAATACACACTGGTTGAAGACCTTTCTTTTTAGACACAAAGGCAATTTCCCCTTCAGGATAAAACTGTTTATGATTTGATTATATATATATATATATCATCAACAACCATTTTCAATCCACTGCGAAATGGAGGTCTCTCTATTAGCACACATACATGTAGTACGGTAAAAGAAGTTCAGAGGAAGCTGCCTTAAGCTCATCACTTCAACCAAGCGGGTTGGCAAGCTGGACCAAAAGTTTGCTCAAGATTCCGAACTTCGTTCACTACAGCCGCACTCATGTGTTAAGGCGGGACTCGTTGTGTCACCCTCCTACGGAGAGACAGCTACCGGAGCTACTTCGAAGCGGAGCTCTGCCGAGTGCCGGTAGTTTTGGCAGCGGACGGCTGTGGGACTATATGTATACTGTTATGTAAATATCTTTCCGGAAATTTTCCATACTTAACTCAGCAGATGTAATTGACATCAATGATTGTGACTGTATAACTGGTCTCTGGTGACAGCTGTATAATTGGCCTCTATGCTGATGCCTGTGCATATTTGGCCTCTACAGTAACATCTCTAACAGACCATTTTCCTACAACGGTAATTTCTCTCAATAACATTCTTCTAATTAATGGCTCCTTCCGTTTAAGAGCAGTATTCCACGGTTCAGATACTTTATTGAATTGCACTTAAAATCTTCATTAAATTACACTTCAAATTCTTTATTGAATTACACTTAAAATGCTTTATGGAATTGCATTTCAAATGCTTTATTAAATTGCACACATTCCGATTAATGTCATTTCCTTTTTACGACATTTTTCCTTGATCCTTTGAAAGTCAATAATGGGAGAGTACCGTACTTACAATAATTCCACACTGTCCGCTCTATATTATCTGGAGCCATTGCTTACTAACTATAATAGTCGTTTAATTTTAGCATGATGATACAGAAAAATATTATTAATTAAAAACAAAGTATTGCTCTATCATTCCAATTAATTATTCTTATAAAATAAAACCACTTTCTATCGCCACAATGGCTCGATACATTGGTGACATTTCTTTATAATTATCTCTAGATATGCAGATATGCATCTCACTTCTTTTTCCTCGCCAACTATATGCTCCGGTTGGCAGGTTGCTGGCCAACAGATCCTATCGTTGTACGCATGAATAATTCCTTCTGTGCTTAGTTCTGTCTACGTTCATCTATCCTCTCCTTTCTCTGTCTCTCTTTCTATCTCTATCTATCTTCTAAATCTCCTCCTCAACCATCGCCCTCGTGTTCCCCCTTTTCCTAGTTCTCTTTCTTAAATGAGACCATAAACCAATATAAAACCAATAATATCTAATAAAATTAAAACTAATGCACGTACTGTTCATCGCGAAATACTTCTAAAACGATGTAAAAATCGAACAACCATAAATGAGGCAACTAAGTTCCAAAAATATGAATTAGTAATATGATAATAATCAATAATATACTAATTTTTAATGTAATAATTAATAATAATATATTTAATACTTACTAAATCCGGGAGCAAGGGCGGACACATTCATTTTGTGGGGACAGAATTTGCCATGGTCTTGGAATAACACCCTTCATTTATCATGAAAGTTGGAATTTTTTACAGTGAAAAAATACCTATTCGGAGGGTCATGATCCCTGCGACCATCCCCCTGTGTCCGCCCTTGTCTGGAAGAGAGCATTGCAATAAGCTACTACTACTACTTACTCTCCCCCATTTCTAACCTACCGCATGCTAAGATACTTGTAGTGTTCTTGGAGTTGATTAGAACCTGGCTATGGAAGGCTTCTCAACGGGTTTTTCTTTGGTTTAATGTTAGGGAACGGTAATAGCCGGAGACAAACGTTCGCAATTAACGCAACAAAACAAATATTTCTTACAAGAATATTGTCTGAAGTTCCAGTCACACTATGAATCTTGGCCTATGTTATATGAAAGGTTTATATGAGTAATGACAGAAATCGAAAGAATCAATCTGCAAAACTAAATTTTCAAATTTTTATAAATTTTTAAGATTTCGATAATTGAACTGAAATGTAACTTTCTTGCGTTACTTCCAAGCTATGCGACAAGTAGTAAAATAGGGGAGTCATTTTTAATATGGTGTTTTTTGGCGCAATGAGCAAGGTTTTCGGAAACCAGTGAAATTTTGCGGTGAACGTTAACGCAAAAATAATTAATGGCAATGCACATCTTACATTTAGCGAAGTTCTAGTAAAGCTTATATTGATTCGTTATCAGGCCTAATGAAGTTACTGACTGCTGCTAAAATTATTGGCTACTAACAAATTAAATTTCACATAATAATACATTTGAGTAAAAAGCACCGATATCAGTCAGTAACATAGACACAGACGATGTCGTGGATTCTGTCCCTGCAGAGTCAATATAAAAAAAATCAATGCTTAGAATTATAAAACTTCTTAATATGTAGAACTTAAAAGTAAATTACAAAGAAGATACCACTCTTTTTTCCCATAAACAATTTCTACTCTAACCTAAAAAATCTAACACACCTAAAATAAAAAAATGTAAACTAAAATTATACCATACATCTTACTACTTTCAAGAAGAAAAAAGCCGCAAATATCAAACAATAGAGTGTTTGACTATGTTTACGAAAGAAAGATTGAGGTAAGAATTTTATAACATGCAAATACCATGTCTCATTAGAATTCATGAAGATGATAAAAAACGTAAAAATGTATGAACAAAATTTGGTCGCAGTGGGTACACTTTAAAAAAGGAAAATTTCTGAATTCACTAAGACCATGTTCGTGAGGATCAACTTGAAATGATATAGCTAAAATATTATGAAATTACGCAACAGCAACGTTAGTATAATTGCAAGCTGACTAGGAGTATATTTACATAGGTTTATATTTCTCGGAATGAATATGATTATAAACCAATGAATGCATTTTTATTATTTCAATGAGTTCCATTAAATTTATTGCCACCTCATTTAGAGTGACATAGTTTAAAAAAATTGCGAAAATTTTGTAGTATCGGAAAAATAAATATTTAAGGGTTGAATTAGCAGTGATGTGCCTGGAGGAATTTGCAATTTTATTCAAATATTCTGTGAGTCACTACATGTAGATGGGTCGGTCGATTCAATCCAAAAAATCTAATATAATACAAGAGGGAGACTTAAAGATGGAAGAAGCATCCACTCTTTCATTATTCCGTTATTCATTTTACCAGATTTTTTGTATGTGGCGTAAACGTAAGTGACAAGAAAGATGTGATGGCGTACTTGTGGCCCAAAAGATCCGATTGATTCAAGCAAACATAACAACAATTTAGCTTTCAATTCTTCATCTGTTGATAGTACAGGGTATAACAGTGTAGGAGTGAGCCACGGATAGTGCTGACGAAACTAACATTGGAGTTCTTGTTCACCTTTGTGAGATAATGTTCTGCTATTTGACATAAAACACGCAGAACCACTCTGAGCAGCATTAAATATTTGGCTTTTTAAGCCATATGCAAATGATGCTAAAAAGAATTCAGTTGCTGTGTTTTCAACAGTTTCTTTATTTTAGTTTTAATTAACGATGAACATTTCTTTACTTTACGAGAAACTATATCCATATCTTATCTACTACTGATGGGAAATGAGACAAGAAATTATCGAAAAGGAAAATTATAAAATGCTCACCAGTGTTCTAAATAATATGTGCTACTTTTAATAAACATGAGACACAGTAATGTACGTATGCTACTACTTTATGTAATTACTACTTTAAAAGAAATCTTTGTTTGATGTTCGTTTTGATTTTTCTTGAAAGGTGACATTTAACATTGCGTGAACTTAATAGATGAAGAGACCGAATTAACCTCAGACCTCGAAATATTATCAATCAACGTAGATAAACTAAACATCATAACCATATATAGACCACCGAACTCTAACATGACAAATTTCTTTGATAAAATGGAAAGAATTATAGAAAAAAAATCAACAAAATTTTTTTAATAGGTGATTTTGATATTGATATTAAAAACAAAAATAACGTCTCATCGAAACTTAATTAAGTTAATGGAATTAAATGGACTAATTGATAAAATAAAAGAACCCAAAAAATAACAATCACAAATTCTACATAATAGCCTTGGTTTTCACAAATATAACAAATAGTATATCAACAATGATGGAAGAAATAATAAGTGATTATCAAATGATATCGACAATTGTAGAAATTAATAAACAACGTACAAAAAAACAATAATGATAAGAAATTTTAAACAAGAAAATATCCAAAGATTCCAGGAGATTCAACCAAATATCAAGTGAGAAGTTTTTGTTGAAACATTGGAATTCTCACAATTAACTAAATACGAAAAATTCGCCAAAAAAGTAAAAGAAATCTACAATAAATGTTTTTGTTTTCCAGAAAAAAAATGAAAAAAGTAAATAGAAAATTAAATTCAGAATGGTAGAATGGAAACCTAAAAAAATAAAGACAAAAAAACTTATATAAAAAATTTTGAAGGATAGAACGAAAAGACATTGGAATGAATTTACAAAATATAGAAATAAATTAAATAAAGAAATAAAAGGTATAAAAAATGATTATTTTCTAGATCAATTTTCAACAAAAAATACAACATATAAATGGAACTTAATAATCCAATTACTGGGTAAAACAAAAACAAAAACTGATGGAAAAATAAAATTAATAATCGACAATAAAAAACGGATAACCTAAACTCAATACGAGAAGAATTCAATAATTATTTCACGATTATAATGGCAAAGAATTAATTTAAACTCATCTAAAAATGATAATTTCAGAAAATATTTAAAGACAAATTTAACACAAACTTTTTACCTAAGCGAAACAACTGATGAAGAAATAGAAAGAGAACCAAGTAAAATAAACATAAAAAAGGCCCAGGCATAGACGATTTCTCTCCTAAAATAATAAAACTGTGTAAAAACGAATTACAAAACCATTATTAATAATTATAAACGACGTATTTTTAAATTTTTAAAAAAAGTAATAAATTTTTTAAAGAAAATTAAAGATCGATTGAAATTATGTCATTATTTTCCAAACCAATCGAAAAATTAATGTATAATAGATTAATAAATTATTTAAAAAAATATAATGTGATTCGTGGCTTTCAAAAAAATAAATCAACAGAAGAAATACTTTTAAGAGCCACTAATAACATCCAAAAAACCTCGAATTAAGAAAAATACTTACGGATTTTTTTTTTGATTTAAGCAAAGCATTTGATTTAATTGATAGAAATATCCTTGAAGCAAAACTATTGAACTATGGTATAAGGGGACCAATGTAAAATCTAATAGATAGTTATTTAACTAATAAACAGTTAAAATCGGTAATACTTTTTCCAAATTATTATTAAACGAATTGGGTATTCCTTAAGGAACAATTCTGGAGCCTTTATTTTTTATTTTGGCGATAAATAAGTTGATAAATATCGATGAAGGACTGCTTTTGTTTGCCGATGACATGATATGGATGACAGAGGGGTCCAAAATTGACCGAATAATTTTCAACATAACCGAAAATTTAAAATTAAATATTTGAACAATGGTTTAGTGACAATAATCTTATAATAAATTCAAGCAAAACAAAATACATAATTTTCCACACTAAATATAAAGAAATATCAAATCAGCCGAATAGAACAAAATTTAACTATGTTATTATAGAAAAAGTTAGTTCAATAAAAGTTCTGAGAATATTAATTCAACAAAAACTAAATTGGAATGACCAAATACTAGTAATAGAAAAGAAAATTTGGAGCTCAAATGGCGTTCTTGGAAAACTAAATAATTCATTGCCACTAAATATAAAAATTAGCTTATATTACGAGCTAGTATACAGCTACATCAACTATGGTAATATTATATGGGGAAATTTATCACAAACTAATTTTAAGAAAGTAAATAAATTACTTGATAAAACAATTCAAAAACTTCATTACAGGTAAAAACAGGTAAACTAAAAGAAAAAATAATTTATGAAAATAAAATGCCAAACATTACTAATATACACAATTTAAAAATAGCGTTATATATTTACGAAGGAATAACTGAAAATAAACATATAAATATAATTTCAATAAATAAAACAAAACATAATTATAATACAAGAGATAAAAATGAACTAAAAAGTATGCAGATAAGAAGAAACATGGGTAAAAATAATATAAATCATTATGGAATCGAATTCTGGAACACAATACCCACTGAAATTAAAGAAATAAAACTGAAAAATAAATTCAAAACTACCATAACAATTTTTTTTCTTGGAGCATCAAGTAAATTAGTCGTCACGGTTGCGGGTGCTTTTAAATGTTCGATTTTAACCTGTATTCTTTGTATACACTT
Source organism: Dysdera silvatica (assembly GCA_006491805.2). NCBI lineage: Eukaryota > Metazoa > Arthropoda > Arachnida > Araneae > Dysderidae > Dysdera > Dysdera silvatica. The sequence goes on from QLNU02015003.1 coordinate 89,575,014, forward strand.
TTTTGTGAATGTTATGCAAAAATAAATTTGATTTGATTCGAATTTTCAATTTTTTCGAATGCCTCTAAAAGATCACCGTTGGCGTAGAAACGTAGTACGTAACCAGTATTCACTTGAATTGTGTGTGTGTGTGTGATTTCACTCAATTAAAGTTGATTTTCTGACGCTAGTTGATTTTTTTAATTGTAAATTCTACTTGTAACTTCAGGCTAGTGACAAAACGTTATCGCTAAATTGAGGAAAACAAACGTTAAATCGAGGAAAATATAACACTAGATTCTAAGTTGCTCAGCACCGATGAATAAAGGTATTCATTAAATTGAAGTTAGGCTGTACTTAATTTAGTAATTGGCATCACCATAACGAAAATAATTTAAGTGATTTATTCTTCAAATAATTGATTTTCCAAATACATCTACATATAAATTTTAACTGGAAATCTCGCCTTATATAAAGAGCATAAAATCCTCGAATATAATAATTGGATTATACGTTGATGTCCCTCTGATTCAATATCGCTTTGTCGCATCTAACATGGGAAGAAGGCAAAGATTATCCCCGAATACTACTCTATGCTTTTAAACCAATTTTTTAAAAATGCGCTCATGATATTCGAATTGATGCTCCTCCTTATTAACACCAATCCATTCCCTGAAATCCGCGAGGTATTAATTCCAGGATTAAGATAATCTTAAGATTAAGCTGTTAAGTTCAGGAAGTCCGAAAAGGTATTTTTTATATTTGCACGAATTTTTTCATCACGCGGCAATGAATATGCCGGATATCTAATGACAAAATATATCGCAGAAGATTTGAAGAAGAGGAACTCATATGTCAAGGCCCACATTCCTTACAGATTAATCTGTTCAAGAAATGTACTCTGGTCTTGAGGCGAGAAAATAACTAAAATAATTTTTTTTTTAACCTGATGATTAAGTCTTTTATATTTACGACTTGATCAAGAGTTTCAGGTAAACGAGGAGGTCGACGGAGGCCCATTATTGGAAACACCGGTTTCCGGTTGATCGTCAATATTAAGCAAGATGAGGTGTCAAATGAGATGAGATATTAAATGATTAATGTTAAATGAGATATTAAATGATTAATGTTAAATGAGATATTAAATGATTAATGTTAAATGAGATATTAAATGATTAATGTTAAATGAGATGAGATTTTAAATGATTAATGTTAAATGAGATATTAAATGATTAATGTTAAATGAGATGAGATATTAAATGATTAATGTTAAATGAGATGAGATATTAAATGATTAATGTAAAATGAGATGAGATATTAAATGATTAATGTTAAATGAGAGCTGTCGGCTTCCGGGAAAATGGTCATTGTCAAAACATTGTCAAAAAACATCAAAAAATGCTGCAAACGGAGATGATGATCACCATTGAAAGAGTAACATTTTTTGCCTTCTCTAAAAGTTAAACTGTTCGGCGTCAAAAGATCAATTGGCCAATGTGTAGGCATTGGGAAAAACTGGCAAACGAGCAAAGAAATCCAACCCTATGATATTTTTCTATCTGGGCCTATATGTTAAAATACAATAAGTGACAGTGAAAATGCAACAGAAAGAAGGAGTGGGCAGAAAGTGATGAAAATCGGCAAACAGAAAGAGACAGCACCAAGCGATAAGCTTTGTTTATTGCAACATGATACACCTATACACTTAGCGACAACAGCGTCTGATCCATAAGTTTTAGGACCACTAAAGGCGGCGATACAGGCAGCAACACATCTAGGTACAGACTCAATAAGCGTGCGGATGATGTAATGAGGAATGGCTGTCCATTTCCTGCCACAAACGTTTGACAGAGTTCGTCTTCTGAACACGGAGGAGGAGGATTGTGCAAGGGTTTCATTGGGAAGGCTTCTGAACACGGAGGTGACAGCGCATGAAAGCGACATCCAATCACGTCCCAGACTGTTTAATTGGTGAAAGATCGAGGAAGACTGGTGACCAGAGCCGCACCTGGGTATCGTGAAAGACATGTTGACTGATGCGTGCCGTGTGCGGTCTGGCGTTATCCTGCTAGTAAATGGCATTGGGCACCCAACCCACGAAGGAAAGGTAGTGTTACCGGTCGCAGTACATCATTCATGAATCGTTGAGCTGTCATATTGCCCTGAATATGGACCAGATGTGACCTGCTATCGAAGGCGATTGCGCCCTAAATCATGATAACACGTTGTCGCGCGGTTTGCCGTTCCATAAATGCGACCGGATTGGACCTGTCACTACATCAGCGCCAGACTCGTTCACGGCGATTGTTGTTGCTCAAACAAAAACGTGACTCGTCTGGGAACACAAAGCTTTACCATTCCTCTGTCCACGTGGCTCTATCCCATCATTGCAAACGAAGACGTCTGTGCTGTAGGGCCAATGGCAGCCTTCTCAACGGGCGCCATGAGTGCAAGCCATGAGCAGATAATGGTCCCGGTCGAGATGGGAGCATCAAGCGTGTCCTGTACATGCTACGTGAGTGCGACGGAAGTGGCCTGCGGAGGCGCCAACGCGTGTAGGTACCTGTCCGCTGCTGCGATTTGAAGTATAGACTAACCTGCCCTTCTGAATCCGATCACCACTCCCCTCGTAAAATAGCCTAGCTGCTAGAACTGCCTCTGTTGGCGGCGGCTTGGCATTCTCTGCTACTGTACGCTTTTTCTGACACAAAAAAAAAATGCAAAACGATTTCCCTGGCAGACAGAACAGCACAACTATTGCCGATTCTGCAGGTTCCTTCCCTTATATCGCACTCAACGTGCACGGGACAGCTGCGCATTTTCATCATTTACATATCTCGGTGAGCTACGTCTACCCTGCAATTTGCATTTTTTTCTGCCCACTCCTTCTTGGTGTTGCATTTTCGCTATCAGTCACATAATGTATAATTAAAATTTTACATTAGAGTTTGAAAATTTGTAATTCAAATCTGCAGAAATTTCATCCGTGACTAGTACTGCTTAAGTAAATACTGGTTGAAAAGCATTAAATGATAAATGAAAATCTTGTTTACCAATTTTTCAATGAAGCACTGTTGATTGCTTGTTTAAAGGTGTTTAGTTTAAGTCGAAGAATTAAATTCGTATTTCCACAGATTCTATTCAAAAATCTTCAGAACGAATATTGAAATACAGTCTAACTTCGATTTAACGAGACTCGAGTCAATGATATCCCCAATTTATTAATGGTTTTTATTGGTCCGCATTGAGATGGAGACAGGGCTGTAGCCAGAATAGGTCGTGGCGGTGCCTAGTCCCCCACTAGAAATATAATCACCTTCCAAAATGTTTTTAAAATAAATTGCCGTGATTTTTTTTTCTTATAAAATTGTACGCGACAATGGCAATTGTTTATGACGTTAAAAATGGATTCAAAACGTATTTTCAGGTATATCTGATGTACGTCATGTTTTTTTAGAGAGTTTTAAGTCTCCTACTCCATGGTAAGGAGAATAGAAATTATAAATTTTAGCATACCTCTGCAAGTTTTCAATGCAAAAATTATTAAGAAATTTATTTCATTATTGTTAAACCTATTAGTCCGCTTATATATTTAGTATTATTAAATATATTAATAAAATACATCAAAACATTAACGAATTCTATGCCACCCCGTAACTTTCAGCCATCCCCCGCAATATGTGTGGAGCTTCGGTCTTGCTTGGAGATGCCCCACTTTTAAAGTCAAGTTACGCCACTGATGAAAGCGCGAGCACGAGGGGTCACAGGGGTCAACCAACCCCAAAATGTACTTTTCACTTTAAAAAACCCAACTTTCATGAAAAATGAAGGGTGTTATTCCAAGTCGATAGCGAATTCTGTACAAAATGAAAGTCTGTGTCCACTTCTATACTGATGTATGTATATAAAAAAATATTCATTATAATAATATATTTATGACGAAAGATCCAAACAAACAATAGGGAAAAAAGATAAAAATTTAAATACAAAATTAGTAATAAATATAAATAATGTCAAAATAACGGACATACAAACTCAGGCAAATGCTTTTAGTAATTTTTATATAAATTTAATGGAAGAAATTGCACAATCAAATAATAATGGTCTGGATATAAATTATCAACGAGTGGAATCAAGAGAAGATAGCATGTATCTTGCAGAATTCACAAAAGAAGAAATAAAAAAAAGGAACTTCAAAAAATTAAACAAAATAAGGGTGAAAGGCTTGATGGCATTAAACTAAAATTAGTAAAATTTTGTGCCACGAATTAATAAAGCCACTGCACATGACTTTTAATAATATCCTTGAGACGTCATATATACCAATAAAAATGAAAACAAGTAAAGTTATTCCAATATTTAAAAAAGGGGATAGGAAATGTCTATACAACTATAGACCAATCTCAATAATTCCTATATTCTCAAAAATCTTTGAAAAACTATTATACAATAGGCTATTGAAATATTTGGACACATATAATATATTAAATTCAAGACAATATGGGTTCCGAAAAAATTGGACAACAGAGGATGTCCTCATTGAAACAATCAATAAAATTCAACAAAAAATTCAAAATAAAGAATTTATTATAGGCATATTCTTTGACTTAAGCAAGGCTTTCGATATTATAAATAGACCAATCATTGTTATTAATTAAAATGCAAATGTATGGAGTTAGAGATAATGTGCTTAAATTGTTTCATAGTTATTTAACAGGTAGAACTAAAATTGTGCAAATAAATCATATACATTCTAATCAAGAGCAAAATACATGTGGAGTCCCCCAAGACTCCATACTTGGGCCGCTATTGTTTCTCATACATATAAATGACATTACGGACATTGATGATGACGTAAACTTATTTGCTGACTACATAAGTCTGATTTTGGAGATATGTCATAAGAAAACCTCTTCATCAAGGCAAAATTAAAACTAGAAATTCTAAATCAGTGGTTTAAAAATAATAAACTAATAGTTAATAGAGAAAAAACTAAGCATATACTTTTTCATAATATAAATAAAAAATTAGATAATTTGGAAATATTAAAGTTAGATAATAAGGAAATAAAGAAAACGGATGAAATTAAGTTCCTTGGTATTTATATAAATGAAGTTTAAATTGGAATAAATATATTTTGGAAGTTAATAAAAAAAATTAGAAAAAGTGTAGGAGTATTAAAGATTAAAAAATCTGTTACCCACACACATAAAAATACATTTATATTATTCATCGATATATAGTTATTACATTGATAAATTAGTATAATAAATATATTATAATATAAGAGATATTAATATAATATAAGATATATTAGTATAATATAAGATATATTAGTGTATAATATAAGATATATTAGTGTAGAATATAAGATATATTAGTGTATAATATAAGATATATTAGTATAATATAAGATATATTAGTGTAATAAATATATATATTACATTGATAAATTGATATAGTTACATTTTATATGGAAATAGTGTCTGAGATAATATGAATATGAAAAATCGAAAAGTATACAAACAATATGAAATAGGTTTTGGAACAATGTAACGCAAAAAAAAAACAAAAAACAAGAAATAAAAATTGAAAATAATATAATGAATTTAGATCAAATACATGGATTTAAAATTTTGATAATGATATTTAATCGAATAAAAAAAGGGAAGTATATTGAGGACATAAATATAGAAAATAAACCAAATATGAACAATAGTTGATCAAGGAAAACTTTAAAAATTAAAAAAATAAAAACAAACATGGGTTCCCGTAATATAAATTATTACGGCATTAAGATGTGGAATTCATTACCAAACGAAATAAAAAATATTACGTCAGAAACTGAATTTAGAAACAAATTAAGAAGACTAATTATAAGAAATGAAACTTAAGCCAGTATATGGAGAGAGGGAATTAACCTTAGGTTTTGCTACTCTTCCTCCATGTACAGGATTGACAAACCTGTAGCATGGAAAATAAGGTATTGTACTGTATATATATAATTCGTTACGGCTTATCCTCTTTTCCTTTAATTTTCCTAATCTAGTCCTTTTTCTTAATTATACAAGATTAACTCTTTGAAGACTTAGCCTTTTGGATTTTTTCTTTTTCTTATTATCCCATTTTTGGCACCACACCCTTTCATATCCTCTCTCTCTCTCTTCCCTTTCAAACGTTCCATTCATCTTCTTCTACGTCATATTCTGTGTCTTATCTCGCATCATCTACTTTTTCTTCTTATCTTTAATCAGTAAGTTTTGCGGTTCATTTACCTTATCTTTTTTAATACTTCAAACTTTCTCAAAACGTAAGATATTTTAGAATGATAACAAGAGTTTTTGTAATCATCTATTACTAGAGATTGGAGTTTTTTTTCGAACTTACATTAAACAGGCTGGGCTTTTATATTTATTTAGAACTTATATGCAGTGGGCTCGCCTTTTTACAAAGCTCCAATTTACGAACTATGCGGTTTCGTGAACGAATGCGTTTTGGCTCAAAAAGAACTCCCTGGAACTAATATTGATTTCCATTTGCGCCCTCTTTGATTTTACGAACAGTTTTATGAACAGTGTTGTGAAAATAAAGCAGCTTTTATTTTCAAACCTTTATTCGCACTCTACTCCTTCCAGCAGCGTTTCTTTAAACAGTTCTCCTTCAAACAGGGAAAACTAAACTTTATATCTTACTACAAATTTTGCAGAGTGAGACTTTATTCCCAATTATCGCCAGTGTTTCAGCCAAACTCGCCAATATTGACATTTTGTCCGCTCTCTAATTGGATTAGGAAAATCTACTTTTCTCGAAGACTAAATATTTTAAATATATTAACTACCTAACTCAAACAAATTTTAAACTTTTCCATGTTAGTAATGGCTCTTTAGTTCGAAAGGCAGAAACTTTCTGCTGATATAATTGCAGGACCACCATGGCGTTTGTTTACATAAATATAATAATACTATTAAATATACTAACACTATTAAATATATTAATATTATTCTATATATTTCTACTGTTAAAGCCCTGCGGTGGCGCAGTGTGGTAACGCGTTCTCCTATTGCGCGGCTAATCCGGGTTCGACTCCCAGCAGTGCAAAAAGAACGCTTACTCAGAGATCTCATAAAAGATCGCACTGCTCACTGTAGTCCGGGGTTTGGTTCCCCAGGCCTTAAGAGGTTCGGATTCCTCGGAAAACTGTAGGTCCCGGCGCAGCATGACCACTGTAGTCTTT
>QLNU02015003.1:89582326-89616356 GCA_006491805.2 Dysdera silvatica
AATCCTTCTGTCTCTGGCTGGAGAGTGCCTTTGGCCAGCCAAGAATTTGATGCCTTTTTGTCAACGTGTGGTTGTTGCAGGTCATTGTAGTGCCTGCCATGTAATGGTTTTCCGGCCCAAGTTCTCAGTTTCTGTTCGTTGGCTGTTTCGAGGACACGCTCTTCGGTACTACACAGGTTTAGTGGCGTGTAATTTGCATCTGCTTGTATTATGGCTTGGATGAGTGGCGATCGGGGACTCTTCAACTGGAAGTATTGCCTCATGCTCTGGATCTGCTTGTCATGTAAGTCTTTGAGGTCCGCTTGTCCGCGTCCTCCTTCTTCCCGGGGTAGTGTTTGCCGTTCAATTGCCGTTGCAGGGTGTAGTTGTCCGGCTCTTCTCTGGATGGTTCTCATTTTCCGCTGGAGTTGTTCTAGTTCAGTGTTGGACCATTTGATGATCCCGAAGGAGTAGGTGAGCACTGGTACCGCATATGCGTTAATTGCTTGCGTGGTGTTCTTCCCGCTCAGTTTCGTCTTCACAATGCTTCTAAGTCTTTCTTGGAATGCTTGCGTGAGCTGGACTTTGACTTTCTTGTGCTCCTGCTGCCGTTTTTGCATTATCCCTAGGTATTTGTAGGTTTCGCCCTCGTCCAAGGTCTTCAGTAGTCTCCCGTCTTCGAGTTCGATGCCTGGTAAATCTTCTTTGCTATTCTTCTGTATTTTGCACTTATCGAGGCCGAATTCCATTCCTATGTCCTTGGAGAATGTCTCTGTTATACTGATGAGTTGTCGGAGTTGGGTGATTGTTGGCGCGTATAGCTTGATGTCATCTACGTACATGAGGTGGGAGACTTTATGTAGGTTTCTCTTGTCTTTCTTCAGCATGTATCCGTATTTACTTGTGTTCAGCATCCTTGACAAGGGGTTTAACGCCAAGCAGAACCACTGGGGGCTTAGTGCGTCTCCTTGAAAGATTCCGCGGCGGATGGGGATCTCGGCCGTTTCTATTTTACTGTCTGGCGTGTTTAGCTGTAACCGGGTTCTCCATTGTTTCATGCTGCTCTGTAGGAATCGGATGATTGAGGGATGCACTTTGTATATGCTGAGTATTTCAAGGAGCCACGAGTGCGGAACAGAGTCGAAAGCCTTCTTGTAGTCTATGTATGCGGTGTTGAGTTTTCGCTTTTGTTTTCTTGCTTGTTCCAGGATAACTGAGTCGATGGTAAGCTGCTCTTTACATCCCAGAGTCCCTTTCTGGCATCCCTTTTGTTCTTCCGTCATTAAGTTGTTGCTTTCGCTGTGCCGGCTTATTTTTTCAGAGATGCACCCCGTGAGTATCTTGTACAGGGTGTTAAGGCACGTAATGGGTCGGTATTTCGCTGGGTTACTGGTATCCTGGTCCTTCGGTAGGAGGTAAGTTATTCCCTTGCAGAGGAATTCAGGCATTTTGCTGGGGTCTTCAATTATCGCCGTAAGTTCCTTGGCTAATGGGCCATGGGCGCTGGTAAATTTCTTGTACCAGAAGTTGTGTATGCCGTCAATACCGGGTGCTTTCCAGTTGTGCGTACGTTGGATTACCTGCTGGAGTTCCTCTATCGTGATGCCCGTGTACTCCATCTCCTCTATTCCTCTCGTAGCCTCCATTTCTTGCTGAATCCAGGGGGCGCTTTTGTGCTGTACTTCATTGGACCATAGTGTCTTCCAGAAGGTCTCTATTTCTGCTGGCTTTGGGGCTTCGTACTTGTCTTTGTTCGCTGGGGTCTCTCGAAGCTTCCTGTAGAAGGCCTTCTGGTTTGCTTGGAATTGCATGTTCTGTTGTTTTTTGTTGGTATAGTCTTTGTATCTTCGGAGTCTTCTGGCGTATACACCCAGTTTTTGTTTGAGGGTATCCAGATATTCGCTGATGTGTTTATTGGGCTCTTCGTGTCTTGTATGAATCCTATTTCTCTTAAGGGCCATCTTCACTTTCCTCACTAATTTCTTACTTATATATATATATATATTTAACATCTAATAATATTATTATAATAATTATTTTACATCTAATAATATTATTATAATAATTATTTTACATCTAATAATATTATTATAATAATTATTTTACATCTAATAATATTACTTAAATGGTGTATTCGACCCTCAAATCAACTCCGTTTGTGTGACCCTACTGAGAAATAGTTTAATCCGAAAGCGATCTAATATATCATTTGAAAATATAAGTAAACACATTTTGAGTGATGTCCTTCATAAATACGAATAAACTCGTTATGAGTAACTTTCTTCAAGAATGCAGCAAGTATTAAATTTTCGGAATTTAAAGTTAGGATTCTGATGAAATGTCTTCATCATCATCATCATCATCATGTTCCCTTATTAATTCTGTAATCTCTTCTCCCACACACATACATACTCTCGTTCTTTCGCTGATGTCTTATAACCTCTCCATCAAGAATGACGAATTTAGATAGCATTCTTTCTGAAAGATATAACACGAGCGAGTTTGCGGTGATAGGTCGCCTAATTTTCGTGACTTTCCCCAGGATATAAACGGTCATTAGCGTGGAAAGTTCGACATCTGACAGTAGCGAACAAGGGGCTTAATTACATGAAATGAGCGGAAGGCGATGACATTTTTCGCCTCATCGGTTTCTCGACTTCAAAGACCGTCGCAAGACTCCGGCAAACGAGGACTGTTATGTTGCTGCCAGAGGGATCTAAAGACCTTTTGAGAAAAGTTGCCGGTGCAGCAAATGTAACCTAATTTATCATCTTTTGTTCACGACGTTGACGTAATTTTAGATATTGCGAAACGTTAAGAAGGAAGATGTTGACTTGGACCACTTTGCCAAATTTGCCCAAGTCTGATATTTCAGATCTTTGAGGTCTTAATGAATTGTGGTACATATTACCCCATTTTTACCATTGCCTTCCTAATCTGAGTGTACTATCCTATCTTTAAAACCGTATGAAAATGCAGAAAATCCAGATTAACTGGAGATGAGTTGGACTCTCCTTTTCGCCAGTGAAGAATGAATTAATAGGGCAATTTGGTGGAACAAATAAATATAATAACTTCATAGGAAAAAGGAGAAAACGCATATATCTCTTTATTTGTACAAACGCGAAAGTAGGTAACGTATACCATGAGTTGTAAGTTAGGTATGCATTTGATAAATTGATCTATAACAGGGTTGTCCAACCTTTTTGAATAGCGGGCCGCTTAAAATTTTTTACTGATCTCGCGGGCCAACCAACGGTTAAAAATAATAAACGCCTCTCTTCAGAGTTTCTTACTGTTATTTATTTGTTCATTTTCAATGTGAAAATTAATCACCTATATTGTCCCCGTGGCTTTTCCTAATTTCTAAAAAAATTGTTTATATATATATATATATATTTTTTTATTTTTTTCGAGCCGGATTGCGCCCGCGGCCGTATATTGACAACCCTGATCAATAATATGGAAATACCAAAAAATGTTTTTACCGTACATATATGAGAGAAAAACCGTAACCAAGATTTAATTTCGGAGGTGGGAGGGTTCAAAAATTTTCATCATGTATCGATAAAACCACAGCATATAAAGCCTAGCCAAGTCATATTAAAAATTTAATTTAGGGGGGGGGGCTGGTTCCTAAGGTCCCCCCTCTGAATACGGGCATGATTGAAAAGGTTAACTTACCTTGACAATGGGCGGAGCACTCCATATCAATGGTTATCAAACATTTTATTCTACGGAACCTTTTCCTTACAATATGCCTTACCACGGAGCTCCTCCATAATATAAAAAAATGAAATTACACTTATACAAAATAAATGTTGCCAGATGCGAAAAGTGAAATTATGTACTTTCTAGCATTATAACGTTGCGTTGGAACGCAAGAAAATCTATTTTAACAAAATAAATGAAAATTTTAACTATTTTGACATGAGCTACCTGTTCTCGCAGCAACCGCAGGGGCATTAGCCAGGGAGCGGTCTGGGGGTGGGTTGTAACCCCCATTGCAATGAAATTTTGTATATTTAACATAGGAATATATGAGTTGTAGCTCTGTAACCCCTCCCATTAAGCCTATAACCCTCCCCTTATGAACTTTCTGCCTACGCCACTGAGAGGCGCATTGTAGGAGCTCCTAAAAATCGGTGAATTCAAGAAACGCTGTTTTATGAAGCAGATGGACACTTCAACAGAATATTGTATTCCATTTACTTGTTAGTAGATTAGTAAACAGAATTTAAGAAGTTGAAAGTATCATCTTTAGGTGTACTAGCGCCATCTATTGGCAGGAATTTCAATGCCTCGGTTTTATTCATTTCTCGGTTATATCGGTGGTGCCAGATTGGGCTACAAGTAGCGCACTGGGCGATGTTTTAAATGCTCTCGCTACAAAAATTTCGAATTGGGCGACACGCTACTTATTGGGATACTTTTAATTATATTCAGGCTATAAATCTGAAAAGTACTTTTTGATTTTCATATATAAAATCACAAAATATTATTAGTTTGTTTTTTTTTTTTAATCTACGCCAGACAAAGCCTTTCAGCCATAAGTCTAACTTATATTATTAGTATTGCATAATACAATAAAAATTTTGTTTGTTGAACATTTCTATTCGCAGTGAACGATAGTTTTACTAAAACGTAACATGTTCGATACTCGTTCAATTCACATAAGATCTCTGTGGTTCAATTCTTGTTTTGGTACTTTTTAATCACACATATCTCATATGTCTAGAGTGGACGTCACGTGACTCCGAAACACGTTTAACATTGCAGTTCTGTGCAAACCTTCGAGCATATACTTCGAGCTATACAGCAGTGGTTCCCAACTGGTGGTCCGCCAAAGAGTCCCAAGTGGTCCGCGAGACGGGTCATTATTTAAAAAGAAATAATAATTAATAAAAACGCTTATAAAAATTATTTATTAAATATTAAAATTAAATATAAAAATGAAATTGATAGTACATTTGTAGTATTTTACAATCGGATGGAACTTCAGAAAACGGTTCGTATTAAAAGTAATTCGTTTTAAGCGTGTTCGTCTTAACGAGGTTTGACCGTATTCTCGTTAGATTTTATTATTTCTTTTTCTGTTTATTTATTTATTTTTACTAAAGAACGATTGTACAAACACATTTTCCCCAAAAAAGACCCAGTTCCCTTTTTTATTAAGGTCTTGCAGCCAACTCCTAAGAATTTTTCAAAGTGGTCCGCGGCCACAATTGAAGTGAAAAAGTAGTCCGCGGCCACAGTTGAAGTGAAAAAGTAGTCCGCGGCCACAATTGAAATGGAAAAGTAGTCCGCGGCTTCGATTGTGTTGGGAACCACTGCTATACAGGGTTCCTAGGAAAGTCCTAATGCGATCAATAACTTTTGAACCAAGACAGATATTGCAAAGAAAGTTAGATATTAGTTAATAAAATGACTATGTACTATCAGACGAGATGAACAGCAGCGCTCCTGATGGCGAATTGAGGAAGTTAAAAATTTTATTTCGAAAAATAATGAAGATGAGGAAATATTTTCAATTAGAAAATTGTAGAGCATCTTTCAATTTATAGGAAAATGTATACGACTCACATGTAATATGTACACGTACTGCCACAAACTGAGGTGTTCCGGAAATTTTAATGCATCACTTTCAGTTAATGCTTTCTGGTGTTTTAAAAGTTCAGTTGAAGTTCTTATAGGAGAGAGATCATGCTTTCTTTCCCATGTGAATTTCAACTCAACCTCTAAAGCGCTATAAAGCATTAACTTAAAGTGATGCATTGAAACTTCCAGAGCACCTTACTTTGTGGCAGTACGTGTGCATTTTTTATGTAAGCCGTATGTCTTTTCTTACTAACTGAAGGATGCTCTACAACTTCCTAATTGAAAATATTTCTCTATCTTTATTATTTTTCGAGAAAAAAAAATTTAACTTCATCGATTCGCCACCAGGGGCGCTGCTGTTCATCTCATCTGATAGTGCATAGTCATTTTACTATACCTATATCTAACTTTTGTTGCAATATCTGTCTGGGTTCAAAAATTATTGGCCGCGTTCGGATTTTCCAACGGAACCCTGTGTAGGCTCGAAGGTGCAAATCGTGGAGCCACATTAGGGAGGTCAATTTTTCTATTTTCCTGTGTTACAGTACGTAATTATAATTAAGCGTGCATACAGAGGGAGATCACAGGGGTCATGACCCCCAAAAAATATATTTTTTCACTGTAAAAAATTCCAACTTTCATGATAAATGAAGGGTGTTATTCCAAGACCATGGCAAATTTTGTCCTTGACCCCGCTTCCCCCAAAATGAAAGTCTGTATCCGCTCTTGATTATAATGGTGCGTGCTTGTTTAAGTTTAGATTGTACACTTCGGGATACTGTGGAAAATCGTTAACGTGGCAGTACTTTCCACAGTTAAACTAATGATTTTAGTTTAACTTGCATTCCATTCAATTTTCGTTTTATTTTTCGTTCAGCAATGCACGTATACAAACGATTATGTTGACCTGCTTTTATATCTGTTAGGCTCAAGCATTGAAAACACTCGATGAGCGAAAAAAAAAAGACCAAAAGGCGTTGCGGCTGTTTCAAAAATGCAAAATCCCAAGGCTGTTCAGATATGTCAGGGGCGTATCGGGGAAGACCCGAATCCCCATCCTTTTTCTAGGCTGCTATTGGAGATACGACTACGATATTCCGTATTCAGAGAGCGTACGTGAGGGCACTTGAAATGTTGCATGTCAGGGCCATATCGGAAGGGACCGGAGCCCCTATCCTTTTTCTAACTTGCTATTGGAGCTACTAGTAGTTGCAAAATAATTCATTTTTATGTTTGGGCTACAAATAGTTCAAATCCGCTACTTTTGGAGCACAGTTTGCTACTTTTTAATCTTCAGATCTGGCAACACTGGGTTGTAGTAAAGTAAAAGAAAGAGAGCAAACTCCTACTTGGAATACTTTTCTAAAACTATTCAAGCAGCATGCATTGCGCGCCATCTATCGACATCGAATGAACTTTGGAATAAACTGTGGCCCAACTTCGGTTTAACGATATCCTGGATTAAACGATTGTTTTTATTGGTCCGGAGGATTTACATTGAGTCCAATGTCGTACTTTCCTGGATTTAACGTTTATTCTCCTCGATTTAACGATACTTTTGCATTTACCCTGTTGCTGCAAATAGAGTATCAGTTAGAAAATCAACCGTTGTCAGAAATCAACTTCAGTTGAATTTACTCAGTTGAAGCGAACGTTGATTTACAGTGCGTAAAGTATTTACAGCGTTTTAACATCAACAATAATCTTTTCAATGCGTTTGAAAAAATAGAAAGGGCAGTGTTTAATCCTAACTCCTAAGAAAAACCAAAACAAACGCCAATCAAAGATTTCTTTTGAAAGTAATAATTACGTACGTACTTGTGTCTTTTGTTTACGCAACTTAACCAAGGACAGACAAGGTCGCCGGCCCTAGGGCCGGCGCGCCCTCATAGGCCATAGGATTCGCGCTCTTGGGTAATCCAAGGTATGCGTCCTTTGAGAGGGCGCAGTCCGCCCCTAAAATTAACACGTATTCTTCAGAATACTGGTAAGCATTTTTATGATTTCCCTTTTATCAGTGGCATAGCGGGACTTTACTCAGTAGATAATCTCCCGAAAAAAATGCTCGTTAAGTCCGGGTTCCAAAAATACTTTTTCGCTAAAAGCGGATAAACTGTATTGCGTTTAATTATTATACCAAACAAAATCCATATTTTTTTATATCTGGAAACTCGCTAAATGTAGGCTTGGTGTAAGTGAGTTCTGCTGTATTTTAAATCCCCCAAATTTCCTCTCTGGATCGACCGCTGTTTGATAGGTGCTGAATTGTTTTTCAACTTTTTAAAACGTAACATTTTTAAATTTAATAATAAATTGATCATGCAAGAAATAATGTTCGGTTGGAATGATTGGTCATTCAAGATCCCCTCCAACCCCGGTAAAAAAAATAACAATATGTATACGCATATATATATATATATATATATATTATCATTATTATTGGGGAAGAGAGGAAAGGTGAACTGAAGAATAAATACATATAAAGTTGGAGGAAAAGAAAAATGCAATGGACTCGTGCTTTAACGAATATCCAATTTACGAACTTACAACTCGTTTTTACAAATCACTAAATTACTTCCAAAAAATATCCTATTGGACTAATTTCTGCTTCTCGATTTACGAACTAAAATTGCACATTCACTCTGTTTTACCACTTTAATTTGCTCACTTTCTTTCCGCTAATTTTCTTCGGACGCCAAAATTTTCGAAAGAAGAAGTATGGAGTTTCCTCAAGCTGGTTAGACTTTGGATTTTTAAAGTCTTCTTTGTAATTAGAATTAACTTTTTTGTTTTCTTGAAATCATTCCCATTTATGAACAGAGGCAGACGTGGGATTTTGCCCTCTGTAGAATGACATATTTTGCCGCCTAATTTTACAAACCTAACTAGACAAGGCTAACTAACAGAGAGGACGTAACAGATTTTGTTTTTTTTTTAACAAATTCTTAATTTGATTCACCTACTCCGAATCGTTTTTGGCTTTTTAGCCGCCCAGGTGCAAAAAAATATCACCGCTCTTATTAATTTAATGTTTTATTTAATTAATAAATTTGGAGGTGCAGTGTTTACGTTTATCTCTATATATACATATTTTTAAGTAGTTACCATGCAAATAAGGAACATTTGTTAATTTTTATTTTTATAAAATGAAACATAAATCCTTGGTAATGATTTTGATCCAAAAATAAAAAAGAATATAATAATAATAAGTAGTCTGCGGCCGCCCCTGGATTTAGCCGCACAGGTGCAGGGGCACCTATTGTACCCCCTCTAGGGAAAACCCTGCCCCTGACAATTATTTAAAATTTATCTTTACGCAAGTATTGACGAATTTGGCGCCTTTTGATCCTCTCCCAAGACGGCGTCAATGACAGCTCCCACTCTGTCATTGCTCAGTTAAGCTTCTGAAAATAGCAATTCCAAACTAATAATTCGATCGGCAGCCAAAAAATTCAGCCCCGCCTTTGCAAACTTTTCAACAGCAACTTTTTGTTGAAAATTTTCCCCCGTGGGCTTCAACCACATTAGCCCATTGGTAAATACGCCACTGTTTATGAACTGTTGAATTTACGAACTTTTTGGGTCCATAAGGGTTCGTAAAAACGCGAGTCCACTGTATAGTCGTTCGCTAATAAAAAATATTATGAAAAATTTCTTTTTTTTATGAATTCACGATCTTTAGAAACTTTCAAAGTCAACAGATATATAATAGCATTCTTTTTGGCGCAGTATAGCCCAGATGCTCTTGCGCCATAAAAAATCCAAACAAACAAACAAACTCCTTTTTCCTGAAAAAAATTCCGCATATTATAGTTTCAAATTATTTCTATTCTACACGAGTTTAGAATTACCAGGTTTCCTAAATTCGGAAAGAAAATTCAACAATTGCAAGTACATGTTTTCAGTCCTACATTAATGATAATTGTATATATATATATCCTACATGATAATATCCTACATATATTTAATAACTATACCGAAGACAAAAACCAATCTTCCGGTGATTTAAGAAAATGAGAATTACCGATTACTTTAAATTCCAAACAAGGATATGTATATAAAAAAAGTAATCTACCCTTATTAAAATATACCAAAAACAACTAAAACTATAAGTTTCTATACTGATTATATTATTTGATTAACAAGGAAAGCCTCCGAAGTACGTCTCACCTCAAATTGAGACCCACGTAATATGAGAGACCCATATGAGTAATGAACAAAACCGAAAGAATTTTTCTGCAAAACTCATTTTGTGATTTTTTATGAATTTTTAAAATTTTTATAATTACACTAATTTGAAACTTTGCACTTAACTATAATGCCGTAAGATGAAGTTTTTAGCTAGGGGTAGTTTTACTGTAATTGGATTGTTTGACGAATTTAAGCTTTTAGAGTTTTTAATTTGATTGGGGATTTTCTTCGTAGACTATTTTACCCTCCATATGGTCAACAATTTGCTTTGGTAGTTAAAATATTAAATCAAAATATAAATTCCCGTAATTCATTTTCTGAGATCCTAAAACAATTCAATTCATTACTTTTTCGTTCCTATTTAACTATTGGGAAAAATATAATGCCATAATTTATGACTTAATAATACAATATATCAGAATTTAAATATGCGAAGTTTATCAATATTTTGCAATCTATTTTAAACTTAACCATTAGAAAGCACGGGACAATTGCATTTGCGATAGGAGATGAATAATTAAAGGAGAATACCAAATTATTAACTAAATTTGAAGAAATAGTTTTGAACGGAGCGTTTATTGAAGAAGAAATAACGTTAGATTTTCAAAATGGTGAGGCAAAAAACAATAGCCATTTAGATTGCAATTCTGATGAAACACTACTTCTGATGGTGAAAAATCCAACGAATATACCTCTAACAATGAAACTTGTAAAAAGACTTGCAGTTTTCAAGAAATTAAAAATATTGTATATATTTACGATTCTTGTAAAAGAAACAATCTTCAACAAATTCGGAAACATTATCGAAAAGAAATACACTATAAAACCATATACCGTTTTAAAAAACATATCGCCCAATTAGGTACCAAAAAAAGAGAAATATAAAATAATTAAACGCGCAGTGTTAGAAAAATTTCATTACACCAAACGTAACCATATATAAGTATTGTATCAGTTCATGACACAGACTTAGAGAGATGGGCTTATCAAAAAACAAATGATTTCAATTTTACAAAACGAATAATTTCAAGGAATTTCATAGATAAAATAAACAAATATAATGGTATTACCTCTCGCAAAGCTACAAAATGTACAACGGTAGCTAAATATGAAAATAACAGAGTTCTTGAAGACAGCGCTATTGAATTTGTTTTAGCATCACGTGATAAATTTGCATATTGCAGGAGCAGTCAAATATTTAATGCTGATCAGAGTAGATTCGAACACTTTTTACCAAATCAGAGAACATTATCTTGCAAAGGTGAAAAAAGTACCGTAGCTTTAGTTCAGTCAACGTTTTCGGTGACACATTCCTACACTATTATGCCTTCATTGTCAGTGGATGGGGAATTGAAAGGCAAAATGTTGATACGTTTGCGTGAATCTAAAGGAACTTTTGGGCCAAAAGTAAGATCTGAAATGTTTCATGCCACTAATGTTTACGCAACATGCGCAAGATCTGACAAAATGACTAAAACAATTATGATAAAATGGCTTTCAAATTGCTCCTTTCCCATTTTAAATCCCCTCTCCTGCGTTATTTTAGATTCTTGGACTGGATTTACTGATCTGTCTAAGTATAGTGATCTATCAGATAATTGCACCAATATGCATATAGGCGCAACAGCTCTCATTTAACTTTTAAATGTTTATCTTTTTCGTCAGTATTTTTTTATAAATTATTAACTGCGTCACTGTAAATGAAATTCTAATAAAATTAACTTATCGCAACGAAATAATAAAAATGCATTCATTAGTTTATAATCAAATTCAGGCCAATAAATATAAGCCTACGTTGATGTACCCTTGCTTTGCTTGCAATTACACTGATGTTCCTATTGAATCATTTGATAAAATTTTATCTCTATCATTTCACGTCAACTACGTAAAACATGGTTTTAATGAACGCAAAGAATTTTATTTTATAGATGTACGCATTGCGATACAAATTTATGTTTTATGCATTTTTACATAAGTTACCATTTTCATGAGTAATCAGAAGATTTAGTACTTTAAATTTATGTCATGAATTTCTTTTACGTTAGAATTCATCCAATGTTAATATAAGGCGTATGTAAATTCGCCACTGCACAGGGCGTTTTTTTAAATAGCAGAGAAGTGAAGTAAAAAATATTCTTATGGATTATTTTCTGTGGGAAATAAGAACTGATTAAGAAGAATGTTACATGGCAGGGATAAAAGGAGGTAATAAAATACATATAGGGAGATACTTTAGTTAGAGCTTGCTCAGAAGAAAATATCGTTATTTTTCGCCAAACAATCCAAATGAAAACTACCCCTGACTGAAGACTTCAGCTTACGGCTTTGCAGTTAAGCGCAAAGCTGCGTTTTAGTGTAATTTTGAAAACTTTCAAAATTCGTAAATATTCAAAAATTGAGTTTTACACAAACCTTCTTTCGGTTTTGTTCATTACTCATATGGATCTTTCATACCATATATGTTTCGATTTGTGGTGCGACGGGCACTTCGGAGGCTTATCTTGTAAGTATTTATTGAAATTCAAATTTATTTTATTTCATAAACAACATAAGTACATGTAAGATATTATTACCCTTCACAGGGATAACACAATTGCCAAATATGGTCAACACAAGAAAGCCTCCGGGGCGAGATTTTTGTGAGTTTTCGTGGGGGAATTTATTATACAATAATTTTTGCCACCCACGTATTAATTACAGCTCAAACTAGAGCTAAAAAGAAAAGAAGAAAAGCTCTAGAAGGCTTTTCTGTGTTGACCATATTTGGCAATTGTGTTATCCCTGCGGAGGGTAATAATACCTTAACACCTTTACATACGGAGAAAGAGAGCGTTGTTTCCTGTCCTCATTCGTCTAGCGGTCCAAGACACTCCGGGCTAAACGGAGGGACCCTGGTTCGAATCCAGGATGGGGAAAGCGTCTCTTTTTCTCCAAAATTACATAAGCTCTAGTTTGAGCTGTAATTAATACGTGGGTGGCAGAAATTATTGTATAACATTGGTACGCTTTAATGCCCTGTGTAGTCAGAAGCATAATTATTATATAATAACAATTATATAATTGTTATAAAATGTATATTTTTAAATTATTGCGCAATGTGATATCTCCTGAATTAATTTTAAAAACTTCTTTGGACCATGAAGATTTCAAAACGTATTTCTTACTACGACTTCGGGAAATCTATTAACCCTACCCAACTAGCCCTTACAATACAACTCTCTGCAAAACGAGAGGGTGATGGCTTCGAATTTCCATACGCTACACAAGGGGCTCTTAACCTATATTCCGCGAAACCTTTCCGAGTTCTCCGCTTGTTCTAGTGCTCAAAAATTAGAAAAAGTCGCTGGATTTCTTGTTAAAACGGAAAAAAAAAACAGATTTATAAAATATTCTCTCTAGTCCCGGAATCGAAAATTTTCCAGAAAAAGGAGGTCAAATTCGCCAGATTGGTAATATTGCACGCCCTCACGTGACCACCTGAAACATCGATAATGTCGGCGAAGCCCATAGTTTGCAGCCCGCGAAACCATACGAAGAAAAAACTCGATGGAATCAGGCTAACCCTATCTCCTCTGTGAGAGTGAGAATGCCTCCACAGTTTTAGCTTCAATTAGCTTCCAGGACGAATCTTAGAATTGGGGAGCCAATCTTGAAGACGAAAAATCTGATCTTTTCATTTCTTGTAATGGATCATTTTAATAAATAGTTTTCCTCCAAATCTTCCAACAGATCTTTCTGAATTTCCATGTCGTTTCTGCCCAAACTTAACCGCCATCTCACTATTACCTTGTGGGGATAAACCCTATCTCCTCTGTGAGAGTGAGAATGCCTCCACAGTTTTAGCTTCAATTAGCTTCCAGGACGAATCTTAGAATTGGGGAGCCATCTTGAAAACGAAAAATCTGATCTTTTCATTTCTTGTAATGGATCATTTTAATAAATAGTTTTCCTCCAAATCTTCCAACAGATCTTTCTGAATTTCCATGTCGTTTCTGCCCAAACTTAACCGCCATCTCACTATTACCTTGTGGGGATAAAACGATTCAGTTCGTTGGTGCCCGTTTATCATAGGAAGCTAGACTAGGCTTGAAATGGATCGCTGGCTGAAATTTGGATCATTAAAGCGAAATTGTCAAAACTTCCTGACAACTGCGGAAGCACCAACAGCTAACAGTTAAGTCCAAATATAATATCACAAGCATTTTTTTTTTATTACTTATACCTTTTATTATTAGGGGAATAGATAATATGGACAACTTTTTTTTTTGAATGAAATACTCAAGTATAACTACTGTTGACTCTCGTTAAAATTTCCGCTTATAACTTAGTATTTTCAGATTTTGGTTGGCCATGTTTTATTTCTTATTTAAATTTTTTGTTTTAATGTACGTGATTTTCTATTATTCTGGTGGCGTATGATACTGATCTCCTGGTATCCGTGATTAGAATTTGAAACCATATAAAGATTATAAACGTTTTGCCTTTTTTGGGAAGAATATCCACGCCATTCCTTTGCCGGGATAGGCTCACCCCTGAATAAAAGGACAATGTTAAACGTTTACCCAAATATAACAAATGCCTCGGTTTGCAGAATTTGTATTGATGTCAAACTATTCGTTGAAATTCCGAGGAGACTGGTATTAAATTCTCTTTCTCGCACGTGCATCTCTCTCTCTCTCTATCTCTCTCTCTCTCTCTCTCTCTGTCTACTCGTATTTTATATAGCTGTGATATACGCAGGAGGATTGACAAATTCCCGATAAATACATAGGGTAATGATAATTGTCTACCTTTCCATTACAATGCCTAAATTTGATATATACAATTGAATATGAATATGGCGTTGTAGCTCTGTAACCCCTACTGTAAGCCTGTACCTCCCCTTATGAACTTTCTGCATATGTCTATGAGAAACTGCCTATCAACTCCATTGTCTAAAGATAGTTCATAACTGTATGAAAATCATTTAATAATAATATTATTATCGTATATTCATAAATAGGCAATTAAACGATATACACTTTTTCTCATTTTCCTAATTAAAATGAATGGTGCTAAAGAATATACTAATCGACTGGTTGTCAGGCAACTAGAGTAATTTACAGTATTCGAAAAAAAAAGTCGATGACTTGAAAAAAAAGGTGATGATTATGATGATGGAAAAGAATATCAAAGAAAGCAGCAGAGCTTGAGGAAATCATATAAAGTTAAATTTTTACCTTCTAAAATTTGTATTAATGAAGATCTTGTTTGGCATGATACTAACCCTACGGATGTATGATAAATAATGCGGATATCATTCTCAAAATCAAAATTTAATTCCTAGTAGTAAGGTAAAAACTATTGCTACTTTTCTGTACCCAGTAAGTTTAAGCTTTAATCCCGGGGCGATATGTTATAGGGACATGGCCTTTCTCGGAGGAGATGAGCTGCTCTCGTCGCGGTAGCTTATTCAAGGAATTCTACAAGAAGTAAGCAGAATTCTATAAGAAGCTCCAGTAGAACTGAAATCCAACTCATGAAAAGGGATTGCTTTAGTTAGGATAAACCGCTCGCGTGGAGATTCTTGTGGAAACGAGCTGTTTCTGCTGGACTAGTATATTCGCATGAAAGATATCAATCAAATACTGTCTTAACATACATCAAGGGACCAAAAATTTTCTTCACTATAGCGGTAATTTTCATAACCATTATTCAATATAATCCTTTATCAAAAGTCCCACATTTATATAACTGTTAATAATTAATATGCATGATTTTTAAATCAACATATTCAACCACTAGCATTTTTAAAGTTTTAAAAGAAATTGATATTTAATGAATTATCGCTGCTTTATACATAACGCGAAGATAGCACTCATAAGCGTTATCTCCGAGTTATGGATAAAGTAGGAAATGGCACTTACAAACGCTATTTCCGAGTTATGTGTAAAGTAACAGATAGCACTCATAAGCGTTATCTCTTAGTTATGTATAAAATAGGAGATAGTATTCATAAGCGCTATCTCCGAGTTATGTGTAGAGTAGGAGAAAACACTCATAAGCGTTCAAACGCTATTCTGCACGGATGTAAAAGGGTGAAATGAAACTAAACTCGTATAACTATTCAGCATGAGCTACCAATATGGCGACAGGGCTGCACCATATATTTGTTTTTCATTATTTTTGATTAGGGTACTGAATAACGTGTTATATTTTCTATATAAAAGTTCCGAATTTTGGTATTATTGTACATTACATCTTACGATTTGGGCAGAACAAAGAAAAGCTCCAGCCGTTTTTTATGACCTATTGGTGCCATTAGAAATTTGAAAACACAAAAGGGAAACCCATATCCCTGTAGTCACTTTATGACATCGTAATTCGTCTTCCAGATATAAATCCGGGAAGGAGTCACTAGGTTGACATCAAAATTCGCAGAAGTACGGGAACGTTTTGACCAACGGCGGAAAGCATTGGATGATGTCCATGTTAAGTTAAGCACTCCGCATTGGGTAAAATAATATTACATCGCTATAATTGGTTAATGGAGGAGTGATTGACAGCTGCGCTGTACCTGAAGAAAGACCGAAGAGATGGAAAGAAGAGGAAAACAGGCCAAGCAGGCGAAGAGGAGAAGTCGTGTTCACCTCCTCTCCAAAGTGCGACCACTGACTTCAAAATAGGCGTCCATACTTAAAGGCTATAAGAAAAATACGAAGTGATTTGGCCTGCAATTATAGGCCGTAATATTGATCTTGTACAAATATACCGCCAAAGGCGACATCTGTCAAATACCGATTAGCGAATTGCAGAACCCACAATCTATAGTCAACATCGCCTTGATTTTGCACAGAGACCGTTTTCTCCTATGCATTCAACGTAAGAGATTCTTCAGCCTGATTCGACCGATCGAAGGCAATACTCATTGAATCACATACACCTTCGTTCACTAGTTTTACGTCCACTACATACTCCTTCGTCCAGCACCCTGACGGCACATTGCATCTCAAACGTCCACTGCGTTCATCACAGCGGTTACGTCCGGCAAGCCTTTTCTATCATCCGACTACGTTCCCAGAAAAGCAACCGACCGACTACATAGACAACGGCGCCCTATTCAAACTCCGTGGAGAAACGACATCTGACATTACAGCCAACTCCCTAAAGGTCCCCCGCACCACATTAATCACGCAGTGCCTTCGACATAGACGTCCCTGATGAGCAGCGGCAGCAGTGACGGGCAACAGCGTATCCTGTGAGTCATTTCCTCCATCAATCTTAGCAATAATCGAGTGGTGTACTTTAAGCTTAAGACATAGCCAAGGTTACTGCGCTGCCTATATCAAAATATCTGTGCAATTATATTTGTGTATTTATATGATCTTCCGATTCATACATAAAACGCTTATGTTTATTAGCCTAGTTGCGGGGCTTACCACCACCGTTAAGCATTAAACAACAATATAAATCAACGTTTATTGGCGTAGTGATACCAGCGCAGATGTTATGGCGTGATTAGATGGTGAAACGTTCGAAAGAAAATAAATATCTCTGCGTTCTGTGGGACCTGAACCCACGACCTTCCACTTGCCGGGCGGAGGCTCTACCATCTAAGCTACGAACGACAATATTTAATCTCTTTACAAACGTATATAAAGACTTTACCGGTTATTTCGCAAGTAAAAGATCGTGGGTTCAAGTCTCACCGAACGGATAAATATTTATTTTCCTTCGCACGTTTCACCATCTAATCACGTCATAACATCGGCGCTGGTATCACTATGTCAATAAGCGTTGATATATATTGTTGTTTAATTTAATCTGCTCAATGTTCGATTTATTTAAATATATATCTTTATATACGTTCATAAGGGATTGGATATTGTTCGTAGCTCAGTAGGGAGAGCCTCCACCAGGCAAGTGGAAGGTCGTGGGTTCAGGCCCCACCGAAGGCAGAAATATTTATTTTCTTTCGAACGTTTCACCATCTAATCACGCCATACCATCGGCGCTGGTATCACTACGCCAATAAACGTTGGTTTATATTGTTGTTTAATTTAATCTGCGTAGTGTTCGATTTATTTAAATACCGTTAAGCACATATTAATATGATCTTCCGATGTATACATAAAACGCTTATGTTTATTAGCCTAATTGTAGGGATTACCACCACAGTTAATAGTGATACTTATTTCATTATGCATATTATTGAGTATATATTGCATATTATTGAGTATATATGAGCATATTCCATATTATTAAGTATTGTACAATTTCTCGACATGTCAGCAGAGCTTTTTATCGTATCAACCGTAAAAAATTACTCAGTATCGGCTTGCACTTTTAATTCATGCTTGCTAACTCAAAATTATGATTTTGCGATAATCAAGAAACTTATAACTATAGTGTATCTATCGTTTAATGGTTTAGTACCAATAAATTTTAATTGTTAATTTGGTTCACCTTAATATAATTTTTCCTTGTACGATCACGCCGAAACAAACTAACCAATTACTATTGCTGGTAATCAAAGTGGAAACGTTAGCGTAATAGCGGTACTCGTTAAGTTGCAATTTAACGTTAAGGTGGTAGTTAGTTATACCAAATGACGTCATTCACGGTCAGAATAACTATCTAGTCTTTCAATACATAGGCAGATAATTAACCACAGTAAAAAATTTGTTTTGCAAATAATAACTAAATGAGGTATGAGCCTACAACAAGCTCATCTTACCGAACGCACACAAAGATTTTCTTTTCCTTCCCCAACTACTTGCGATGTCACATGGTAAGCGACCTGACTTGCCAGTAGATCTACTTATATATTAAATCAAACTTACAGAAATCATTTGTTCGTTATAACTATAAATTCGTTATATCGATGTTCGTTACAACCGATCTCCATTGTATAATGAATGCAGGAAAAATAAAACTTGGCGGTTTCAGTATTTCAGGGGACATCATGGACCTCATTTCTTAAATTCATGCCGCTAATTTGCAATAAGTTTTAGCTCAAACGATTCTTCAGCATATGCGTAGACGGAGGGGAGTTTGGGGGTTGTAACCCCCCATTGTAATGAAATTTTGTATATTTAACATAGGAATATATGAGTTGTAGCTCTGCAACTCCCCCTCATTTAGTCTATAACCCCCCTTATGAACTTTCTGCCTACGCCTATGTTCTTCAGTATTCGTTCTTCCGCTTCCTGCATTTTGAGAAATTTTCACGTGGACTTCGCTTCTCATACATATGATGGTGCTTCTTAAAAGGGTTGCATTCAGTATTAAGCTGGAAAGTAATTTCCATTTAACGTCTTTTCTGTATCCAAGGTTCCGTTTTTACATCTTTAAGGAAACGTCGCCTTAATCCATTTTCCGACAAGTCAATTCTCAATTACGTTATTTCCGATATGTGACTTTAAGTATAATTTTATCACTGCGCTTTTTAAGTAGCTGAAAAAATTTGCTTCGACAATTTTATTGCTTAGTAATATCACATATTCCTAATTTTGTTTTAACCAAAATGTCGAAGTATAACTTAGGTTTACTGATATTGACCTCTCAGTACAAAATTCGACTTAAACAATTCAAGAGGTATTCGTTTTACGACATATCTGAGGCACGTTGTGTTAGCTGATAACGCAATTAGACGTAGAAACGATTATTGCAACCAAAGGTGCAGGCAGAATATTCATAAAGGTGTTTTAGAGCTACAATACCATATATTCATATGCCTATGTATAATACAAAACATACTAGTGTGTGTGTGTGTAAATTTACATACTCGTATATGCCAAACTGCGTCTCAGGGGTTATGACGCCAATTACCCCCCCCCCTGCATACGCCAGTGATTACATCAGACTGCGGCATGGGATATCTGAGAAGATATACAGTGGCGATTAAGACATGCAGTTAACTGATCATTGAAAACACCAAAAGCTGAAGAAGAAAGAAAAGACTTTTACAAAATCTAGGCTTAAAATGTAGGAAGAGACTCGGAAATAATTTTTCTGCCAGAGGCACGTGAATGCTTCGATTCGACCCTAATGGGACAGACGACTTAGAATGATCTCCAAACCATGTCACATTTATACAAGGTAAGGCTCACTGAGAATTAAACCTATATATATAGTCCGTTCGGGGAAAATTGGCGACCAGGTCCCATTAAAATTGAAAGGAGCCGGCCGTCAATTTTCTGCGAACGGACTATGCCTCAATCAACCTGTGTCCAGTAATCAATTACCAAAAAAAAGTTTTAACAACAGATTCTTTGAATTACAATCTTTTACAACAGGTTTGATAAGAACCTGATTGTTTTATTCGGCACATAGCAAAAAATGTTGAGAACAGATTATTATTTTCAAAACATTTGAACAACTGGTTTTCATACTCCCGGTCAAACCGGCTTCAGCTCATCACTGTATACAAATATGTCTTAAAGTAATTTTTTTCAGCAGCGAAACACTGTAAACCATAGAAAGTATTTAATCAATATGCAATCAAACTTGGTTAATTCGAAGCTGAAAAGCCCATAGACTTAATTTGCGTTACCCAGGGATTCGAAAAGTCGTATATAATTAATTTTAGATTCGTCAGACCGCGAAAAATGTAGAAATTGCCCTCAAAATCGAATTAAACGCGTTTGAATCATCCAAGTTTTATAAGCAAATTCTGTAGAACTTCTCATTAACTGATACTAGCCGAACAGAAAAATCTGTCCGTAAAAGAGAGGTGACCATAAAAGTGAGGTATTATTGTGAAGAAGTTTCTTACTGGAGAATTTTTATCTCGTTACAAAAGCAGGGTGGTTGCATTTGAGGGCTTTTTGGCTCAGAGTTTAAGCTGGCTCAAAACATGCTGTCGCAAAAATGCTAAAATGGGAAAAAAGTTGTAGCAAAATGCTAAAAAATATTAGTTGCTTTCGTTGCTCGAAAAATCGTATCAATGAAATTATTTATATCAACGATGCTTAACAGTTGCTGTTAAGAATTTTGAAGAGGAAACGAAAAGGAACAAGAAAAGATCGCTGAAGTGCAAAACGGATATTCTGGAATCGAGGAATCCTGTTTTCAGAGAATAAACTGTGGTTAAAAAATGCGACTGCAGCTTAAACCCTGTTTTGGCTATATATCAATAAGCATCATCATCATCATCATCACATTCAGCATTATCTGTCCATTTATGGTACAGAGTTACTGACATATCTAACAAGAAAGAGGCATAAACACTGAAAGTTAATAGCGATACGTGGAATGAGTCGACCCAGTAACCAATTATCCCACCTCGACCCCAAGTCATGCAAGCTAGGATTTCTATTTATGAATCACATTTTTACTTGAACTGCAAACAGAAAAGCGGAAAAGTAATGCTACAAATAACTCGTCAACCCGATTAGACAGCATGCTGAGATTAAGACCAATTCCGCCAATATGCTTTTATACACAAATAGATAAGCGTATAAGCAACCACATAGAAAATAAGCATATAAACAATTTTATTTATAGATATATAAATAAATTAATAACAATAAAAACATTACTCCTGATGAAGGACTGCTGCTGATGCGTCCGAAAGCTTGAGTGATCTTTTTCATTGCTATTTTACCAGTGTTTAACCTTTTGTATGTAACAATAAATAATAATAACAATTACAAGTAAATCCTCATTTGCAAGAATGTTTAAGAGTGTGCTGTTTTATCTTCAACGCAATGAAATAGATTTTTTTTTCTTTTACTCGCTCTTTTCTTCAAGAACAAAAAAAAAGGAAGGAAGGAAGAAGAAGAAAAAATCTGTAAACTTTTCAATTTAGGTCGATGAGGAAAGTGACACTAGATTGAACTGTGAAACTAGACTACTTTCTCCCAAAGCCCTTGCGGCCAAAAGTTAACCCTCCGCGGCTAAAATGGAAAACGACATCCAGTAGTGTGTCCAGCTGTTCCTCGTTTCATTTCATTCGAAATTGGAAGACTTGGAGAAGCAGAGGCGGAAAATTAGCTCTTTTCTTCCGTTTTCGAGTGAGGGCGTCAGGGAACACACTAGACACATTTAATTCCTTTTCGGCTGCGGCGATCGGGTGATCCTATCTCGATTTCATTATTTATTGCAGTTTCCAATTCTAGAAAATGTTCGACGGAAATTTAAAGATTGGCCAAACATTCAGCTATGTAAAAACGAGCAAAACTACCATTTGATTTAAATTTATTTCGAATTTTCCTTTTACAAATGAAAACGCTTTGTGTTTTCGCATGTTCGTTTTCTTTAAGCTGTATTCTAAATTTATAGAGGCCTTAAAACTACTTAACCCGATTACGTCAGGAATCCGGCAGTTTTCTAGAATAACAAAATTTTTTAGGCAGTTGAATTGAAAATCTAATTTTGATTTAAGTTCCCGGATTCCTATTAGAATGGCCATTTTCCTGCGGCAAATGAGTGGTCGTATTAAAAAGGTTTGTTAGACATTAGACGCTAATAAGTGCAATGAGAAGTGAGATCTGTTTCTTAAATTAAGCATCTGCATACTGCTTTATTTCATCTGCAATATTTGGAACTGCTTTTATTTTTTCATTGATTTCGTTTTACAATTTCATTTGATTTGATCTTCAAAGCAACTACTTTTTCTTTCTTCCATCGTTTAAAAGCCACTGTACCTCCTTGGCCAAATGTGTGAGAAGAATTATAGTTATTTGAGAAAGTGAGACCTCGCATTTTTATGATAAAATCTTTCATGATTATATTGCTTGCACGGATAGATTTTTTTTGCTTAAAATATTTTTTTTTATCGTTTTGAACTTACATGATACAGTAAAAACTTATTTTAATTCAGTTATTTTAAATGTGAATGTAGTATATGATGCGCTTGGGCCCTGCGGTGGCGCAGTGTGGTAACGCGTTCTCCTAGTGCGCCGCTAATCCGGGTTCGACTCCCAGCAGTGCAAAGAACGCTTACTCAGAGATCTCATAAAGATCGCACTGCTCACTGTAGTCCGGGGTTTGGTTCCCTAGGCCTTAAGAGGTTCGGATTCCTCGGAAAACAGTAGGTCCCGGCGCAGCATGACCACTGTAGTCTTTGAGCCGTAAAACAAACAAACAAGTATATAATATAAACCCTACGTGAAACGTGATATTAAACCCACATGAGATAAATAGGCAATCTGTAAGAACAAGTGGCAATTACATGCATGAACGGGTATAGGATGCGCACCCCGCTTCCGAGAGTAGCAAAGTCACACATTTGTTATTGATCTCTATATTGGTTTTTAGACTTTGCGCCCCCTCCAAAAATATTTTCTAAAACCGCCCTTGATTACATGAGATATGTGTTATACAAAAGTTGTAAAAGACATTATGTATAAATCTTTTGTTAAACGCAATATGAAACTTTTATTAAATGTGACATAAAACTTTCATTACACGTGAAATAAAACTTGTATTAATATGATATAAGACTTACATTAAACGTGATATAAAGTTTGTATTAAACGCGATATAAGGCTTGAATTAAATATGATATAAGACTTACATCAAACGTGATATAAGGTTTGTATTAAACGCGATATAAGGTTTGTATTAAACGCGATATAAGGTTTGAATTAAATATGATATAAAACTTATTTAAATGTAAAACAAAACGTGTAATATGGTATAAAACTTTTGCATGAGTTGTGATAAAAAACTTTTGCTTGCGATTTGATATAAATGTTCAATGATATAGCACATGAAATGACATGGAATGAAACTTGTAGCAAATATTATATAAAACGTGTGCAAAAGGTGATGAAACTTACATTGAACCTGATATAAAACTTATATGAAACGTAACGTGAAATTTGTATGAAAGGTAAAAACAAACTTGTATGAGACAGGGTATCAAACTTAAAAGAGAATTAGCATAGATCTTATTTAAGACATGGTTCAAAAGAGATACGATATAAAACCTGTAAAGGACGATATATAAAACGTATAAAAACGGAATATAGAACTCGAATGAAGCATAATATAAATCACTAAACATCGTAATATTTTTTTTTTTAATTTCATAATACAGTGTTCACAAAAAGGGTTCTTGCTTTCAAATAGTTACAAAATAAAAAGTTATTTTAATATTATAAAAATTTTAGTGGAAGAAGCAGATGCACAAAAATTAAAATTTTTTTTTTTATTTTCTAAAAGAGTTCTTGCCTTCCTGTAACAGCCGACAAGCGGAGATTTTCAAGATGGCGTTCACCCCATAACGATGCAGCTGGTGCCTTCTGGAATTTACTAAAATAGAAAGTGCTGTGACTGTTCAGTGTGCTTTCAAATGTGAATTTGATGCGCATCCATCTACTAATAAGTCGATTTTGAAGTGGAACACGAACTTTAAAGCCTCTGTGATCAAAGAAAGGGACATTCTGGCCAAACATTAGTCTCTGAGGAAGTTGTTGATCTCGTGATGGAAGCTGTTTTGCATAGCTCAAAAAAGTCTACTCGCACAACTAGCCGAGAATTACAAATCCTGAAAAGCACGGTAAGCAAGATCTTACGGAAACGCCTGCGGTTTCGCCCTTACAAGCTGAAACTGGTCCAAAATAAAATGTTTTTTTATGTATCAAAACCTAAAAGGTTACCGGCTTATTTGAATTACTAAATATTTAGGTGATTAAAGATCACAATTTATCGTACACAATGTGAACTCTAACTTTAAAGTAATTCAAAAATGAATCATTTTTAAATCCAAATATACAACTAATTAAAAATTGAATTACAACTGTATTTTCGTGAATTTACTTTTTGTCACTTATTGTTAATTTCAGGAATTCTTGAAAATTTAAAGTATTTTAAGGTGTCTATGAAGTCTCATAAAAAATATTGAATTTTCATCACAAGAAAAAAGTCTTGAAAATACGAAAAATTCGTTCTTTAATTTTCTCCTTTCACATGAAAAACACAATTTAAAATTATTGAATATTTTGTTCAATTCCAGCCATTTGTGTTTTTCTAACAATTTCGGTGTCTAATAGTTTATATTGCCAGATAAAGGCGGATATTTTCCAGTCGTTTTTGCATAGAGGCACCATGGTTGGGGACTGACATCACACACAGTACCTTTACATCTAACCAAGCCTCCGTAGGAGTTGATCCCAAACCAAACGTGTTTAAAGGCGGGGATACAATCCCTACACCAATGACGTAAATTATTGAGTATAAACTACTGTATAATGCACGATTTCTCAAATCGCTTATATAAAAACTTTTCTAGAAGTCTACAATATATGTAATGTAAACGAATACATATTTTATATCCTTCTTTAAACCATTATATACTTTGTATTTAATATAGAAATTGAAACTGATATGGTGTTTAGGGCGAAATTTAAATCAAAATTTAAATCCCTCACTTTTCCTGAATTCTAATCTTCAGTTTATTATCTCTTTCTATGCTGTTCGTTTAGATGCCATTCAAATACTATCTTTTTCTTATGCAAAACGTTTTAATAAAAGAAATCCAGTGGCTTTTACTTCCACTTCCATAGATCAAACTTCTGAAAAGAACTTTCACTAATCTTTCAAAACTCGATTTACAAAATTTTACGAGTCCCCGTTTTTTCGGAAGCAGTGGGGAACTGCTATTCAGCAAATTTACATCTAATGGTGTTTTGCCACTTTATTTTGACAACAGGGACGCCATAAAAAATTCTTTAAATAGAGAGAAGCTGAGAAGAGTGCACTTCCATGTTTAGCCGCTATTGACGAAGCGAAGTGGAATCTGAAAGATCACATTTGCATGCAAATGGCGGGAACTAAGCGTAAACTTTAAATGAAGGATGTGAAAGTTGGGGGACTATTTGCAATTAGATTGCAATCCACCAATGGTAGAGTTTTTCATCTAACCCAGGCGCATTTACATTTCAAAAAGTAGAAAATATGTTACCGATGAAAGATTTTAATAAGAGAGGCCATGCTTCTCACGAATATGTTAATCTTCTGGAGGGTCTAAAGGAGAACGATACGTAAAAGATTGTGTCGAACGCCCTGAAGATGTTTCATTTCGAAGTTAATGTATCTTTCTGAAGTTCTAGAAAGCCATTATAATTTAACGACGCAAAGATGGAAGGAGCTTCTTTTAGGAAACTTAATACAGTTAAAAAAGGAAAATATTATTCTTTTTTTTTTTTTTTGGATAACCTGAAACAGGAAAAATTGCATTGAAAGCAAGGTGTAAACGTAACAAAAAATTAAAAGCTATAGAAAAAATGTTTACTCATGCGTACATATGAATTCCGTGGAATAAAAAGATTGAAAAGCTTTTATTTTTGATGTGGCACATTTGTATGTTTCTGTCTAAACTTATTCTTTTTTATCTTTCTTATCCTTTTTTATCCCAAAATTAAGCGCCATCTCGCTCTTACGTAGTGGAGATATAACGACTAAGTTTGTGAGTGCTCCGTAAGCCATTCGAAGTTAGGTTAGGTTAGATGTCTAAACTTATGAATAAAAAATGGTGCGTTCGAATCCTCATGGACCCAGGACCCATACACTTCTCTCTCTCTCTCTCCCTCTCCTCCTCCTCTTTCTCTTCGAAAAGGCAAAAAAAAAAAGTTTAACTTCTTATTTTATGTATTTTAAAAGAGATGGATATGAAGAGCATGTGATAGACAATATAAAAAATATTTATGTGCAAACTAAATCATGGGTCGGCTACCTTTTGAAGGTGTTGTGTCAAAGTAAAACTGCATTCTCCTTCCGCGTACCAGCTATATCCATCCAAATTGTGGAAGTTTGGTTTACTACCTAATTATTAATGAAAATTAATAGATTGTTTAATTAAGAGAATAAAATTAACACATTATTTAATTAAAGGAGTAAAATTAATACGTTATTTAATTAAGAGAATAAAATTCGTACGTTATTTAATTAAGAGAGTAAAATTAACGTTATTTAATTAAGAGCATAAAAAGTAATAATTAGTATTTTAAGAAGATACATATTAACATTTAGTAATTTAAGGAGATTCAAATAAATAATTAGTAATTTAATAAGATATAAATTAATAATTAGTAATTTAATAAGATACAAATTAATAATTAATCAAAATTAAAAATTCTTAGTCGGAGAGGGGATACTTCACAATGAGTATTATTTTAAAATCACTCCAGATGCCATCCAAAAGTGTCCGTGTGCCATACTTAGTTGTCGAGCCATGAGCTAAACCATAAAAGGTCCTTAAATAATAGGCTATTAAAAGAGACGTATAAAAAAAATTCTAAGGGACTGTATATAAGGAACTTTTAAGAGAGAATTTGTAAGAAATATTTAAAAGGTTATATAAAGAATGCTTATTAGGGTGCTTCCATTTACAATGTTAAAATCTCAACTTAGCATTTGATCTTTCTCCAGAGTGCCATTTGGTGATGTCTCATATAGGAAGTGTATGTGCAATTTTTTTAAAATTGAACACTATTTTGGACTCGCCCACGTCAGTTGAAATTCACAAAAAAAAAAAACATTTTTATGCAAAAGTGTGCACTATGAGCATTCACGGTTAAAATTTCATTATTCTTATTGCTACAATGAGAAAAACATTCATGTCCAATTTTATAAAATTGTTAACTGAATTTTATTAAGTTCATGTAATTACTTAACTAATTAGTTGATCTACAGAATAATTGATAATTATTTATATAAATCGAACACTACGCAGATTAAATTAAACAACAATATTAATCAACGTTTATTGGCGTAGTGATACCAGCGCCGATGTTATGGCGTGATTAGATGGTGAAACGTTCGAAAGAAAATAAATATTTCTGCCTTCGGTGGGACCTGAACCCACGACCTTCCACTTGCCGGGCGGAGGCTCTACCCACTGAGCTACGAAGGACAATATATAATCTCTTTACGAACGTATATATATTGTTGCCAGTTATTTCGCAGAATGGTGTAGTACATAGACTACTATTTAAACCAAATTGCAAAGAGACTGGTATTAAATTGATCGAAATGCACGTTGCAGCATATGTATTTATTTTATATAAATCGAACACTACGCAGATTAAATCAAACAACAATGTCAATCAATCAACGTTTATTGGCGTAGTGATACCAACGCCGATGGTATGGCGTGATTAGATGGTGAAACGTTCGAAAGAAAATAAATATTTCTGCCTTCGGTGGGACCTGAACCCACGGCAAATGGAAGGTCGTGCAAATTCTCTCTCTGCAAATTCGATGAGTTGATCGCCACGTTCATTCCTTTCCCCATATCCGTATTTACCAACCGATGTCTCTCCTTGTTCCTGTTGTCCAATTCTTGCATTGAAATCCCCCATGATGAGCTTGATATGTTGTTTCCCCTTGGTATGTAGCTGTTTGATTTCTTCATAAAATTCTTCAACCTCTTCGTCGGTATGGCTTGATGTTGGTGCATATACCTGTACTATTTGAAGTTGGTATCGCTGGGTTAGTTGAACAACGAGCCTCGCTGCTCGATCTGATGTACTTTCAACTTCCAGAAGACAGTCTTTAATTCTTTTGTTGATTAAGAAGCCAACACCACTTGTTCTTCCAGTTTCCGTTCCTCTATAATAAAACAAATGTCCACTTTTAAGTTCCACCAACTCTTCACCTTTTCTTCTAACTTCACTGAGTCCTACAATGTCCCATTTGATCTTGTCTAGTTCCTCTTCCAATTCCTGAAGTTTTGCTTCAGAAGCAAGGGATCGTCCATTATACGTTGCCAAGGTCAATAACAAACGGCAGCCTGGGCCATTCCAGTGATTCTTAGCACCCCCTGCTTTCATGCCACACTGACCGCTGCCTTGATCAGGAGCACTCCAGCACCTGGAGACTAGGGGCCATGGTTTCTGGTGTGTCAACATAATGGAGGAATTAGCCATAATTTCACCACGCTGGCTAGACGGGTTGGTGAATTAGCCCTCCCCTTCCGCCTTTCTATCCGTGTAGCATTTAATACTGTGTTGCATTTATTACTTTGTTTATTGCCCTATGGTAATTTTTTATTAAAAGCTATATAACTTTTGTAACTAAACTTTTGTAACACAGTGTATTATAACAATTCCAAACTAATGTATGAATAATTTATAATTTGCGGGAAATTTAAAATTTGAACGAATTTTTTTCAAATATACTAACTTATGTTTGGAAATTTTACAAGAAATTTATTGACCTGATAAACATATTTAACAAAAGCGATTCGTTTTCCCCATTCTGAATGACAGTCGAAATAAGATAAATTGCACATAAATTAAAGATCGATAAAACCTTGGAAAAGCAAAAAGGGAAGATCATTTCATTATATATAAAATTCCGATACAATCTCAAACGAAGGCAGAATGAGTTTATCGCTTTTTTGTAAATTCCTGCATTTGTCAATATGTCTTTTTCTCTTCGACCGAAACGATGATTTATTTTGCCAGTGTTCTTTTCTCAGCGCCATTTTAAGTTTCTTATCTTGAATAATGTGACCGAAGATATATAAATTTTCAGACTTTGCGCAATTTTTCATTAAATATCGGAAAAAGGGATTATTCAGTGATTATTCATTCAACTGCAGTTTGACTCATAAAAATAAATATCATAATTAAATATAAGTATTAATTAAAGCAATAAGTATTAATTTTTTTCATTAACTAAGTCAGTGGTTCCCAACCTGGGGGTCGCCACAACTATTTTTAGTTGCAATTATTTTTGTAAGGAATTTTATACCAAATGTTTCAACATGGCTACACACATTGCAATATTTTACTAATGGTTGTTAACTTTATATCTATAATATAATTAATAATTATATAATATGTATATAATTAATACAATATATATAATCAATATAATATACACAATTAATATAATATATGTGATTAACACAATTTTATATTTAATGTGTTTTCTTTACTCTGTTAAAAATGCTTTTATTATGCAAATGTGGCGGCAGAGAACAAAGGTGGTCGCAAATCATTTGGTTACTATAAAAAGGGTCGCGGGTTACTTGGCTTCTATAAAAGTGGATCGCGTCTTGAAAAGGGTTAGGAAACATTGCGCGAAGTATTTTACTTTAAAAGCCGCCTCAGGCAATACAGTGATTATTCTTTGATATTAAAGTTTTGCTTTTAAAAGCAAGCTCATAAGAAATTACATCATCAACGTTCATCTGTATAAATACTGTAGGCAGGACTTGATGAGGGCGCCATCGTTTGCTATAGCTCTCGATGTTTCATTCTGAACTATGAGGACACAGAAAAAAAAGGGGAAAGTTGATTGATTTCCGAAGTTTGTTCCTAAAACACGGTGGAAACTGATCAAGGCTTCTTTCTTATTGCTTGTGTTTTAAGGCCTAAGGACAGTAAAGGTCGTATTGCTCCGGGATCTACAATTTTCTGAGAAGTTCGAACCTCTTAAGACCTATGGAATGAACCCCCAGGCTAAATGAGCAGTTGGTCAATAAACGTTCCTTTTATTTTGACACCGTTGGGGGACAAACCCAGACCAAACTCCGAATAATCGTAATTGAGTGATTATAATCGATTGCAATCGATTACATTTTCGCGTACTCACATCTGTAATTGTAATTGAATGTTTTGAAGTAGCTGTAATCTGCAATATAATCATAATCACACTTTTAAATTTCATTTAATCATAATCGTTTTTTGAAATTCTTAGGTAATCGTAATCATAATCGCTGTGATTATAATTGTAATCGTCTTGATTACAATCGTAATCGAACTGATTATTTCTGATTGCGTGCAAGTAATCGTGATTATAATCTGTAATCGTAATTGTAATCATGTTTTGTGAAGGTCACGCATATTCTTGCTCCCACAATCGTGTTGAACACATATGCTTGATGCACTATGCTTTCTTATAATTTTTCTAAAGAAATAAAATAAGAAATTGAATTATGAAATGCACCTGTGTGTTTTCAAAGTTTTTCTCAACATTTTCAGATGTTGTTCCTTCACGTACTACAGTTTAAGTTGGGGGGAAAGTCATTAGGAGATGACCCAAAAAGTGAAAAACCGATTACTTCAATTGCGGAGTTGAACGTTGCAAAATTCAAATCTCTTATGAAGAAGATCCCCAAATTTCATATGAAGATATCGCAAGGGCCCTAAACATCAGTTCAGTGTGCAGCGTAATCGGTGCTGAGTCAGGCAAAGTAATCGACGTCGCAATTTTGTCCTCTGCCTGCAGAGGTTGTAGCAACTACAAAGGACTGAAAGTTGGTCAGGCGTATACTAACTGGTTGCAATCTCACCAATCAAAGTGTACAAAAAATCATACAGGCTCAGCAGCGAAAATGGAAGTCACAGGTATGTGTCGAATTTTTACTCGGTCGGAGACCCACAGGGGTATACGATACCTTCAGTATGTAGGTGATGGAGATACGAAAACTTATCCTGAAATTAAAAAGTTGCGACCATATGTCAATGCTGTAGACATTGAAAAAATAGAATGTATTAACCACATAGGCAAAAGAATGGGCGCCCTGCTTAGAAAAATGAAGCAAGAAAAAAGAGGACAAAAACTCGGACAGCAGACCGTTAAGCGGTAAACGCAGGCTTACTAATAAAATTATTGACCGCTTCTCCGCATACTTTAGAAATGCTATAAGAGAACATAAAGATTCTCTAGATGGAATGAGAAAGGCTGTATGGGCTATCTTTTATCACTCACGTGCCACAGATGAGGAGCCCACTCACGATTTTTGCCCCAAAGGCGTTTCTTCATACTGTAAATACCAAAGGGCAGTTGTCAACAATTCACACCATAATTTTAAACACAACAATTCAGTGCCAACTGCTGTTATGGATGCTATTAAACCAATATTTAAAGATTTAGCACATCCCCAACTTTTAAAAAGACGTTTAGGAAATGGAACGTAGAACGCAAACGAGAGCTTCAACTCAGTAATCTGGAAGTATTGCCCAAAAACTTCAGGAAGTGGTCGGCCCATTGATGAAATAGCAACCTACGAAGCTGTCATCGCATTTAACAAAGTTAGTCAGGGTCGTCTCCAATTTATGGAAAACCTAGTGGTTATGCCAGGTGTCAATGCAAGACATGCTGCAATTGCAGCAGATAAAGTGTGAGTGATGAATGCAGAAAAGCAAGCTTCGATGTCCACAAAAGCAGCTCGTAAAGTTCAACGACAACTGTTTTGTAAAAAATTAAAAAAGGACTTGCAGCATGAAGGAGTGTTATATGAAGCTGGTCGATTTTAATGGTATGTAGTGAAGCATATTTAATTTTATACTTAAACTTGACTTTAAACTCAATTTTCTCTGAACGTCAAAATTGGATCTTGCGCGCATGATATAATTTTGCTGTTTGCTATATTCAAATAAAATTTGGCAGTTTCCTTCGTATAATCAT
This sequence comes from Dysdera silvatica, assembly GCA_006491805.2. Lineage (NCBI taxonomy): Eukaryota > Metazoa > Arthropoda > Arachnida > Araneae > Dysderidae > Dysdera > Dysdera silvatica. The sequence continues at coordinate 89,614,445 of QLNU02015003.1, forward strand.
ATTACACAAAATGAGTGAGCTAATTTTGTTATACTAGTTAAAATTACAAGATCATGCACATAAAACTATTAAAAAATCACGTAAATATCCATATTTGAGAAAATCAATAATTTAAAAATTCATATTTTATAAATAAATTTAAAATACTGCTCACTCAATCTCTACATACAACCCTCCTTCTTATTATAAAACTGTGTTTTTAGCTCTGAGTTATTGTTAAGTGAATATATCATGCGCGTCGTAAACTTCTAATATTTAAATCATATGAAAAATCAATTTAAATTTTTTATTATTAAAAAATGAAAATATGTTACAATTTTCTATAAACTATGTTATTCATGGGATAATTATCTAGTTTATAAGTTGTGAAAATTTTATAAAAATCAAGTGAATAGTTATTTTACAAATTGTTCCTAAATTTAGTGCATTTTTCCACTGTTTTCGATGACTTAAAACCTCCAAGTCCCTTCAACGAGTTATATGTATATGAGTATTTTACTCGGGCCCCTTCACATATGTTGATCTCAGTATGTGACCTCTCAATAGGCATTATAACATGTATTGTTATTATAAATGTAACTGTTTCACATGTGAAAAATAAAATTTGATTTGAAAGATCTAGCTATATCTGTGTATATTTCATTTCATTTTCATTTATTTCTTTCCAGGCCATCAGCAGATACATATCTTGTATACAAATTAAATACAATGTGAAACCATACAATAATATTGCCATGGTCCGGGGCCCTTTGGAAAAAGACGATATAAATGCATCATCTGACAAATCCAAAGATCCTAGGGTTCTCATTCTGCATTAAACAATGTAAATAAGCCGATAACAAATAGATACAGGTTAATTGGCAATAAGAATAACACGAAGAAAAGAAAAATATTAATGTGACTAAATCACAGGAAGAAGAGGAATATATCAGTTTAACTAAATCAATTAAAAAAAAAACAGATAATTAATGTTAGCGATCACGAGCTCAACCCCTACCCCACATAAATTAAATCCTGACATAATGATTGGTTGGATGTATGTTTATGGCGCAAGGTCATAATGGACAAAACAATCAAAGCGGCTCCCAATATTCGAAACCATTTTCAGTAATCCACTATTCAAAAAAAAAAAAAAATCCTGTGAAATGAAGTCCCCAAATATCAAAGGGAAGAACTGAGTAGAAATGCTCTCAGCTTAGTTTTAAATTTTCTTAAGGAGTAAAGATTTAAAAATTATTTGGTAATGAATTCCATAACCCAGCCCCAGTACGATTGACAGTTTGAAAAAAAAAATCTATTCTTGCTGGTCTCTGCTTAAATTTGGTTGTCCACGCTGGTCAATAATCTGAAACGAATGAAAACCGACGAAATAGACGACATGGTTTGTTGTCCGGGCAGGCCCAAATCTATTTCGTATCTCCGTAACAAGCGATAACGGGTGAGAGCAGTATAAGCCGATAAATCTGGTAAGAACAGGGCAGGCGAAAGTGACATTTTCTTACGTGAGTAAAAGTAAGGCAACACAGAAAATAAACGGGCGGAAAAGTATTTTTACTTGAAGGGTCAGACTTGTTGAGCCCCGGAACGTGCTTTTTGCTAGAAATCTTTAGTCCTCAGCTTGACAGAAATAGCGAGAACGTATTTGACAGTCAGCAAATAGTTTTTTCATCGACGTCAAGTATTTCAGCAGGGTCTTAGACTTTTGAAATAATGGCCTTATTAGGGCGGAACAAGTTACCGTAAACCACCCTGCGATCCGCGGACAGAAAATATATCTTTTACAGACTACCAGTTAGTTGTACAACGCTTCTTTATTTAGGAGCTTTCTTTCCATCACTAACATTTCATTTAAACAAAATTTAGTTTTCAAAGTTCCATCAGACATCAAATGAGCAGACCTTGACTTCATAAG
>QLNU02015003.1:89616456-89626789 GCA_006491805.2 Dysdera silvatica
TTATACTTAAACTTGACTTTAAACTCAATTTTCTCTGAACGTCAAAATTGGATCTTGCGCGCATGATATAATTTTGCTGTTTGCTATATTCAAATAAAATTTGGCAGTTTCCTTCGTATAATCATATTACACAAAATGAGTGAGCTAATTTTGTTATACTAGTTAAAATTACAAAATCATGCACATAAAACTATTAAAAAATCACGTAAATATCCATATTTGAGAAAATCAATAATTTAAAAATTCATATTTTATAAATATATTTATAAATTTAAAATACTGCTCACTCAATCTCTACATACAACCCTCCTTCTTATTATAAAACTGTGTTTTTAGCTCTGAGTTATTGTTAAGTGAATATATCATGGGCGTCGTAAACTTCTAATATTTAAATCATATGAAAAATCAATTTAAATTTTTTATTATTAAAAAATGAAAATGTTACAATTTTCTATAAACTATGCTATTAATGAGATAATTATCTAGTTTATAAGTTGTGAAAATTTTATAAAAATCAAGTGAATAGTTATTTTACAAATTGTTCCTAAATTTAGTGCATTTTTCCATTGTTTTCGATGACTTAAAACCACCAAGTCCCCTTAAACTATATAATTGTTCTCCTTCACAACTTCTGCAAAAATAGAATAAACAATACTTACAATTCGATTGGACTCTTTACGTCCTGGTATGTATATCCAAGCGAGAGAGATAATAATTTATAATACTGATATTTCATACTGATATATCATCATCATATTCAACCATTATCTATCCACTGCTGGATGAAGGTCTCTCCAAATGCTTTCCACACGTCTATCCTGAGCAATTCGCTTCCACGTCACCCCAACCTGTTTTCTTATTTCATCCACCCATCTAGTTTGAGGACGTTTTCTCGGTCTTCGGTGGTCTCTTGGAATCCAGTTCAGAATTTCTGTTGTCCATCGTTGATCAGTTCTTCTTGCAATATGCCCAGCCCATCGCCATTTCAGCCCTTTTACTTTAACAATGATGTCCTCTACTCTAGTTTGCTCTCTCACCCAAGTGTTTCTTTTTCGATCTCTCCTAGTTATTCCAAGCATGCACCTCTCCATGCTCCTTTGCGTTGTCTGTAACTTTCGTATTGCTCCAACTGTTAGACTCCATGTCTCTGATCCATAAGAGAGGACTGGCAATACACACTGGTTGAAGACCTTTCTTTTTAGACACAAAGGCAATTTCCCCTTCAGGATAAAACTGTTTCTTCCAAATGCACTCCAGCCAAGTTTAATACGTCTGTTGAGTTCTTTCATAATGTTGCCATCCATTGAAATCAGCTGGCCAAGGTAAATATATGAATCAGCAATTTCTAGCTCAATGTTGTCAACTTGTATTTTTGTTTCCTCTACGAAATTATTGAACATGATCTTAGTTTTTTGTAGGTTCATCTTGAGTCCAACTTCTTCACTTCTAGTTGAGAGCTCTTGTACCATGTCTTGGAGTTCTAATGGGTCCGTTGAAAAAATAACAATGTCATCAGCAAACCGCAGATGATTTAAATATTCACCATTTATTTTTATTCCCTTGTTATTCCAATTTATCAGCTGAAAAATCATCTGTAAAGCAGAAGTAAAAAGTTTTGGAGAAATGGTATCTCCCTGCCTCACACCTTTACCAATTTTAATAGTTTTGGTATCTTTATGTAACCGAAATTTTGCACTTGCATTTTTATACACACGTTTCACCATGTCAATGTACACATCCTCAATGTCTGTTGATCTTAAAGAGTTGATGACTGCTGATGTTTTAATAGAGTCAAAGGCCTTCTCATAGTCAATAAATGCAACACACAATGGAAGTTCATATTCATGTGTTCTTTCAATTAATTCTCTTAATACTTGAATATGGTCCACTGTACTGAATCCACTAATACTGATATATACTTTTATAATAATGGTGCTCCAATAAATCCTATTAATTATTCACCTAACAATTTCTTCCTTTTAAAGTTCATTTGTTCTATAATAATAATTATTTTTTAATTAAAATAATAGTAATAGTTCAAAGTGAATTTTGAATGAGGTCCAGACCAGTGAACCCATTTATTTACGCCACTGACGCTGCCCCTAAAATTTGCAAGCTTCAGACTCCATAAGCCTTTAATAAGTTTTTTATTCAATATGCCATATCAAATAAATAGCAACTATATTCTGCTGTGACGTCACCTCATTTTACTTTCTGCCATACGGAGACAGATCCCAAATGGTTTCTTTTAATATCTCTCGTATTTATGATCAGAATTGCACACAAATTTAAATATATCATAATATTGACACGGGGAAGCTCATGATGACATAAACATGGGTGTTGCCATTTGATTTTCGAAAATAATGAATAACTAAATATGAAGATGGCCCTTATCCAAATGGGGTCACATTTATTTTTTAGAAGACACTATTCCAAATCTAACGACACGTTTTTGTTGTTTTGTACATCCTCAGGAACGGGAATAATGGGCGGTGATCGGATTTTTTTTTTTTTTTACCCACTGTACAACACACAATGGTTTTAGGGCACCGGCATCGTTTCATATGACAGCTCTAGCAATAACAGGTAAGACATGTCCTGGTAACTTATTAATACAAGAATCTGGTGTGAGTGATGAGTCATCATTACTGGTGGTCCATCCAAAATCTGTTGGGTCTAGTGGATCGTCCTCATTCAACACGGTAGAGCGTATGTACACCATATAAGATGATCGTTGCAATTGGCCTCTCAATGAAGAGCTTGTGCAAGGTAGGCACTGCACATTTGGTAGACCATCCTGTCCCACATTACCGGGAGCAGTCGACCATGTATGTCTTCAGTTGAAGAAGAAACAAACGATGACGAAATCGAAGAAGTCCGTGGAAAAACGGAAAATTCTACGGCCTGCGGAATCAAAGCTCTTTTTCAGATATTGTTCTATAATGTTCACAGTGGAAGAAAGACAACTCCTCTACATTTAATGACCGGCCATTCAAATCACGAAAAGTGGAAGAGTAGACAACTGATTTCCGTATTCAGCTAGGTTATCCGTCAGCTACAATGAGATTATGGAGTCGCGACGAACCTTTGCACAATATACCATAAATGACTGTTCCGTAGGCCCTGCTCTTCCAATTCATTTTACCAGAGGAAATTTTACTATAGGGGCTATGGATAATTTTGACTATAAACAGAAAAGTCTTTCAGGTCCTCGAGGAAGCCCCGATACCGTGATGGTTTTATTTCAGGAAGTTCCAAGCATAATTTGCAGTAAGTCAGAACTTTCAATTGCAGTTAATAACAGATTTGGAAAACGATCTGGTCATCTATTTCCATGCAAACAGGTTAGACGTTATTGCAAGTCATTGACATCTGTCACCATTTCACCAAGTTTCTAACTCATTGAAGAGACTAATATTTTACCATGTAATAACATCAAGAGAAAAGAGACAGTGATGAGTATGTTGCAAGCCATTGGAGGGTTAACAAACCAAAATACATTGACATGGTCTGGCATTCATGGTATTGTCTCAAAAGCTAATGTTCCATTAAAACAGGTTGGCTTTCTTTCAATACTGCCTTATCCAGTAACATCATATGATAGTATGTATTCATTCATGAAGAGTTTTCAAAGCTTACTTCTACAACTTGACCGACAAGAACTGCCATTTGCATGTGATGAAAATGTTTTCCATATTGCCTCAGAAATTCAGTTGGTCACAAACGAGTTCCCAGACCTTGTGTTACTCTTGGGGTCATTCCACATGACTAAAATTCTACTTACATAGATTGTCAAATACACAGATGGTAGCCGGCTAGAAAACATCCTTATTAAAAACCACGTTTTCGGTCCAAAAGTAACAAGGGTGTTTTGAAAGGTAACAATTATCTAAGATCAGTGAAGGGAATGTTCATGGTAATCAAAATGGTAGAGACTTAAATGGAAAGCATTTCTAAGCACTATTGATGATGAGTCTGCATTAACCACACGAATAGGTGATATGCTTAATGTTATGCAATACTCAACATCAGACGATGTACAATTCAAGTTCTGAGAACTGGCAACAACATCAGAAGACACATAGAAATCTTGGGTATTTTCGCAAAAAAAAACAAGTTCAGAATTCTGAGCAATGACAATATGTGGAGGGATTTCTTTATTTGATACGTTGTTTAAAAATCTCATAAGAGCGGATAAGAAAGAGAACTGGAGTCTCTACATATAAATAGTGAAAGATGTTTTTCCAATCTTTCAGATTTTTGATAATGTTAACTATTTGAGATGGGGTTCACTGTTTTTTTGATCAAATACTTCGTCTTGAATCTCTTCATCCTGAGGTATCTGATAAGTTCAAGAAAGCTATTTTGTTGTAAGAAAAACAAATGTGAAATTTAATTCTGTAAGTGTCGACATGGCTGTTGAACAAATAATAAACCGATCACAAAACGCAGCTGGCCAAACAAACAGAAAGAACTATATAGCTAAATGGGAGCTTGCATATCATTAAGTTCTGCTCATAAAAAACATTTCAAGGACTTCTCAACCTTACACCAGTTGATTATGAACTGATAATGCACCAGGAGTTAAGAGGAAGTCTCAGAAATACAATAGAAGCTAATATCCAATAAATGCTTCGGTATGTTAAAAGTAGGGAAAATCCATATGTTGAAAAAGGTGGTCAAACTTCACAACGTTATAACGAATGAATGCTAAGAAGATACTTCAATTTTTGACTAAAGTGCAAGAAGTTTTCACCACGTTTCGGCAGTAGAAGCTTATAATCAGATTAAAACCACTATCTACACCTACTAAAAACAAAAACCTGTCACTTTTTGCAACTACCGAACAATTGGATACACAAACCATAAAGTGAAATGTACATAATGTCATCATGGACCATTTGCAGGTTGAAAGACAAATGGATATCGCCGAAGAAAGAGGACTGGCTCTTGCAGAAATACTTTCTTACGATATTTCGTCCATCTTTATTAGATGGGTTTGGTAGTAACACTATTCTCATGAAGTGAAAACTCATGTCTGAGTTAACAAAAAAAAATTGTTACCAGAGAAAGAATATTCCAAACTCTGAAAATTTGTGTTGTAGTTGATGTAATAAATCAGCTTCGAAGAATGCCACTTAAAGGACAGAACACATTTGAAAATACATTTAAAACGCTTGACAGTTATATGAATAATGTTTGCAAATTCAGCAGTGTTGACTATGTTTTTGACAGTTACCTTCAAACATCGATCAAAAATGTTAAGGCAGAAAGAAGATCTGTGAACCCACTCCTGTTGACTTCTATGGATACCATTACAAAGATTCCTATGCAGATGGAAAGATTTTGGGAGTCAGTGTACAATAAAAGTTTGATTCAAGACTCCCTCAGACAATTTACGAAGAGGGTAGCAGCCAATAGACAATGGAAAACTGTCCTTAGTGGCGTATTGCTTGGAAGTGGGCCTACCATGGCGATAGCAATAAAAGACAGAACGTTTACATCAATTAAGTATATTCTTCAAATATCTGTTGAGGAGACGGATTTACGTCTAATTCCACATATTTTTCACATCATTAAGTAAGGGTTCAAACGTGTCATTCTACTTTCAAATGACATAGATATCATACAATAATTTTTGCCACCCACGTATATTTAGCTCAAACTAGAGCTTTTTTTTGTTTTTGGAGAAAAAGAGGCGCCGTCCTCATCCTGGATTCGAACCAGGGTCCCCGCGTTGAGCCCGCGGTGTCTTGACCTACTAGACGAACGAGGACAAGAACAAACGCATTTTTCTCCGTATATGAGGATGTAAGATATTATTACCCTTCACAGGGATAACACAATTGCCAAATAATGGTCATATATCTTATCACAGAAGATAGGTATCTTTGTGATGCTCATTCACTTCAAGTTTTTCAATAAAAATTAACTCTTTGAACTATGAATGAGAAAGTCATATCAGACATAATACATATATAGAGGAGCTTCTGGTATTATGGAATAGTCGGGAAATATGGAATAATAAGGTTTCTCGTTGGTAATGTGCTGCCTCCAAGAGGTAATATCATAAACTACTTCAGAACGATCTCAGAGTGCTCATCAGAATGTATTGTTCATCTGCAGGCACCAGGGCGTGTCAAGTAAATAGAAATTTATTTTCTCTCTTCGCAAAATTTCGAGAGATAAGTTTTCAATACTATTTATTCATTATTAGAAGTGACATGTTTACATTGAAAAGAAGCATAATGCACACCCAAATACTAACCGTTTTTCATGTAATGCTCGTTTTTGTGTTCACAACTCATCCAGAGGATATTTTTTCCCCAAGATGAATGGTCAGGTTATATGGAATACCAGACTTTCGTAATACCCAACATGAAATCATACTGTTCCATATAACCCGACAAAATATTTACTACCCCTTTTAATAGACTTCTATTTTAGATAAAAAAAAACCATCAAAATTATGGTAGTATGTACCCGTTCTTTCGAACTTTTCAGTTGAATCCTTATTATTTTTATGCTCTTTGTGAGGTTCTTAACGAGTTCGTATGCCAAGTGTCGGTCATACAGAAAGACAAATATAGACACAGTATCATCGCAACTTGGATGTGATCAATATAACAATGTGGCCCATCATGTCACTCTTGTTTGCTTACCTCCCCACTGCTCACATAAGTTTCAACCCCTTGATAAGAGTTTCATGGGTCCATTGAAATCTCATTACAGTGAGGAAGTGAGAACCTTTTTAAGGTACAGCATACGACTCTTGAGTGTGTGTGACATGGAGTTGTTGGCCGAGCTTACTTCAAAGTGGCTACATAGAAGTTAATGGCTTTAAAGCCACTGGAATATTCCCTCTAAATAGGAATGTCTTTTCCAGTGAAGATATGTTTGCTTCTACAATAACGGAATGGTCTGAACCTATCTGTGATCATGACGATCCCTGAAATGCTGAGGAACCAAGGCCTATTTCGGGCGAACCTGCTGCTTGTTCATCTAAAAATCTTCTAAGCAATTTGGTTCAACCCTCACTCAGAGATATCACCACCATCATCGAAAAAGACTTCCAATAGGTGTAGAAAACGGGAGACATCCTGTGTTCTAACCCATTCTCTCTATATAAAACAGCTGGAGGTCGAGATCAGTGCTAAGCAACAGCCAAAGGGGACCAAATATTAAAAAGGCAAGAACAAAAAACCAGACACCCCAATCGAGAAACGAATTTTCTAAAAAATTAAACAGAAATTCTAAGGACGATTCCAGCACAGATGAAGAATCATTCCGAAGGATCGTCTGAATTGGACTTCATGTCCTCTGCTATACCAGACGATACGGATGCAGAATGTTCGTTCTTCAATGGAAATTTTTCCGAAGACAACAGTGGAGAGATCTGGATAAAATATTTTGTTTGCTCTCTGTTGGCCCACCTTAATTGTGCTGGCGCAGAGACAGATCCTTACATTTGTGAGATGTGCAAATAAATTGAACTGTATTTTGATCATGCTTCCTTTCGTACTAACAAATCTGTGTTTTTTATTTTTTACTTATTGTTTTCTCTTTTGCTAATTTTTTCATTTACTTCATTTTTAACCCCTATTCCATATTACTCGACTATCTCATAATACCCTCCAAATGAGGGTTTGTTTTTAATTTTTTTATTCGCATGTAATGAAATTTCGTAAAATGATTTTTGACTGTAAATAACTAATCACAAATTGTTGAAGTTTGTATTTGTATTTGAGTTCGAGTTTTGAACATCATCAGGCTGTGGTATTGTCTCAAATATAAATGGTATTCCATAATACCCGAAGTTCCTCTATAGACTCTTATAACAAAAATAGGTGCTATCACAGACGCATGGGCGGATACAGACTTTTAAAAAGAGGGGGGCAAATTTCTTTTCCTCCGTATCATCATCATCAACATAATAGTGTCTGAATATATATATATATATAGTGTTAATTATTTTAATTAACTATATAATATATTTACATAATATAGATCCCCCTTTAGCCCGCTAACAAAAGCGCCCGTGGTCATATCCCTTATTATTAGCGATATATAATACAAATATTAATTTAATATTATATAGGTTAATATTAATTTATAAACTCCCTTATTATGTGAGAGTTACTTGATTTTACAAAAAATTCTATTTTCGAAAAAACATTGTAACTTTTTTTTTTTTTTTTTGTTTGATACCCACCAAAATTTAAATGATTAAATGGGAAATTAAAGCAAAAAATTACATTTCTGTTTTGAGAGTAACATGTTTCCAAATTATAAAGCATGATGTTAACCATACAACGCTTCTCAAAAAATTTAGCTACATAATTTTCATTTCATCGCAATTTTTAATTAATTAAAAGCAGTTATTGAGAAAACACAAACATTTTCAATCTTTCCACAATGGAAATATTTACAGATTAATCACGATAACAGTTTACTGAAAATTTTGATTTTTTGACATTTGACAATTTAAAAATTGTCGTTCATGACTAATTTTTAAAAATTAAAAAAAAATCACATTTATATAAAAATTAAATTACGAAAATGATGGTACGTATTAGGGTGCTCAATGCAATTTTTAAACTGCTTAAAAATATTTGTAAAAATACATACAGTCAAACCAGGTAAAAATATAGTCGAACTAGGAGCGGACTCGGTCTTCTCAAAGGGCGCATACCATGGATTTTCGGAGGGCTCGAGTTCTATCGCCCACGAGGGCGCATCAGCCCGGGGGCGGGTGGTCTAGTCCGCCCCTGCATATAGCCTACTTTTATAACAAAAGCAAAATCGAAAGAACATACCTCAGCTAGTGAGCTATTTGCTTGTAAAGTACTCAATTTCTTGCGGTTTTCCTGTGGTAATTCCTTGTTTGAATCTTCAGTTGAAAGATCATTAGAATCTATTTGATCACTCGATTTAACTCTTCTACTCTGAAGAAACGCTTGCAATGAAGTTTGCCTTTTCATTTTTAAGGCATCTATTTTATATCTGTTTAGTTTAATTATATAATATTATATGCATCACTCTTTGTCTATAATAATTTCACATTACCTTTATTTAAAAATGTTGTATATACATAAATATATTTTTTCATCATAAGTACAGAGCGCACAAAATAGGTACCTACTACTTACAAATGCAAGGGTCTACTATACGTATAGAATTGAGTGACTTTATTGACATTGTTCAGTCAGGAACTGGTTTTATTGTTATGACCTATAAGTTTCATCGGATTTTTCTCTCAGACGATGTGGTGTCGATTTCAAAATTTGTTTACTGCCTTGGGAAACGACTATTATGTTGTAATCCCGGAATAGCGTTAACAAGTGCGTGTTACAGTGGCAAAATATCTCCCCTCATTAGCGGCTTCTTAGTGAAAAGGTTTCTTTTGGGGACGTTCCCCCCAGTGGGAGGAACATCGCCAAAAGGAACGTTTCCACGAACTGGGGGTCACCCCTCCAATTCCCATAAGGTGGCCTCGTTGCTATGTTGAACACTGTATAGCTTAGGAAATAAATCTCTTTGTGTTTCCCTGCCCTCTCAAAATCTACCCGCCCACCGAAAACTGAATTTTTTTGAAAGGATTGAATTCATCCATTTTCTAACAATCACTCAAATTTACTTGGCAAAAATTTTTTATTTACTTTTTTTTTTTTGAAATTCAATTGATAAATGGTGGAAGAGAAGAGCATAATATAAAATTACAATTGACCAGAGGAAGGGGTGGCCCAGGCCCCTCCCTTAAATCCGCCTATGTGCAGATGTCCTTGCTGCCCATTTTCCTACAGATGTGATGTGACCAGTAAAATAGATACGAAAATGTCATCGCTTAAGGCGGAACCAGAAAAGTGTTTGCGAAATGTTGGTCGGCGCCTTCCTACAAGTAATGAATCTTTTAAACTTACCGAGGAATATTTAGTGAAGGTCCTAAAGCCAGGCTCGGTATACAAAACAGTTGATTCACTTCGATTTGAATTGATGACCCATTCTAATCTACAAAATATGCAGTGCCTACCTTGCACAAGCTCTTCATTGAGAGGCCAATTGCAACGATCATCTTATATGGTGTACATACGCTCTACCGTGTTGAATGAGGACGATCCACTAGACCCAACAGATTTTGGATGGACCACCAGTAATGATGACTCATCACTCACACCAGATTCTTGTATTAATAAGTTACCGGAACGTGTGAATCTTGCCTGTTATTGCAAGAGCTGTCACACGAAACGATGGTGCCATTAAAACCATAGTGTGTTGTGCATCCTTTTGTAGATGTAAAAAGACTTGCGAGAATAATGAACATATTAAGCAA
>QLNU02015003.1:89626889-89809789 GCA_006491805.2 Dysdera silvatica
GCGGGGCTCGTTGTTCAACTAACCCAGCGATACCAACTTCAGATAGTACAGGTATATGCACCAACATCAAGCCATACCGACGAAGAGGTTGAAGAATTTTATGAAGAAATCAAAGAGTTACACACCAAAGGGAAACAACATATCAAGCTCATCATGGGGGATTTCAATGCAAGAATTGGACAACAGGAACAAGGAGAGACATCGGTTGGTAAATACGGATATGGGGAAAGGAATGAACGTGGCGATCAACTCATCGAATTTGAAAGGCCCAAAATCTTAGCATCATGATTTCATTTTAAAAGAAAGCACTACAAAGACAATGGACATGCAAACATTCCAATGGAGGAACCAGCGAAAATGACAATATCCAGTCAAGAAAGAAATCAATTATTGAAGATTGCAGCGTACTGAACAGATTTAATACTGGAAGTGATCATCGAATGGTGAGATGTAAAATGCACTTAAATACTAAATTAGAAAGGCAGAAGCTCATTAGGAAACAAGTATGTAAGAGGGTGGATTTAAAGAAATTAAAAGAAAATACTGAGGCATTCAAGTTGGAATTAAAAAATCGCTTTTCTGCACTGGAAGGACTTATTGAAGAAGTTGACATCTCAGAAGCAAATGAAAACATTTTTAAGACAATAATTGAAACTGCTGGGGAAATTGGCTGTGTAACATATAAAAAGGAGAATAGCAAATTATCCGAGAAGACGAAACAGTTCATGAAAAGGCTAAGAAATATGAAGGTGGGTAATCAAAATACCAGTTGAAGGATCGAGTATGTGGAACTTTGAAGATCTTTACGCAAAAGCATGAAAGAAGACATAAGAAAATTCAACTGTGAGCTAGTAAGGAAAGCCATTGAAAATAACAAGAGCCTTAGGGTTGTTAAAGGAAGTTTATCTGTTGGGAAGAAACACATCATTGCATTAAAAGGAGAGGATGGCACCGTAACAAGAAATAGGGAAGAAATACTTAGAAGAGTTGAAGAATTCTACAGAAAGCTATATGAAAGTAACAGTGAATTAAACGAAGACATTGAAATAGTCGAAGGAACAGCTCCTAAAATCTTAAAAGAAGAAGTTTCATTTGCAATAAAAAATATGAAGAAAGGAAGAGCCCCTGGTGATGATGGTATTACATTAGATATCCTAAAAGAAGCTGGAGAATATGTAGAAGACATACTTGCAAAATTCTTTACCAAATGTCTTAACAGCGGTAACATACCAAACCAATGGGATTCTGCAACAGTAATTCTTTTGCATAAAAAAGGGGGATGAAGAAGATTTTAAAAATTACCGAACAAATAGCTTGTTATCTTCTATTTATAAAATCCTCACAAAAGTGATGAGACATCAAACGCAGAAAAAATTAGATGCAGCTGAACCAAGAGGACAAGCTGGATTTCGAAGTGGATACAGTACAGTAGACCATCTTCAAGTATTAAGGGAACTAATCGAAACGACACATGAATATCAACTTCCATTTTGTTTGGCATTTATTGATTATGAGAAGGCCTTTGACACAATTAAAGCATCAGCAGTCATTAACTTTTTAAGGGTACTTACGGGTTTCAAATTTTTCAAAACATTTATTTTTTATGAATTCATCGGGAAGCTCAGTTCTTTTTTGTCATTGTGATACCAAAATTATTAGCATCCGTGAAACAGAACACGAGATATTCCAAAAATTGGAATGGTAGGGAAAAGTATGTGCAGGCAATATTTCCCTAAATTTTTTGTTAGGCAGTCTTCGAAGCGTTTTTTCTCAAAACTTGAAATTTCAATTTTTCGCGCATGATAATTTAGTAACCATCTAACATATTCTAATAAAATTTGATAGAAGCATTTGAACTACTACTTAGCGTAAAATGGAGCAGAATTGTGTTAATCAAATAAAAATTTAATCATCATCAAAAATATCATCATCATCATATTCAACCATTATCTATCCACTGCTGGATGAAGGTCTCTCCAAATGCTTTCCACACAAGTCTATCCTGGGCCATTCGTTTCCACGTCACCCCAACCTGTTTTCTTATTTCATCCACCCATCTAGTTTGAGGACGTTTTCTAGGTCTTCGGTGGTCTCTTGGAATCCAGTTCAGAATTTCTGTTGTCCATCGTTGATCAGTTCTTCTTGCAATATGCCCAGCCCATCGCCATTTCAGTCCTTTTACTTTAACAATGATGTCCTCTACTCTAGTTTGCTCTCTCACCCAAGTGTTTCTTTTTCGATCTCTCCTAGTTATTCCAAGCATGCACCTCTCCATGCTCCTTTGCGTTGTCTGTAACTTTCGTATTGCTCCAACTGTTAGACTCCATGTCTCTGATCCATAAGAGAGGACTGGCAATACACACTGGTTGAAGACTTTTCTTTTTAGACATAAAGGCAATTTCCCCTTCAGGATAAAACTGTTTCTTCCAAATGCACTCCAGCCAAGTTTAATACGTCTGTTGAGTTCTTTCATAATGTTGCCATCCATTGAAATCAGCTGGCCAAGGTAAATATATGAATCAGCAATTTCTAGCTCAGTGTTGTCAACTTGTATTTTTGTTTCCTCTACAAAATTATTGAACATGATCTTAGTTTTTTGTAGGTTCATCTTGAGTCCAACTTCTTCACTTCTAGTTGAGAGCTCTTGTACCATGTCTTGGAGTTCCAATGGGTCCGTTGAAAAAATAACAATGTCATCAGCAAACCGCAGATGATTTAAATATTCACCATTTATTTTTATTCCCTTGTTATTCCAATTTATCAGCTGAAAAATCATCTGTAAAGCAGAAGTAAAAAGTTTTGGAGAAATGGTATCTCCCTGCCTCACCCCTTTGCCAAGTTTGATAGTTTTGGTATCTTTATGTAACCGAAATTTTGCACTTGCATTTTTATACACACGTTTCACCATGTCAATGTACACATCCTCAATGTCTGTTGATCTTAAAGAGTTGATGACTGCTGATGTTTTTATAGAGTCAAAGGCCTTCTCATAGCCTTTGTGTGTATATATATATATATATATATATATATATATATATATATATATATATATATATATATATGTGATGGGGAGTCGCTATTATGAAATATGTATGTTGAGTTTTCATTAAAGGATGTTCTGAGACGTACAAAGAGAAGTCACCTTTTCTTTTTTGTCTTTTCTTATTAAACTCTAAACAGAGCCTTTAAAGAAATCACAAATTCAAAAATAAGTACAAAATTTTTATTTCGATGAACAGCATAAAGTACAAAAATATATTTCGACATATATTCTTCAAATTCCTTTACCACAAATTACCTATTATAAAACTGTAAAACACGTGAAATTTAAAAAGTGCTGGAAGTTAAAAACGTTAATGTAAACCTATATACAACATTTACACATTTAAAAAAATGGCTAAAAAATACTTTGCTTTCTGGGTGAACAACGTGGAGTTTTAGAAAAACATTCTGGATGCTTCACGGTAAGCGAAATTCATCTATATATACCCAAACATCGACAGAAACCTTGGAACCGATGAGAAAACAAACTGCTGACGAAAAATATGTTTCCAAAATAGCTACATATGTACATATATGTTGTCAATCAACATTAAATGATGCAAACACGATGATTCAGATATAAAATCACAATAGCATATATCAAACTTGCAAGGTATAGTTGGGAACTTTAATATCGACATGAAACGATTCATGTTATTGCCATCTGTGGTCTACATTATGAAAGTTTTTGTGACTTATGCATTGTGATATTATGATTTCACTATACTGACTTTCTAATAGTGAGAAAAGGGAAGCTCGCATCTCTTTTTCGGACTTCGTGCAAAATGTCAACAGCACATAAATAAAATCGTTCGTAAATAGATCTAAAAAATAATCGCGGTACTGACAGCATTGAAAATTGTTTATGTAAAATAGTTACAAAAATTTACACACCAGTAAAAATACACTGACAAATTATTTCAGGAGAAACAAAAACTTGATAAATTCCTTGGTTTGGTTTGATTGTATTTTTATGGGCACAAGGGCCCTTGATACATTGTGCAATGTGCACCAGACAGAGGTGCAAGGCACCATAGTTCCTGTGAAATAATGAATTAAACTTGCAATAAATACAAATATGAAAACTTCAGCCTAAAAGTAAAAGAGATTTGCACTTCTTGGTAAGTTGAAGAAATTTATTTACAATTCTGAGCAAGTTGAAGAGATTTACAGAAAAATTAATTTATTAAAATGATGGTTACTTAAAAAGTAAAAGCAAATTAAATAAGCGTTATGATAATCCTAGACTACACAGCTCACTAATAGGAAACAGTTTGTTGATAAAGAAAAAGTGTTATTTACTAAAAAATCTGCTTACTGGTAAGGGAAAATCACTATTTGTTAATGGAGGGCAGTAATGGTTTATTAATTATTATTGTAAATTTTGTCAATATGAACATAAGTCTGCTTCGAATAGAAATTTTGAGCACAATGAAGCCCTATGATATAATTTCTTTCATTATAAGATACTACTACACTGTTACTACAATTGTTACATTCTAATATTAAAAGTGATATGCAAATGAGGGGAAAACAATCCAAATTTTATCAGTATATTACAGTGTAAAAAAAATCATACACAATGTTGTAAAAATGACAAATGAGCAAGCTTTGTCATGTGTTACATGTTGATTTGTTTTGAATGATTTTTAAAATGGCACTTATATTCTTTTTTTCTGGATTATTTATCTGTAAAAATATACATATTACATATTTATTCCAAAATGATGAATTAGATATTTACTGATAAAAAAATATGTACACTTTTAGGTTGTGTGAATTAAATATGTTGATTGAAATAAATATTTCCTCTTAAAATGCATAACAAATTGGAAGCCATTATTATTGCATAAAGCTGGCATTGGTCCAGTAGCAGACGTTGATGGCCAGTAAGATTGGCATTTGAGATTGGCTACAAAAATACATTCACAGATAAAATACATGGAACGTACTTCTGAATGTAATATTAAATCGCTTTCAACAGTTGTCAACAACTCTTAACTATGTACAAAATGCAATTCAACAATCGATGAAAGTTCAATGACGGCATAGTTGAATAAATGAAACAAATGCTATGTTCATCACATCGCGAAACGTTTTAAATAAATACAGCTTCTGGAGATTGAAGCATATTTTTCTTCGTCTGTGCGCCAGATTGCGTTTGTTGATGTGAATGGTCATGTGCCAGTTGAGAGTGCAGAGTATGTCCCATGGGGCTAGCTATACTCTCAGACCAGTCTGACTGTGCTGAATGTGGGGAGGAACTCGACCACTGGCCAGGAGATTCCGGGGAAGGAGTTAGGTAAGTTTCCGGAGGAAGCAGATAGCGTTGTGGTGTCACTTCCCCACCACTATGCTGGGAGGGAGGAGTAGGGTAATGAAATAACTGCGGGTACAGTCCTTGCTGTCCAACATTATTATTTGGCGAAGACACTTTACCTGTGGAGCCCATTAAATGTTGTACTTCTGGCAGTCCTGATGGGTAATCATATGTATTATTAACTACTCCCGGTTGTGATTGTAACTTTGTGGCCCGCTGGTGGTGTGCTGCTCTCATAGCAGCCATATGAGTCGGAGATGTTGGTAAAGATGGTCGCTGTTTCATGGGAGAAGACACAGTATATGGATGCGAATTTGATACATGGACGGATGGTCCACTATTGGGCATAGAGTTCTGTCTCATATGATGACTTGGCACATTTTGGGCTGTATTCATAAGATTGTTGTCCATGTACATATGACCAATATTTTGGGCATCTAAAGATGCCAGAGCACAGTAACCCATTTTCAATTGTTCTTCATAAGATGGCAAACGTTTCGTTGCATTCATATTGCCATTCACATTTGACTGATTTTGCAACATTGTGCTAGTTGCAGGATTGCTGTAGATTGGCTCCAAATTGTCCATATTGGTCTGAGTACCTGGCGAAGTCAGAGATTCGACAGGCGACATATTAACAGATCCATCAACGCTAGTCATGAGAATGGTAGGTGGATCTTTGCGTCTTTTAATCGAAGGCTTTCTGCGTACCCCGGTCTCGTGACTTGGCGATGCTGGATCTGCACAATCTTTTGCTGATGGTGGCCCAGCATTATTTACCTTCAGTCTTCGCTTTGGCTTCGCCTTAGATGAACCCAAAAGATTCGGTAGTAACACTCCAGGAGATGCCACTCCCAAGTGTCCATTGATCACTTGTGGGCTCTGCGGAACACATTCTTCAAGTAGTTTCACAATGTCCATGTGCATTCTCTCGCATGCTACATCTCGAGGAAGTCTGTCCATATGATCTGTGATTTCCTTGTTTGCCATATTCTCTAGAAGTATTTTCGCTGCTTCAAAACTTCCTTCTCTTGCTGCAAGAAACAAGGGTGTTTCTTCTTTATTGTCTTGTGCATCTCTGTTCACTCCATGGTTAAGAAGGACTTGCACAGCATCAATGTTGTTCACGGCTGCTGCCCAATGAAGAGCAGTTTTACCTTCAAAGCATAACAAAAGACAATATAATTGCCAGACATGAAATTCATTTCATTTACGATACTTTGTAACTGAAATACATTGAATGATATGGTTTTCATATTTCCAGATCCATATACTTATTTGCACAAGCACTTTTATAAATTATGCATATTATATATATATTATAAAATTTAAGATGAGATAATACATACCATGATCATCTGCAGCATTTATATCAGCATCTGCATTTATCAATTCCTCAACCATTCCTTCAATAGCCAAACGTGCTGCAAGAATCAATGGAGTTGTGCCATCATGCATTCTTGCATTTAAATTTGTGGCTCTGTTTCGTAAAAGGATCTATATAATAAAAGATGTGTCATAAATTTTCAGCAATGTATATGAAACTTGTTTTTCCTTAGTCTGTAACAATATGAATGAAGCAATTACATTATCATCTTTAATGTAGCAAAGTTTCTTACTTGGAAAACACCTTGAGCATCTGCAGAAACAGCTGTATGTAATGGGGTCCTTCCAGTATTGTCCTGTGCATTAGCATCTGCTCCGGCATCCAATAATCTTTTAGCAGCATCAGCACGAGCATATCGAGCAGCCAAATGAAGTGAGGTTTCACCTAATAAATCATTTTAATTTTAGAAACCAGCAAGAAAGCAAAAATTGCCAAATACTATCAAATGGTAAGAATATTAATACTGAATATTATCTTACTACTATTAAAAAACATATCTATTGTATTTCGTTGCTAGTTAAATTTCATATTTACCAGTTCTTTCTGCTATCATGTTAATCTTTGCTCCTTGCATGAGAAGATCCTGTATTGTACTGCCTGAGCCATCATCATCATCTCCATCTTCGACGACATCTAAACCGCCCCCACGAAATGAAGCTAACATCAAAGGTGTCAAACCTCCTATAAGGGAAGTAAAATATAAATTTAAATTCACCCTTTTTATAAATTTTTTAGATGTGTGTGTGTGTACACACACATGCACACACATAATCATCCATGTAAATTGCAGTAATGTAAAGGAAGGATCAGGCCGACTAGATTTTCAGGATCAACAGGTCACCATATGGAAAACCCAAATGACTACAAACGTAGCATACATACGTCATCTGTGAAAATATCATTGATTAGATATAAAAGACAGCTATAATTATCATGTTTGGAAATGCATTAACAGTGAATAGGATCAATTGTCAATATTTACTTGCCTGATTCACTACTTATCAAAATCTTTGACTATATTCACAGCACAAATGATTTGTCTGGCCTCACCCCTAGTCGCCATCAAAGCATTCTGGTTGCATACAGCAGTACAGGTATCCAGATCCTTTCAATTCATACCAGGCCACACAGGACCAGTTATCATAATGTGACTACAATATACTGACTTTTGTGTCTTCCTCTCCGTTTTAGCCCTGTAACTGTACTCATTGTTTTTTACCTTATCATTTTGAAAATAATTCTCAGTATTATAACTCAAGTCTTTTATGGTGTTGTAATCTATGGGATTTTCATTTGCTTCGAGTGATCACAAGGATTTTAAAGGATCAATAAATTGAATGACTTACATAATCAGTACTACACATGGGAGATCAGCGTTAATAATTCATATTAAAATGTATATTCAGACATCTGCTGTGTAAGAACCCTTTAAGATACACGATAATATAAATTATATTATTAACGTTAATTCTCTCTGCTTTCAAGAGATTGTTTACAATCACCACCTAATTCTTTGCTATTTTCTTGTTTACAGTTTGTGTTTATTTTACAGCATAAGGGCAACAAAGCTCATGCTGAGCCAGGACTGGCAGCTTTCCACGAAATCCGAACCTATTAAGGCCTAGGGAAACAAATCCTGGACTTAAAGATGACCTGTTGATCAGTAACCATCGTACTTTTTGGCACAGATGGGAGTTGAACCCATGATAACCAACTACATAAATGCATTACTACTGTATCACTGCTGGGTCCCCTAATTTACTGCATAAATCTTTATAATTTAAGTATTATACTTCGTAAAATGTAAAAATGCATGAAACATTGATATAAAAGTGTTATATTAGGAATTATATAACTTTTTTTATGATTTTTATCCTTCTGAGAGATAAGGCAATTAGCAGTGTTTAACACTGAATGTGTTATAGTGACAGTGTTTTTATAATTTTTCGTGGACTGAGGATAAAGATAATGTGATATTTTTATCCCACACTTTGTGCTCAAGCTAGGGCAATACATGACCCACTATCACAAAATTTCATGGCTCAAAGATGAAAAGAGGCATCATAAGGCTGAAATTGAAGCAGAAAATCAGAGTATTTCAACAATTGAACATTCATAATTGGATTTCAATATTAATAAATAAAACTAACCTGGTCCTTGCACATTAACGTCAAAAGTTCCAGGCTCATCGCCTTCACCTTGAGGTGGAGTTAGTGCTAAAATATCCGGGTTTCTCACATCGGCAGCATCAAGATGTTGCTGTGTCCATGGTCGAGGATCCGTTTCATCATATTCTGTCGGAGATATGGAATTCTGACTATCGCCAAAACTCTCTTGGGATTTTTCGCTTTTCAGCCGTTTAACTGGTGGATGGTCTAATCCATCATCATCACTCCATTGACTGCTATCGACTTTCTGCAATGGAGCTGGAGGTGGAGATGCAGCATTGTCATTTGCATTGACATCAACTCTGTTATTTGAAGATTGTTTATTAAGGTTTCTGCAAAAAAATAAAAAAAAATACCATTTATAAATTTTGAAAAGTAACAGGATTTATAATAGTATAAATTATGATAACAACAGTTATTTCGACACTGGCATAAAGTTTATGGTTCAGAAGCGATTGGCCCTTGAAACTTTGCTTTAAACCTTATGACATAGTTGAAGTAATTGTTGTTATGCAATCTCCTTGTGAAACTTTGTATTGCTTTATTATAAATTATAATTCATATATTGGTTGGTTGGTTGTTTTTTTATGGTGCAAGGACAACAAGAGTCATTCTGCACCAGACAATGTGAGAATTCATATATTCATCCAATTTGAGTATTAAAAATGATTACAACAGTAATATAAAAGCTGCTTGTTCAGTAGTACAGAAAATTGCATGTGGTATACATAAAACTTGAACAAATGCTACAGCAAAGATAAATTGCCAACGATTTGGTGATAATTCAGTTTCTGAAATTAATGCTGGATACTGCACCACAATATACCAGAGTTATATATCTCAATGTTAAAATAATGAACTGTAATTCGTGTACCTGTTTATTAACTTTTCTCCTAATAAATGACAGCACAGGACAGACCGTGTATTGATTTTATCGTATCGAATGTACTGCTATCGTTTTTTCAGTTTGTTTGCCCATCATGCATAGGGACTTGCTGTCCTAGTTCTTGTCTTGCTATGTTATTTTTTCACAGTTGTTCTTCATATTTATAGCTAGTTATAATTTTTTTAGTCTCGTGTAAGGTAAATTGTTATATTAAAAACTTTTTTTGCAAAAGTTTAACTTCAAAATAATAATAGGTTATGGGTTCCTGCATGTGTCAACTGCGCTAAGTATTACACCTAAATACGTTGTTTGTGAAAAATATAGGCTTTGGAATATACTGGTGTTGAATATGAAAGTATTTTCAATAGAAAAACTCCTTGGATCTGAAAATTGGTCTAGATGGAAGTGGATGGCTGAAGGCTTACTTATGGAAAAAGAAGGAGCATTCAAAGTGTGCTCTGGCGAAATTACGAAACCAGACTCATCGATGGTGCTTCTGTTGAAATCCGGAATAAGTATAGCAGTGACTTGGCCAAGTTTGACAAGAGTAATAGAGTGGCACGTGGAATATTTTCTCGGATGTTGGACTCTGGAATATGTGATCTAGTATCAATGTGTAAAACATCCAGATAAATATGGCTGAAACTTCATGAACTGTTTGAAAGGAAGAACAAACAAGCTCAGTATGCATGTCAGTTACAGTTTTCGTCTTTTGAGTGTGATCTTACAGACACAATGACTATGCATACAGCAAAGTTACAGTGCCTGGTATCGCAAATAAGTGACCTATATGTTATGCCTAGTGAATTTGTGATAATGAGCAAACTGGTGGATACTCTACCCATGGATTTTAAACCACTGAAAATGGCTTGGTGGGCACGACATGAGGATCACCAAACATTGGAACTTCACAGACTGGTGACTGCAGAAGAACAACGGTCTTCGGAATCTTCTAGAGATAGTGAACTTGTTGCCTTAATGGCCAAGGCTGCCATTGGGAAAGGCTAATACCCTAAGCTCAGGTAAGAGTGGTACCCAAAAATCTGAGAAAACCATAAATAAACAGCGGAAACAATACAAATGTTTCTATTGCGGGAAGAAAGGTCATATGAAAAAGGACTGCAAATCCTTTAAAGATAACTCTGTGAACTGAAACAGGAAGCCAAGCAATTAGCATTAGTGAGTGTCTGATGGCAGAAAATGACTCATGGATCACAGATACTGGAGCTACACAGTATGTTGCTAATAAAAGTGATTGGTTTCGCACTTACGTGAAGTATGAGAGTCCAGTAGACGTGCATGTTGGAAACAATTCAACAATGAAAGCGTATGGACATGGTGTTACAGCTGTAAAAGTGTTTGTGAATGGTAGTTGGAAGAACAGCATTATGGAAAATGTACTGTATACTCCAGAGGCCTCAAGAAACTTGTTCTCTTTAAGTCAGGCTTTAGACCATGGCTCAAAGTTTAACATGGCGAAAGACAAATGTGAGTTTATAAAACCCAAAGGTATTATTGCGGTTGGAATGCGTTGTGGTAATTTGTTTAAATTACTATGCAAAGTAATGCTCCCAGGGGTAGATGAAACTGGTGTACTGCCACCTGCGGAAGTTCAGTTAAATGAATCAAAGTCTCTTCAACTCTGGCATGAGAGACTGGGACACCTAAATAAGCAACATGTGAAGAAACTGTTACATGTCTGAAGCATACAAACCAAATGGATAATGAGTTTTGTGAGGCATGTGTACTGGGTAAACAGCACAGCTTGCCGTTCCAGAGCCGACAGCAGCGTGCAAAGGATGTTGGTCAACTGATACACACCGACGTTTGTGGACCTATGGAGCAAGAATCGATAGGCAGTTCCCATTATTTTGTGTGCTTCACAGATGCAAGGTACAGAAGAGTGTATTTTTTGAAGCATAAATCAGAGATTGCTGTAAAATTAGAAGACCTTTGCATGTTCTTTAAAAATCAAACGGAGAAACCAGTTAAGGCTATTCTCAGTGATGGTGGACTAGAAATTGACAACAAAAGGGTTAAGAATTTTCTTCAGAAAATGGGAGCAGAGTTTCATTACAGCACTCCATATACACCACAATAAAATGGAGCAGCTGAACGAACTAACCGAACATTAGTAGACCTAGCACGATCAGTTATGATTGCTAAAGATCTGCCAAGGTCCCTGTGGGCCAAGATGAGAATGCTGTAGTGCATATACTGAATCGAGCCGGAACTTCTATGGTCAAGGGAAAGTCACCTCATGAATTGTTTTACAACAAAACTCGAAGATTTGACCACCTCAGGATCATAGGCACACAATGTTTCGTTCACACTCATAAACAAAAAACGAAGAAATGGGACTCGAGAGGACAGAAGGGTATCTTGGTTGGATATCTAGATGATGTTGATGGCTATAGAGTATGGCTCAGGGATAAGCAGATGATAGTACAAACCATAGATGTGTTTTCCCCTGAATTTATCTCAACATCAACCACCATTGGAATTAGACCGACAATTGTCCCCAAGCAACCTGTTATTAACAAACATAGTCCATCTGAGGATACTGAAAATGATTTTGATCCAGATGAGACTTTTGAAGATATACAATGTGCTGGGCAGTTACGAAGTCGACAACAATTAAAGGCACCCAAACGTCTAATAGAGTGCTGCATTACAGAACACTTGGAGCCAGAGCATTTCTATCAAGCAATAAAGTCTGAAAATGCCAGTGATTGGCAGGCTGCAATAGACGACGAACTAAAATCTTTATCCGCGAATGAGACCTGGTATATGACTGATTTACCTAAAGGGAAACATGCTATTTCAAATAAATGGGTATACAAAGTGAAGCATCATGCCAATGGTGATATTGATGGTTTCAAAGCCTGTATAGTGGTAAAGGGTTTCTCCCAAAAGGAGGGTGTTGATTACTCTGAAACGTTCAGTCCAGTTGTACGGTTTGAAACTATTTGTGCAGTGATAAGTGTTGCAGCAAATGAGGGCTTGGATCTCATACAGTTTGATATCAAAACTGCATTTTTGTATGGGACATTAGACAAAGAGATTTATATGAAACAGTTGCAAGGCTATGATGACAAGTCGGGGTGAGTATGCCGACTAGTGAAAAGTCTTTATGGACTAAAGCAACCACCCAGGTGCTGGAATAAGATATTTAAAGGATTCCTGGAGCGGTTTGACCTAAGGGAGAGCAAGGCTGATCTATGTCCATTCTGCAGCAATGACTAACAACAGAAGTTATTGCTGGCATTATATGTTGACAATGGACTCGTTGCAAGTACTTCACAGATCAAGTATGTTTTTCTGGAGGAACTGCAGCGGGAGTTCAAAGTGATATACAAGGATGCTGGATATTTCCTCAATCTAGAGATAAAAAGACTGAGAAATGGTGATACTTTTACCAGTTAATAGAACTATGCTGAAAAGGTACTGGAAAGATTTCACATGACTGAGGCCAATGCTGTTTTCAGACCCATGGAAAGGGGCCAGGTTGCTGGGAAAGGTAGTACAGAAATAGATTTGGAGAAAATTCCTTATAGACAAGCTATTGACAGTCTGATGTATATGGCTGTTGCTACTCGTCAAGATATTGCTTTTCTATATCTTTTTGTTCACAGTTTCTCGATAGGACAGACCAGAGGCATTAGTCAATGGTTAAACAAATACTTAAATATATTAAAGGAATGGCTAATTTTGGAATTCTGTTCAGACATGGTTCTCGGCCTGGTATATTGGAATCATATTGTGATACAGACTACGCCAGTGACATGACAACGAGGAAGTCTGTTTCTAGTATTGTGTTTAAATACAGTGCAGGAGCATTGGCTTGGGCAAGCCGTCGTCGACAGCAGTCTGCCTTACTGGGTATTACTGAGGCAGAATATGTTGCAGCAAGCAAGGCTGCAAAGGAAATAATTTGGCTAAAGTGGCTATTGGATGACATTGCCCCATTGGGAAAAGTTCCTACACTACAAATTGATAATGCAAGTGCTATTCATTTATCAAGGAACCTAGAATTCCATCAGCGAACAAAGCATATCGACATTAGATATTTTGTACATGAGAAATATTT
Organism: Dysdera silvatica; assembly: GCA_006491805.2. NCBI lineage: Eukaryota > Metazoa > Arthropoda > Arachnida > Araneae > Dysderidae > Dysdera > Dysdera silvatica. Next base: position 89,640,783 of record QLNU02015003.1, read on the forward strand.
AAGTGGTGAACTCAACATTGAACATGTTGCTGGAGACCAACAAGTTGCAGATATTCTTACTAAAGCATTGCCCAAAAAGCGGTTCCAGATGTTGAGAAGAGCTCTTGGTGTTGTAAGCAGTGCAGAATTGAAAATTCAAGGGGAAGTGTTGAAATAATGAACTGTAATTCGTGTACCTGTTTATTAACTTTTTCTCCTAATAGATGGCAGCACAAGACAGACCGTATATTGATTTTATTGTATCGAACGTACTGTTACCGTTTTTCCAGTTTGTTTTCACATCATGTATAGGGAAGGACGCTTGCTGTCCTAGTTTTTGTCTTGCCACATTATTTTTTCATAGTTGTTCATATTTGTAGCTAGTTATTCTTTTAGTCTTGTGTAAGGTAAACTGTTCTATTAAAAACGTTTTTTTTTTGCAAAAGTTTAACTTCAATATAATAATACTCAACTATACCACTTCAGCTAAAATGTTGTAAACAGGGTCCTCACTCACACTAACAACAAAGAATCCCTGACTTTTCCCGGAAAATTCGCCTTTTTTTTACTTCTCTCCATGGATACAACCAAACTTAGATTGCAGAGATGATGACTCCACATCATGAGAGATTTATTAGCTATTTGATACAGAAATTAAGGAAATTTTTCCAGATTTGACCAAGTAGTCATTTCTCCCTGACCTTTACTCAACTTTAAGGTACGTTTTCAAATTCCCTAACAATTCCAGGTTCATCAAAACCATGGTTAAATGGTTTCCAATAGAAATATATTTCATCATGTTGGCAATGTAATTTTATAATAGAGTAATCATCCTGATATATTTAAACAAATATAACTCAATATTTTTTTTCCATGTGTATAAAACACTAGCATGAATAGTAAAATATGACCTCTGACCTCATTTCTTGCCCATCCGGACCTCGCCTTCTGGACCTCCGCCTCTGACCACTATTTGTACGAAAAAATCCTTCTGGAAACCATGTGATTCCTCTAGCACGCTTTCGTTGTGTTGTAATAAGAACACCAAGGAGAAGACCCATTAACGTCATGCCAATGACACCAATGACTATATAGAGCATGTTTGGATATTCTGAGTCCGAAGGAATCCTTCGTGCTTCATCTTTTCCAGTAAACTGCTCAATTTGGAAAGCAGTGTCTAAGGCATGGCGAGCGTGGGCAGCAGACAAAAATTGGGCAGCCTGAAAATAAATTCAGCAAAATATAATTGCTGGTAAATCATATGACATACTGCAGGAAACTTATAAACAAATTAATGACACAAAATAATCACAGTTAAAATCTTGGCCACATGTTATCTGAACAGCTGTAAACATTAAAATTTAACAGCACTTATTTTGTCTTGATAGTCTGTTTATACTTACTGGCTTTCATAAAGAAATGTACTTTCAATCTTCATCATAGGTAATAGCGTAACTAAATTTATGAGCACTTAAGAAATTACCACTCACATTAAAGGAAAAAAAACACTGACTTTTCCTGCAAAACTCCCTGATCATAAAGCCAGTAACTTCTCCCTATGGATTCAACTGAATGACAGTTATGGAGGAAAATGGCTTCATTCTTATGAGAAGTTTAGTTATTCAAAACAGAACTTTTAAAGGTTTTCTATGAAAACATTTTCTAGGTTAACCAAAAAAAAAAAGCAGTTTTCATCCAAACTGTTAGTTAATTTCAAATTGCCTGATAACTCCAAGTTTTACAAGTACATGAACATGATGAATTATTCTGGGCTCCTAGTTTTATCAAAATAAAAAGATAAAGATATGTGAGGCCTTGAAAACAACAACGGTACAAGTCCATTTTTGCTTAAAATGAGATAAGAAAGGATTTGCGTCCATCCAGTTTCGTGTTGGCCAATAGTAACGTGGTGCTATCCTGCAACAACTTATTACACTATGGTCATATACTAGTGTTGCAAGCAACAAGGCAACCCCAGAGGATAGACTTCACTCAAAAATTTTCTTTTTTTGTGACTTATACCACTATTGTTTTCAATGCCTCTTATAGAGACCCTAGTTGACTAGAGTCCCACCTATCATACTAATACTGCAACTGTGACCACGAACAACTCTACAAAAATATACCACATTCCTTAAGTGGGCTTTCACACACACACACATACAGGGTTTGTCCCAAAAGTTCCCGGAATGATTTTTTTTAAAATCATTTATTCAATATCAGTTTACAATCTTTTCAGAACTTTTCAAAGTATTCTCCCCCTGCTTCGATGCACCGTTGCCAACGCTTCACCCAATCATTGAAGGCGCCCTGGAAGTCGTCAACGGGAATCTCCTTCAGTGAGGTCGTCGCGGCTGCTTTTACCGCCTCCAGCGTCCCATGCCGAGTTCCTTTCAGGGTTCTTTTGATCCTTGGGAACAAAAAGAAATCCGCTGGTGCCAGATCGGGGCTGTACGGCGGCTGGGGCAGCGTTGCCACACCCATTTTGGCCAGCAACTCGGAGACAATGAGCGCGGTGTGGGTTGACGCGTTGTCATGGTGCAAGATCCAATTGTCGCGAATTTCGTTTCGGACGCGTCGAACCCTGTTGCGCAACCGTTTGAGCACTTCACAGTAAAACTCCTTGTTGACTGTTTGTCCTTGTGGCACGAATTCACTGTGAACTACACCTTTTCTGTCAAAAAACACAATGAGCATTGCCTTGATTCGCGATTTGCTCATCCTTGCTTTTTTCGGGCGAGGAGACTCCTTGGTGTGCCACTCGCTGCTCTGGCGCTTTGATTCGGGATCGTACTGAAAAATCCACGTCTCGTCCCCTGTGATCACTCTGTCCAAAAATTCTGGGTCCGTTTCGTAGCGTTCATGCAATTCCTGGCACTTCAACAAACGCTGCTCCTTCATCTCACTCGTCAGGACTTTTGGCACCATTTTCGAGCAGACTTTCCTCATTTGAAGATCCTCCGTTAAAATGCGATGAACGATTGTTTTGGGTATTCCACACTCCTCTGCAATCACCCGAACACTTAATCGTCGGTCATTGTCCAAAACTTGACGCACTTTTTGCACCGAGTCGTCCGTTTGTGATGTCGACGGGCGTCCAGAGCGGTCGTCGTCGTTGACGGACTCCCGACCTTCCCGGAACCGCTTGTGCCACATGAAAGTTTGGCTTTTTTTCATCGCCCCGTCACCGTAGGCTTTCCGAAGCATTTCGAGTGTCTCCGCCCCGTTTTTACCCAGTTTCACACAAAATTTGATTGCATAACGCTGCTCCAAAAACTGGTCCATTTTTTGATCGACGAGGGTGCAGTAGATACCTCTGCGCGGAGCGTGACCCTGCCTCAACAACTGCCCGCAGGCGACTGATACCGGTCTCGTTTCCAAGCTCAGATCCCCCACCAACTTCTCCGCCCCGTCAGCCAGCGTTGCCAACTACAAAAAATCATTCCGGGAACTTCTGGGACAAACCCTGTATATATATAATAGAGAGAGAGGGGGGGAGCAAAAATATATTTGAAGGAATGTCAAAAATTTAATCAAGATGTCAAAAGTTTTAATTCTTAAACTTTACCTTTGAAGCTGACTGAAAACATTCAGTTGCAGCAGATTTCACACATCTTCGATTGTCAATTTCCAGTACAACTTTAGTGCTAAATAATGAAACAAAAAACACCACTAAATATCATTAAATATAAAAATTGTTTGCATACACTTTGCACTCCAATACATATGCACAGAACATATATTATACACATGTTGTTGAACACTTCCAACAAAGTGAATGCATCCATCAAATATATTTTATTGTACTGTGTGTATATCTAATCTTCCAAAATTGGCCATGTAGAAGTCATCTTGAATGAGACTAACAGTTTACTACGATCCCAGAACCAGGATAAATTTACATACAACTAGACTTACTAGAAGTCAAACCAGGGCCTAAAGACTAATCGTAGTCACTAATGCTTAACGTATTTTGTTTTCTAAATATTATGGAAAATATCTAGTAAACTTTATCATATTTTCCAGCATCCTTCACCTCGTCAAAGCCTATGATATGCTGAAGATACTAGTTCTCTGAGTTCACGTTTTGACAGCATAGGGGAAGCAAAATGTTTTCCAAAGACGTATAATTTTTTAATGAATTTAAACATCTTCTGCCAAATAAACCAAACCTTGAACCGGAGCCACTTCATGAGTAAGAGGTGCTTTTGTTTCAAAATTGGATTTCAACACCCGCAAAAAATGGAATTTGTAAATTGAAATGAAATTACTTTCAAGACATTTTTATTCCTTTAATATACAAATACAATATGATTATATGTATATATGTACATGGGTGCCCATATATGAGGCAGGAAGGGGCTTAAGCCCCCGAGTCATTTCAAAATTTGATTTGCCCGATTCTGCTATGCATTTACTTTCAAAAATTTTGAGATCACATTTTAAAGCAATGTACTTTTTAACTCATTAATAATCAGGAATGGGGAATTCCTGATAAATCTTACCAGCCAGGAACATTTTACCACCAGCTAAAAAAGATGTGACAAAACTTTTAAGAGGTTTGAAAGTCCAGGAAATTTGCTCACTACACCAGAAAATTTACCTGCCATAGGTGAGTTGATAAGTGTAATTCCTAACCCGTTAATTATTATCAAGCAGTATTAGCTATTTTTGTGGCATTTCATTATCATCTTGTACATTCACTAAAATGTTTGACAGCCCTTAGGAGGTAGTAAATTTTCTCAGCCCCTTCCCCCAGAAATAGGCTACACATATGGATGCCTCTGTATACGTATAGTGTACACTCATGTCATCTAAAAAATTTATAACTTTGAATTTTTTAAAAGTATTTATGCATTTAATAATTTACCGTAATATATAAAAATTACTATTTGTCATCTTGAAATGGCTCCTCTCATATCAGGCACCTTTGTGTGGGGTGACACTTGTACGTGGCAGCCCTGCCTTGGACTATGCCATTTGGTTTTCTCAGCACCAAAGCAATATACATTCAATGATATCATTGAGAGTTGAATCTGGATTATTATAATAACAGATAAATGCGTTGATACTACACCATCATAGATAATGCAGTATCCAATTAAGGGCAGTGTGACCAGTGCTGTCGTACTAAGCATCAAGCAAAGTGGGGGGGGGGGACAAAATGGTTTAACAACTCTGAAGTGCAGACAAGGCCAAATCAAAGCTGATGATCTAAATGCTTATTTTTAATTAAGCCTCAAAAAATCGAACTGGTGCATTTTAAGTCTTCTGAATGCAATATGTATGTTTACATCCACATGTTTTCTGAAACCAATAGTAATAAAAGCAAACCAATACAGAATAAATACCATGTACAGATTCTTCATATGATACAATGTGCCACTGAAATTAAGAAATTAGGAAAGTAACAACTACATCAAAATGGAATAACTTATTTGACTGTATGGAAGACATTCCAGGTTATTGAAACATATATGGCTTTTATTTTTACATTATATTTAATTTTCGGAGCATCAAAAAAAAAAGTACTTGTCTAGTTAGGTGTTATTTGCTGTAAGAAAATTTTTTTAATTGTTATCATAGTTTTTCATCTTGTAACATTTGTTTTAAATAAGATTCAGTAGCCTGTATGTTGAGGAGATCCCTAGAAATAAAATAAACTGTGCAACAAACTGAATTATTTTGAAAATGATTAACATTTAACCAAGAGAGAAGCCAAATTTTGGGCTTGAGCAGGGCACCATATGACTTAAATCCATTTTCGGGAAAATGGATCTACATTTTTCCAAAGAATCTGAATCCCTTCAGGACTAACGAACTAACCCTCAGACTACAATAGGCAGTCAGCTTTTCTTTATATTGTTTTTTATAAACTGCAAAGGCGGATCTAGAAATTTTTCAAGTGGGGGTTGATTTGTTTCCGATTCCTATTTTTAGCCAAGTGTCCCGTACACTTCATTACATTTTCCGTGATATATTTCTGGCTGCGGAGGGTCACGCCCCCCTTTGATCTGCCCTTGATAGAGTGTAAGAATTGGTGGACTTTTTTTTTTATCTTTTTATATGGTACCCTACCTCTCCATTACGAAATACACGTTGTGACAATTATAAAACATTTCAATGTAAAATTTAATTTACAATTCTTAGTAAATGAGTTTGCATGAGGAAAATGCATACCCTGTTTTGGCATGAGTTTTGTACTGAGGGCTAACAGGAACTTCTTTTGCCCTCCATGGATAGACCATTGGATTTTGATTTTTATCTCGTTTGATACTGACAATTGTTCGTAAAGCATGGCCAATTTCCCTCACAAAGAGCACAGAATTGTTCATGAATACCTGCATAAAATATAAAAACATCACACAACAGATCTATGATACTAGTTACATTTGTAAACACACTATATACACAGGATAGCTCAATAGATATATTACTGCAATTATCTTTATTTATGTTACATTACCATCAGACTTAACTAGATAGGTATTATTAAAAGCAATGCTGGTAATGTCCGATTCCTAATTATGAAAGATAATTATGTGTGTGTATATTAGAGATACAGGCTCGGGCAGGTGTAGGCTCATTGAATGGATGCTACTAAAGCCAAAAACTTACTTTTTTTATTTATATCAAAGTTCTCCAAGGAATGCAACTATATGCTTTATTTTCGAGGATTGTCAAAATATGTGCATTGAAAATTCAAAGGAAATTAAGTAATGTAGTTTAGCAAATTTTTTTTAATTGAAATCATACATCCATGGGCTAAAGTTATATTTGAAGCTTCGGGCTTGGGTGGGCTCATGCTCAAATTCCGACAAAGTATTTCAGGTGGGCTCAAATTGCTAACCTTTAGGCCCAGGCAAGATCGGGCCTTGAAAAATGAGCCTGAACTCATCTCTGGTGTATATATGTCCCACATTTTCTGAACTACACACTGCATGTTTTTTTAAACAGCAACCTTTAACATCTTGTTATCAAAACCGAGTTTTACTCTGATATATCTATCGAGTTTTATAACATCTAAATTAAAATACACCGGATACTTTTTCAAACTACTTTTATAGTCAAGCACATAATAGTACATGGAATTTGTAGTATTCTTAATTGTTTAATATCAACAATAAAAAGTATTCAAATAACATGAAATAACCATCATTCAGTTTGTAAACAGACCTGCATTTCTAACTTTTAAATTTGACAAAAAGATTGAAAAGGGTTGAACTATAAGATAAAAAAAAATTATAAATATTTTCCTAATATGTTACCTCTGGTTCCATTAATAAAACAACCATGAGTGACCCATCTGCCAATCTTGGAGGTTCCGCCTCGCAGTCCAGGCCATCCCAATTGCATTCTTCGTTATTGCAGCCGAAATCACAATACCCATTTCCATAATTCTTCAGGCAGTACGAATCATAATGTTCACTGAAAAAATAGATGCACATTACATATACAAATTTTCATATGACAAATGTTCGTACATATTTTAATGCAGGACACCAAATTTAGTTTATAAGTTCAAAATCATTTTCCTTTCGTTAAAATCGTTATGGGTTATATTCTTCATATGGATGTTAGATAGCATGCAATCTATTTGAATCATATCATCATTATACCTTAGCTCAAAGCAAAGATGTCACTCTATTGAAAAAATAATGCATATTGTTAGTAACAGAGTTTCCGCTTTCATGTTAGCATGAATGCAAGCATAAATAAGTGAAGCGATACTGATTCATCTCCTACTCCTGCAGGTTTGTAAGAGTATTAAACATTAATTTCCATCCTTCATCTATACTTGTAGTAGCATTTATTCACTAGTTATGCAGGTCCTGTGAAAAGTACACATATTTATGTGTTTGATAGAATTTTCCTGAATTTCTTTACAGAGACCAAAAGATGATTTCGTTTTGCAATGCAAAAAAATAAAGTTGGTAGGACTTGTTTTTTTCACTACAAAGAAGCCAAATGACTTTTCATTTCAGGTTAGTATTAGTTAAGAGCCCTCAATGTATGAAAAAATTCCTCCAACTTTTCCAGTTCACTTGTTTGTGGTTTTATGGCTCAAAGACTACAATGGTCATGCTGCATCGGGACCTACTGTTTTCCGAGGAATTTGAACATCTTGGACCTACAATTTTCCGAGGAATCCAAACCTCTTAAGGCCTGGGGAACCAAACCCAGTGAGCAGTGTGATCTTCATGAGATCTCTGAATAAGCGTTCTTTGCACTGTTGGGAGTCAAACCCAGATTAGCGGCACACTAGGAGAACGAATTACCACACTGCGCCACCGCAGGGCCCAACTTTTCCAGGTTTTTCCGGACCAATTGTTGGAACCTGATTGTGCAAACCTAGTTGCAAAACTCAGTCGTGGGGGAAAATGGCTTCACGTTCATAGGAGATTTAGCTATTTAAAACCAAAGTTAAGAAAAATTTCCCTGACTTTTCCAGCTTTCACCAAAAATCTCATTTTTGACTGACTTTCAAGGGTGTTTTCAAATTTCCTGACAATTCCAGATTCTCCAAGTGAGAGGGCACCTGTACTTTAATGAACTGCAAAAGTACAGTCATGTAGACCATCAACTCATAAGAAGTGGGTCACCAAAGATGACTCTCTTTTTATTAAGGCTTCCAGCTTCTGTGCTGAGTCACACACATGCAGGGCTGCCCTATGGGTGGGGCAATTGCCCCATGTGCCACAAAATATTGGGTTTCACAATCGGGTAACATTAATTTACCGGGAGAAAATTATTTTAAAAAAAGTGGCTAACTGTTATACCAATTCTTTTCGTAACTCCAATACCGTGGAATTAACAATCGAATAGAACACTTGAACATGAAGGGTCTGTTTACGGTACATGGCATGTAGCTTATTGGTCAGCGAACCACACTCTTGGAGACAGTACTCCCTCTGCCCTCCACCCCTCTGGTAGCGAAGCGTGGGTCGCTGTCATTGCCAACGAGCTGATGATTTATTGAAAGTCGGTTGTCGCGCCCTCTCCTCTTCCCTACCCAACTGCTGTTCTGACACGAGCCCTTACCAATTACGTGGGAAAAGACTCGTCCGAGGTGAAATGAGCTTCTGCAAACTTTTACTGATTTCAAGAAAGCAGTAGGGTTCATTATTTCCAGATTGTTCTCTATAAGCTATTTAAAGCTTCCCCGTATGGATTGGAAGAGAGAGAGCCAGAGATTTAGATATTTGATGCCATTTTCATCTGAAGATTTTGATCTAGCAGAGTAGCTATTGTAATCGCTCGCTACGGGAACTGTTGCCTTTGTTGAAAAGTTTATGTGGATTATTTGTGAAGTTTATTGTGAGCATTTGTGAACTGTATTTGTCAACTTGTGCAGTCGTGTTTCTAAGTGTTTAAGTACTACGATTGAGAACATTTATTTTCAAGTCAACATTTTGCCATCCCAGCAATTGTGTTTGTGAAATCATCTTTACGAGTGAGTAGCGAATTTTATGATTTGAACTTAATAGTTGCTGTACAAAGCCCTGTGTTCTGAGTATCTTTGTAAATACTTGTAAACACTAGGAATCATCATCTTAAATTCTTCTAAATATCAGTAATCATCATCATTGTTGAATTATTGTTCATCTTGTGAATATGTGTAATGAAGAGTTAAGAATTTCCATTGTTCTCAGTCAGATCTAAGAACCCACTCCAGTTTGTAGTGACTTACCCATGTAAATAAAAGCATTTCCGTAACAGCATGTACATATGGATTAAATATTGTGAGTACTATTTCACTATGTCTAAAACTCTCTGGAGTACAAAGATGGAAATTAGCACAAGACAAGGAAGCATCAAATGCAGCATTATGAAAAAAAAAGTGCCGAAGTTAACAACCTACTTTTCCCCTGAAACTTGTTCCTCAGCTGTTGTTTTTAAAGTCGTGATTAATTCAAATGAAATAAACTTATTTACAACACAATATTAAAGAATTGATCCGTCAACAGAAATAAGATTAATATAGACGGGTCAGACTTCTAAATCCAGTGACATCATCACAGTGGCATCCTCTTCTGACACTACTGCTAACATCAATCTACAAGCATCAAATGACACACTTTTGCAAAACGTATCTGCGGATGGTAGCAGCAGGTTTGAATGTCTTACAGCAGATCCCTCAACTTGGCCGGAATGCCTTAAAAAGGGGGAGAGAGATGAACTTGTTCTAAAAGGACCGCTACCTCTAACTAAAACTGATAATGAATATCCAAAGAATGACCAAAAGAGGCATTTTTCCAATGACTTTCAGTATCAATGTGCTGTAAACGGCGAAAGGGTAAGGCACCGGTGGTTGATTTATTCCTTCGTTAATGACTCGGTATATTGCTTTTGGTATCGTATTTTTGATCCCAACTCTAAATCACACCTTGGCCAAAAACTAGGAATAAATGATTGGAAGCACATTGCAAACCAACTTTGTTCCCATGAAATCACCCCAGAACATTTTAAATATATGACGCAGTTGCATGAAGTGGAATTTCGCTTGAAAGGGAATATTTCCATCGAACATGAATTGTTGACTCAAATTCACACCGAAACTGAAAGATGGCAAGAGGTATTAAAACGTCTTGTATCGATAACCTTGTACTTAGCAGAACATAATATTGCTTTTCGAGGTTCATCATCGAAGCTTTTCACAAAGAACAATGGTGACTTTCTAGGCTTAATACAAATTTTGGGACAATTTGACAGTGTAATGATGTACCATTTAGGATAAGTACAAAGTGGTAATTCTCTTCAAGTTAACCTGCTTGGCAAATCGAATTCAAAATGAGCTTATTTGTATTCTAGGCAATAAGGTAAAACAAGCAATTATCAAAAAATACAAGTACTTCTCTGTCATTATGGACAGTACACCGGATATAAATAAGCCAGAAGGACTAAACCTTTCTCACAATTCGTTATGCGTTTGAACAAGGAGATATTGATGGGAAGAAAGTTTTATTGGGTACAAAATTGCTAAAGAGTCTACAAGAGAAGCTCTTTCTAAGTTGCTGTTCGAAGAAATTGAAGAATGTAACCTTGATATGAATGACTCATGGTCAAGCCTACGACAACAAGGCCAATATGGCTGGAATCAACGAAGGTGTTCAGAATAATGTGTTGAAAGAATATCCTAGAGCGGCTATTACTCCTTGTAGTAGCCATTCTTTAAGCCTAGTAATTTCTGATGGTGCAAAGTTATCAGTCAAGTCAATCTCACTTTTGTGTCAGCATCTTTATACAATCTTTGCTGGATTGACAAAGCGTAATTGTATCATCAATGAACATGTCACATTCCTATCTTTAAAGAAAGTTTGTGAAACATGCTGGGGAGCACAAATCAAGTCCATTCAAGCTGTTAGGTACCAGTATGCTAAGATCAGATAAATGTTAATGGAGTTCTCAGAAAGTTGGAATGACCCAACGACAGTGTCAGAGGCCCAATGACTAGGAAATCACATGGAAGACTTTTCTTTCCTGGTCAGTTTGATTGTTTGATATGATCTTTTATTTCAAGTGAATCTGGTAAGCAAAACTTTGATAACTAAAGAAACTGATATCCCATCAACAATGAAACTGCTCCAGAGATCTGAAAATTTTTTTGAAGCCTTCAGGAAGAAGGGTCTAACTCATTCAATAATAACTGCTAAAGAAATTGCCGAAGAAATCGAAATGGAGCTTTCTTTTCCAATAAAGAGGCGCAGGTGTATGAAAAGTCATATGAAGGCTCTGATGAAGTTACGGATTCTCCAGAAGATTTGTTTAGAAGAGAGGTATTCTTGTCCCTTGTCGACAGCATCTCTACATTTCTTAAAGAACAATCAGCTCAACTGAAAAATTACCACAATGTATGGGGGTTTTTTTACAGTATGAACAAGCTGCCCGAAAAAGAAGACCTCAAGAAAAGTTGTCAAAAAATTCAAAATTTTCTGACTACTAACGATGTTAGTGACATTAACGGAAAAGAATTATATAATGAAATTCTTCATGTCAGAAGTGTTACTCGTGATGAAGATGAGGTAATAACTCCTATAAAGATACTGCAGAAAATAAAATCCAACGAACAGAAGGATTTGTTTACAAACTTGCCGATATCATTGCGCATACTATTGACTGTGCCTATCACAGTTGCAAGTACCGAGCGAAGTTGTAGCAAACTAAGACTTATAAAAACTTAGATCGACCATGACTAAGGAGAGACTTCTGAGAGAGCTCTGGCAGTTTTAGCAATTGCAAACGAGGAAGCCAAAAAGTTGGACTTTAAACAAATTTTAAAATCTTTTGCAAGTGCCAAAGCCAGAAAGATTCCTTTAGATGTTTAACATATTGCATTTGGCTGTGAAGTCAAATAACATTACATATTATTAGTTTTTTCCATACCTTAATTCTTCGTTCAGCACTATATTAATATACCATATTTTTTGAAATGCATTGATTTTCTTTAAAACTACAAATCATATTGAGATTTTTTTTTTTTTTACTTCTACCCCAACTCTTTAACTCCCTAATTTTACTTAGGGCTATTTTCTGTTCATGGCCATATGCCTACTAAAAGTAAGCATTTAAAAGGGCCAATTGAAAATTTTTCAATGTTGAGTCGATAATTAAAAGCTTAGTTGGAAGATTTGGGAGAGGGACATACGTGTGGGGGGTGCCGTAAGTAACCTCGCCCCAGGCGCCTACAACCCTCAGGGCAGCCCTGCACACTTGTATTACAGATGTAATGGGTAAACTATCGCCAACTCACAAACAGGCCAACCAAAAACGGTAGGTTTAATTTAAAAATGGACAATTGTACTCACTTGCAGGGCAATAATTTCTGTTCACAATCAAATCCGTCAAATAAACAATCAATATTATTGCATTCAATGTTGCACTCGTCATTTCGAAACACTTCCCAGCAATTGATTGATGCTGTACAGTTTCTCCATGGGTTGCTACCTATATTAAAAAACGTTATATTTACATTACTTATCATAAATAAGTCCATATAAATAAATTTATTATAACCTCTACTTCTTACACATACAACACTAGGTTAACCCAGCTTACTTTAAATCCAACTCAACCCACCAAACTCACAAGCTACAATGTATTTTTATGGCACATTATATCCCAAGGTAGGTCCATATTATATTATATCCCAAGGTAGTCAAAAGTGTTGCCACTACAAAACTGCAGGGCATCTCATAAATCAATTATTACGATTAAACCATATGAGATACCTACTTTTATAAGACGCACATACGATAAGACCCACATACAAAAAAATTAGAAACATTGAAAAGTCATATTGAATAAAACACTGATATATATAAAACATGCATTGATATGTAAAATATACACCGATAGGTAAATAGATACTAAAGTACTTACTAAGAGAACAATCACCACCATCAAAGTTACAAGCGTAACTATTACATTCAGCATTGCAGACTCTATTGCCAGATTTTTTATCACAATTATTTATTTGACAGATCCTTTTATCTTGTTCTTTGTTGATATGCACAACAGTGCTGGGTTTCATTGCCGTTCCAAATCCTCCCAGAAACGCAGAATCAAACCTTTCACAGCGCATACCATTCCACGTTTGTGGACACTCACATTCATATTTGCCTGCAAAGAGGATGAACAGGGAAAAATTAAACAGTGTTGATAAGGGAAAGAAGACTAAAACTTATTATTAATTACTGGTTCACTGATAAAAAGAGGCTTTATTTCTTTAATGGTATCGTCTTTGAACTTTGCATATTATTACGGCCACAGTTTAGTTTCTTACAATGAAATTTATTTAATTATGACACTAAAGTAAAATATGAATACACTGCACAATTAACACTTACGTGTACAAAATTGAACTTAATTTTATATTCAATGGATAAGGTACAATCTAAAATCAATACCTGTCTGTTAAAAAGGCCCCTGGGATAAGTCAGCAAGCGACCGCGATGTATCATCAAGGTGGATTGCAATATGTTGTCTTTCATTTACAGTCCTAAAGAAACTGCCCCTGTGTTTATTCTCGTTATATTGCTTTTGCATTAACGTTTTTATTTTCCCGTTCTTGATAGCGTTTTGGTTTTTGAAAATCATTTTCCTTAAAATATGGTGCTAACAATCTTTAAATAAAAAACAGTTACTTCATTTATTATCTTCTTTATAAAAAACAAATTTTGAGGAAACCATTGATTCAACTCTTCCAACATTCAGGTAAAATTCGAAGACAATCTAAGTCGGGAGGGTGTGGAGGGCACCCCCAGCTGGCCTTATACTGATTCATGAAAATAATTGGATTTCAGAAACATATGGAAAATAATATTTCATTATATAAGACTGTTGCTAAATCTGATAGCGGGTTGGGACGATTTGCGAGCTTGTAATCTCGGGGGCCACTTTAACAGACAACTACCTTAAAAACTTTTGTTGAAAAGGGAAAACATCAGCTTTCATGTAATTAGTCTGTCTTTGAGACTGATTTGCTGTCTATCATATGTAGAGTAAGAAAACAGATAAACAAAAATTGGAAAGAAAAGAGGTCAGTGAGAGCGTTATCTACCAGATTATATTATTTGGTATAATAAATTATTAATATAATGAAACCCTTTGAAGCAGCAGTGGTGTGCGGTGACATTTTTCTGTAGGCAAGCAATACATTTTCGCTTTTTATCATTTGGACTGAAGTTTGCATAATGCTACTAGATGGCACCATTATTGTTCATAAGCTCTTCTAAAAATACTTCACAGATTAAAATTATTTTAAGCTTATGAGGCTTGAAAAGATAAACTAATCTGTATTTATAAATTTAATTGAGGTTTAATTTGACGAACTCACAGATTTCAAGCAAAAAACATGTTCATATAAAAAAGTAAAATACAATAACAATAAACTGCTTATGTAGATATGCTGGTAGTTAACGTACTCAAAAGCAATCCTCCAGGTTGCTTCTGATCCGCGTTACAAACCCCACCATCAGAGTGTAGTGCCCTCATTTGACAAAAATATTGCAAAAGATTAGTCTGAACGCTGATAAAATTTCAGTTAGACAAACACAATTTTTGCTGAACTTTTATGATTAAGGCAAAAATAGAAATTTGTTTTAAATTGGCAAGTAATGCTTACATTATTTCTATGAACCGCACACCCCTGCGTTTGACTTCAAACAGTATCTAATTTTTTTTTATATATAACTTTAGATTAGATTCGTTTAGTGTTTTACATTTCAAGACTATAATTGTCATCTTAGATGGGACATGGGTCCTAAAGTAACATACATACCTTGAAAAATCTGCCTCTGTTTAAAATTGATAGGGATTATGGTGCAGTGTTTTAAGTATGCCATCATAAAGATTGGATACAGTAGTATGGTGCACCCATATGAGTGGGCAGGGAGAGGCTCAAGCCCTCCCCCTATGGCCATTTAAAAATTTAATTTGCTCGATTCTGCTATGATTTACTTTAAAAAATTTACAGTCACATTTTAAAATAAGGTACTTTTTAGCTCATTACTAATTGTCAAGCAGTATCAATTATTTTTGTAGCATTTTGGAATCTTGTACATTCACTAAAATTCTTGACAGCTATGAGAAGGAGGTAATTTCTCTGAGCAACCCTCCCCCCTCAGAACTACTCATATGGGCGCCCATAACATAGTGACTTCAGTCATCACACTTAAAAAGAATTGATTACCTAAAAAAATGGGGATGTATACATATCGAATGCACGACACAGTTTTAGTAAATATGATTACTATTAACAAACTTGAGTCACACACAGTCAACAAGATTTAGTTGCAATAACATGTAACAGGGATTTATAAACACCTCCAACATCCTGCCAGATTTTTTGATACACCCCCCTTAATGAAATCGAAACACACAATGTGTGTATGTGTGTGTGTAATGAAAATAACTTAATGAAATCTAATCCACACACCCCACAGTTTATGAACCCTGGACAAACCCTTGACATGTAACAAACTCAACCTAAATGAATTACAAAGCATTTAGAAAGTAAAAACAATTAATAAATCATTCCACATCCTACCAATTCTGTTATGGCATGTGCCACCATTAGCACATGGTGAAGAACTGCACTCGTTATGCATATCCGTTTCACATAAGCGACCAGTAACACCTTGTGGACAAACGCAAATGTATCCCATTCTGCTCGGATGGCACTGGCCACCATTCTTGCATGGATTTCCAGTACATGTTGTATTGGTAAGGCTACAATTTTCTCCCCAAAAACCCTAGAACAAAGAAGCCCCGAATTTAAATATGCAATAAATAAAATACAATATATCATACAGCAATAAGTGTACCCATGACATTTAATTATAAGAAAACAAATACTCACTTCAGGGCACATACACAAATGCCCTTGACTCACACTTGTACAAAGGCCACCGTTTAAACACGGATTATTTGCGCAAAAGTCAATCTTCATTTCACAATGGCGACCCATATATCCATGCTTGCAGTCGCATCTATAATCGTTGACGAGTTGAACACAGTCTTGGGTACCTTGTGCTTGGCATGGATTGGACAGACATTCATTTACATCACCTTCACACCTAAATAAATTGATTTCACAATGCATCTTATTAACAAAATTTAATAGCAAACACATCGCAAACAAGTGATAGAAGAACGAAATTCATTGCTAGGAGAAATCTTAATTGGAGTGCATTGATATGCCCAATACATCATCTAAAACTATGCTCCATACTCTTAGGGTGAAAATTGAAAATTCCCTTTTTAAAATAACTAATTAAATCTAAACACCCAGGAGCAGATAAATAGATAATTAAATAAAAAATACATACACTCTCTCTCTCTCTCTCTCTCTCACTATGTATAAATATATGCTTAGATGTTGTTAAGTGTTTTTGTTTTTTCGATATTCTGCCGCCTGTTATTTAATTTTTTCAGATGGAGTTGTACCTCCAATTATTTGTACACTGCGTCTACAACACTATGCCAGATTAATTAACGTTCAAGAGGAGACACCTCCATTCAAGAGGCGGCACCTTCGTCCAAAGAAACCTTCATCATGGGCATAATAGGAAGTAAACAAGTTTCCTGTGCAAGGCATGCTTCCAAACAAAATCAAATTCTTTGTAACTTCTTTTCAAGAACTTTAAATTTAGTTGTTTTTTATGTGACAAACGAAAAGACTTGTTAAAAATGCCTGTTGAATTAACAAAGGTGTAAAATTTAAATTAACTTGATTTTTACTAGTAAAAAACACTCTTAAAAAAATTCTGAATATAAATAAGGCACTTATAATTAAATTCCTTTTCTTTTTAAAAGTAGGACCCCTTAACATACAAATCCACCTTTTTGTTTTTTTCCTACCTATCATATTTAATTTTTTAAACCCATTTTTAACTTGCAAACAAAATAATTTTGGCCAATCAGTGTACCTAAAAACTGCTATTTCGCTCCCTACAATATGGCTAATATCCATCAGCAACCGAAACCTATAAAAACTTAAGTTCAGACGAAATCCCTGGTCGAGGGGAAGTAAATGAGTCATCACAGCAATAAATAGCCAACTCGTGGCACCTGCATAAATAGGCAAGCCCACCCACACCGAGCCTGGGCTTGGCGTCCAGTCCAGACCACCACAATTGGCCAACAATTGCAATTTAGGCAGGCGAAATTGCCGTCTAATACGTTAACAAAAGCCAAATGAAAAAGTTGGCAATATATTGGCGAGAATAAGGATTTTAGCAGTCCTTACACAAAAAAAAAGTCTTCAAGATGGTGTTACTTTAAAAACGCTTACAAGTCTCGCTCCGGCAGAGAGACAGCGAGAGAGACAGAGAGAGAGAAATTTTGAAACACGAAGATGAACAGTGGACTCCAACCTACTCCAAACATGGGCCATTAAGGGTGTAACATGTAAGTTAAAGTTATCTTTCTTTCTCTTCTATTAATCGATAATTATAAGTGACTCCTCCCTCATTAAACTTATAATGAAATGTATAAATTTTTTCTGGTGGTTTATATACCCCAGTATGATTCTCATAGTGAAATGAGTATTTGAATTATTTTGTTTTTTTAATTACTTATATAAGGTTTAAATACAAAAAAAATATGCCAAGTGAAAAATTGATAGTATGTAGAATGGTTAATAGCTCCAAATGCTTATATAAATGGCACTGTTATATTCTAAAGGAATTGGAAAATATATTATCGTGTTTATAATATAAAATAAAAGGCAGTAATTATTGAATAATTGTTTCATGTCTGTTTTAAAGAACCTGTTTTTTTATTTTGTTTATGTTTAACACACAACGCGTTTGAAATTTTAGGCAGAAGTCAACCAATGTTTACTAACCACTATCAACGGCCAATTTACAAATTTATTCTGGATAAACAAATTTAATATTTAATGTTATGGAAATTGTGTTTTAATGTTCTCAAATAGTAAAAATTAAATCAATAAGTAAACTAACTAAAAATTTAACCAAACTAATTATAAAATACCTATAATAAATCATTTACATTTCATTAATTATAATTATAATATACTTCATTTAATTTTCATTAATTATTCTATTTCACTTTAAATCATAAATGATATTAATCTTTCTGAATAAATAATATAACAATATAAATAATTTTAAATAAACAAAATGAATATATAAAAAAGAAATCTATTCAAAACCATAACAATACAATGCTGTTATCACCCACAAACAGTAGTTCTATTATATAATCTCATGTACAGCGGTATACCCACATATTGCTGTCTCACGTTTGAATATGAATGTACACTGAATTGAAATTAGACAATCAACGTACCTTGGCCCCACAAAGCCAGCCGGACAGTTGCACTCATAGCCTCCAATTTTATCGATACAGATACCGTTATGATGGCAAGCTCCATCGAAACAATCGTCAACGTTAAATTCACACAATTTTCCCTGTGTTCCATGCAGACAAGAGCATACATATTTATTCACTTGGTCATGGCATGTTCCACCATTCTGACATGGATTAGGATCACAGTCGTTGATGTTAACTTCACAATTTAATCCTAAAATATTAATTATTACAATATTTAAAACATATATAAGCCTATACATATTAAAAAATAACAAAAGTGTGTGTAATAAAACAAAAACGTGTGATTTACTAGTGGCATTACCCATTAATTATATGGTAAAATCAAAACAGTGTTTTGTTTATGTTTTTACAAGGACATCAAAGGTCATTATACACCGGGATCTACAATTTTCCAAGGAATCAACCTCTTAAGGCCTAGATAACCAAACTACAGTGAGTAGTTAGTGTGTAATTTATCATATTTTTCTTAGGGGGGGGGCATTATTATTGGAAGTTAAACAAGGGTTTATGTCATGCTAAGCAAACATGTTTCCACTGCATATTTGTTATGACAACTGTGTATAGTATGTGATGCAAGGATGGCAGGACAATAAATGCCATACTGTGTTGGAACAGACAGTTTTCCAAAGTATCTGAACCTCATTAAGACCTATGGAAAAAAACTTGACCAGCTAATCATTATGCCACATTTTTTTGACATCATTGGAAGTCGACCACAGTCAATGGCATGGCAGAAAAATCTTGGTTGGTTGAATTTTTATGGCACAAGTGTCATTCTGTGCCAGGCAAATCTGTTGCTACTGCACCATCACAGGGCAGTTGTATAATTTAATGATACATAAAATGTTATATGTGTAACACTGTCAGTATATGTATTATGCATATATACTCTCTCTTATTGCATTTGGTAAAATGCATTTTCATTTGTATGTTTCTATGTATTGGATGTTGATTATAGTGATATAACATTTCTCTAGAGATGATATCGAATTGCCATATAGAAGAAAGCCATTTATGTATAACTGAGGTAAATACAGTGAGTGATCAGTTAACAATGCAATCTGTTTGACAATATTCGCTACCCAAATTGTTAAGTTATCAGATTATCGACTTAGCAGAGATTTTTATGGAAATTTGATTGATCACTACTTCTTCTATTGGTCCTGTACGGTGTTTATTATCTGAATAAATGTTCATTGTCAGAACATAAAACCTGTTATGAAGGTGTTCGTCGTCCAATTTGTTCACAGTCCACACTATTCGTTAACCAATCACCCACTGTATAATAATATTTTAAGTCAATACACAAGTAAACATGTTATTGGGATGAGAAAACAGGATAAGGAAGCGACAGAATATAATATATCTGCTAAAAAATTCTGCGTATGATTTTCTATCCAAATTTGTTTTGAAAAAAATATGATATATTTAAAGCTATGTATACCTTGAAATCCAGGTAGACAGTCGCATGAGTATTTTCCAATGAGGTCATTGCACATCCCTCCATTCTGACATGGCTGTGATGCACATTCATTAACTTCATGTTGACAATAGCTTCCCTCATAGCCATCCATACAGATACAGCGATGACTATTGCCGATATTCTCGCATTTTCCATTATGCTGACACAGATCACCAACCTTTATACCTATCAAGCAGTTCAATTTCCAATAAATTTCATGTAACCCTAACTTAATGCCAAAATATTCTTTAAATCACAAAACAATAAAAGATGTATGCCATAGTAAGTAGTAGTCGTTCAGGTATATTAGCTGTGTAGCTGTAATATTACCAACCAATTATGTGAAAATGAATTTAAATTTTTAAATACTTTAATTTTATTTCCCGTAGTGTTTCACTTTTTTTTCCTCCCTGTGTGCTTTCTATCCATGTATGTTTCATATTCTATCTTCAGTTCAACTTCTATCTATCCACTTAAATGAAGGGCTCTCCAAATACTCCCCATACCTGTCTAGCCTAAGGAATTTGTTTCCATGTTAATACAACCTGTTTACTTATTTCATGTATCTAACTTGTCCAAGAATGTTTTCTCAAGTCTATATAGATCATGGGTGCCCATATGAGTACTTCAGAGGAGGGGATGAGAAACGTTAAGAGTATTTCTAGGGCTGAGAAGAAATATTACCTCCTTCTCAAAGCTATCGAGAATTTGAGTGAATGTACAAGATACCAAAACGCTACAAAAATAATTGATACTGCTTGACAATTAGTAATGAGCTAAAAAGTACCTTATTTTAAAATGTGACTGTAAAAATTTTAAAATTAAATACGTAGCAGAATCGGAAATCAAATTTTTGAACAGTTAGAGAACGTTTTAGGATGGGCTCGAGACCCTTCCTGCCCTCATATGTGTGCACCCATGATATAGATTACTACAACCTCCTAATCACAATACATTTACACATTAGTTGGTTGCAATTTGGGCTGAGCTCAAAAGTAATAAGTGTAATTATTGAAGCTCTGGAGTACTTTCAATTTGTAATATATAAATTATTTTATTACACAAATCCTGATGAAAAAGATACATAATCGCACATTAACTTTATCAATGGTCTTTATGAAACGTTAAAAAGTAAAACTAACAATAACAAAAAAAAAAGAAAATTGTTTACTTTAAAGAAGTGCTCATGAAATAAAAGAAACTTAATAATAAAATAATGTGTACATTGAGAAGGATTTTGAATGAATAGAAAATCAGAATACATATGTACCTTTCTGTGCAGCAGCATCAGTACATGACACCATTGATACATCACAAAGAAGACCAGTCCATCCAGGTTTGCAAGTGCATCGGTAAGTATTATTGATTTGTTTACAAGTTGCTCCATTCATGCAAGGAGTCGTACTGCACCAATCCACAAATGTCTGTAAAATTAAATGCATGTTTATAGAAGGAAAGCTAATACATCAGAAGCCTTGAAGCAAACTTGGTAATTTAACAGTAGTTTTCATTTGTATTTTGTTATAGAGTAAGGTCAAACAAGGTCACGTAGTGCCATGACTTAGTTTTCTGAAGAATCTGGTCCCCTTTTACCTACAGCAGTGGTCTTCAGACTTTTTATCCAATGGAATTTCTTACCACGTGCAGGGCCATATAAAGACCACAATGGTCCCCAGAGCACATGGTCAAATATAGGCTCCTCTCCCAGAGGTGGATTAAGCCTGTTGGAGGCCCCTCGCAGTAAAAATTTCGAGGCTCTTAGATCCAAACCTCATAACAAAAACAAGTAAAAAGTTGTATAAGGAACTGATAATTTGTTCGGAAAGATTTCGGTATTGGATTTTTAGTACGTTGCTTTAACTGGAGATATGTAGCTAATGATAAACTCAACGTATTTCAACAAAAATCACAAATTATTTCAAAAAGTTTAACAGCAACTAAGTTACTTGAGTGCTCAAAAAATGCTTCTATATGAATTTGCGTCTCGATTTCTCTTTGGAAAATTCATCAATTATTTTTGCAATACCTATTTCCTTGTTCATCTGGTGGTCTAAGACATTTTAGGCTAAACGGAGGGACCCTGGTTCGAATCCAGGATGGGGAAAGCGTCTCTTTTTCTCCAAAAATAATAAAGTTCTAGTTTGAGCTACATATACGTGGGTGGCAAAAATTATTGTATAATAAATTCCCCCACGAAAAACTCACAAAAATCTCGCCCCGGAGGCTTTTCTGTGTTGACCATTATTTGGCAATTGTGTTATCCCTGTGAAGGGTAATAATATCGTATAGTATCTATTTCGTCCAAAATTTCTTGTTCTAGGTATAATATGGCCATGTTGTTCAATCTGTCTTCTCCTATCGTACTCCTTAAATAGTTTTTAAAGAATTTTAAAACTGAAAAATACCTTTCATCCAATGCATTTGATATTGGCATTGTTAAAAATATTTTCGAAATAATCTCTACATTAGGAAAAGTTCCACTCTCTTTGTACACTTCGAACTATTATTCAATAGCACTTCTGACTATTTATTTATCAACACTTCTGATTATTTATTTATAAGTTTCTCATATTCTTATTATTTCTCATGTTTTAATAACATATATTAATATTCTTTATAAATGTTCTTGCGAACTTCTTTTATCATTTATAACTTTTCAACACCACTTGAGACAGTATATCACGCTTCTAAACATCATTTTTTCCTTTCTTTAACCTATATAACTATTATTTGGCATCAGTGGTGTAGTCCTAAAAAAAGTAGCGTAACACTCTTCTAAATCAGGGGTGGATCAATGGGGGGAATCAGGGAACCCCCTAACCAGTCAATAGCCCATTAATCTGATAGGGGCAGAAATTATTATTATGTATGGGTTGTTGAACCAGCATTACAAGACACCCCCTAAAATGCCCCTCTGGGTACAACAATGTCTACAACACATAGTTTCGGGGGATATAAGCTTAAAATAATAATAATAATGTGATATAAAAGCATGTGCCGAATCCAAACTAACCGTGAATGCGCCTCTAAAGTGAGCTAATAAAATAAAGAAAACAATTGAAAAAGATAGACAAAAGCTTGCCTTGTCACCTTTGTTGTGTCAAACAACGCATTGTGGCTTTTTCTACTTTTGGAACACAGTTTATGATGTGTTCTAAGCTTTTAAAGTTAAGATATGTGTTTAAGATATGTTCTAAGCTTTTAAGCTAATTTAATTTCACTTAAATTCCCATGATTTTTAATTGGTTTATTCAAAATTTTAAGGCCACTGCTCCAAATTATTTTTCCATAATAGAATTGTAGAATCCACATATTTTTTATTTACAACTTGAACAGAATTTTGTTTATAAAATGTATGATTTCCTAAAATTTTGCCATAGCACCACTTGGCCTCCAATGGAAGTGTTCTAGTGCCGCAAGGCTGCACTAGGCCTTGACTACACCCCTGTTCGGCATAACTTTTGCAAAAATAGAATAAACAGTACTTACAATTCGATTGGACTATAGAATTCTATGGGGTCTATATAGGGGGGATTACAGAATTTACAGGTTTTCTTGAAAAGTTTCAACAATGTTTTGGAACTTGTTGCGGAACTTTAGGGATCTGTGAAACACACATTGATTTTCCAGATTAGTGTTTCACAAACTTCAGAATGTGAATTTGCAGAAAGAAAGGCAAAGCACCGGATACCCAATGAAATGAACTCTGGATTATTGCATAAGTATCTAAGACGTCACAACTATTCCACTGCAGGTCCTTCATTCATGAGGAAAAACCAACTTCTTGTTTTAAGCTTATAAACGTCTAAGGCCTCTTGCCATCTACACTTCTCTGATATCCCTCTACCCAGTGTCTTATCCATTCCATTGACCATCGGCGCCGACGACGTAAAAATATTGGAGGAGGGACAATATGCCAGTAGAAGGAATTTTGTTTGAAACTGGAAGGGGATGTGGAATCCTAATGCCAACATTGAGGGGGCTGGGTCCCCCTATCCCCCCCCTCCACTAACGGCATTCGTGCCATTGACTGATTCATATTACCTGATCACAAATTAATTATTGAGAAATAAATAGTAAGCAGGTTTCATATTTCAAGCCAAAACACGGAGACTCGTTTCTTTTCATCTTATACACTGAAAGTACATCGAAATTGAATCTACTTGAAACGTATTACACAAATGATCTGCTTACTTCACAACGGGGCCCAGTGAAGCCAAATGGACAATAACATGTGAAGAAACCAACATGATCTACACATGTTCCTCCATTTAAGCACGGCTGGGAATCACATTCATTGATGTGGAACTGACAATTAGTACCAGTGTGCCCAGCTGGGCATGAACAAGTGTAATTGTTGATACCATCTATGCAGGTGCCCCCATTCATGCAGGAGCTGAAAAACAATTATTTCATATTATTTTATAATGCTCCTGAAAGAAATTTATTTCACAGCAAGATGGAAAGCACATCTCGTTATAATTATATCAAAATTAGAAATAAATAACTAAAAGGCTTCAAAGTAAATATAAATGAATTTAATATTAATAACCGAATTATAAATTATTATAATTAAATATAAATGCAATAATAATAGTAATAATAAGTGAATTATAAATTAAGAATATGAGAAGACTTCATTATGGGTCATCAGAGAGAAAATAAATGTAACTTCCAAGCCATACTATATTTACTTAGAACTATGCTCAGGATAGGATACCACCTATCATATTTCAAATTTTACCATATTTAATAATTAATCCTTTAATTCTGATCACATGACAATTCTGATTTTTGTTTTATTAACTTCCATTTCCATGTATGAAATATGAATACCTGATAGTGCAGTCTTCGTCATTTGTTTCGCAATTGGTGCCACTAAAACCAGAAGGACATGTGCAAGTGTAACTGTTGACATAATCATTACATGTTGCACCATTTTGACATGGGTTACTTGCACATTCATTAACATCGCTCTCACAATGAGGCCCACCAAAACCATCAACGCAGATACAGGTATACTCATTGACTCCGTCCAAACATGTTCCACCATTTTGACAGGGATCTGTAAAAATGTAAATCAAATATGTTAAGAAAATTCATACATCTGCTAGATATTTAATACATGCAAAAATGTGTATATCCATTGAACACTCATTAATTTAAAATAGTAAATAGGACCTAAATTGCCTTCCCTTATGAAATTTTGGCCAGAATCTGGGTGTTCACCCTGAATAGAATTTTATTAAGTGCAAGGACACCTAAGGTCATATTGCACTACAGCTTACAGTTTTCCGAATACTCTGCATTTGTTTCACATAGGGAATCAAACCACAGGTCTGCAGAAAAAGGACAGCAAACATTGCCTACTATCTAGAAATTACTACCGACTGTTTCCATAGTAATTAAAGCATTACCAGTATAGGCCACAGACAATACATTATTTCAAATTTTGTTATGGATGATATTCTTAGAGCTCCCATTATTTTGCAGAACACTGATTAAGAATTATTGTCTATCAGTTATTCTTAGGGGAAAAAAATGTGATGTCAATGGTAGATACCTAATAGATGGATAACGATCACATGGGTGATAAATAAGGTAACAGGATTACTTACAAAGCGCACAGTCATCCGTGTTGACTAAACAATCTTTCCCCTCATAACCTTTGGCGCAAGAACAGCTATAAGAACCATTGGTATTAACGCAAGTGGCGCCATTTCGACATGGTGAAGAAAGGCCACACTCATCAATATCTTCATCACAAAGTCGGCCTAGAACGAAGAGACAGAAGTCTTGTTAACACCAAACATCATAAAGAAAGGCATGAGGAACTTCTTCAGATAATTATTGATTGGCCAATTTCAGACGTATCCCATACATATGTCTGGACATACATACCTGTATAACCCAGCGAACAACTGCAAGCAAAATCTTGATAATTGGAAGATGGCATGCACTTTGCTTTATTACGACACTTATTTGGAGAGCATGGGTCTAGTTCTAGCTCGCATTTATTTCCTGTAAATGGCACTTCACAAACGCATTGATAAGAGTTAACCAAATCGATACATGAACCACCATTAAGGCAGGGATCGTAGGCACAATCGTCAATATTCGTTTCACAATTTTTATCTGTATAACCAGGTTGACAGGTACAAGAGTAGATGGCAAGAGAATCTCTACAGCTTCCACCATGCTGACAAGGGTTAGACTGACATTCATCAATATCAATCTCACAGCGATAACCACCATAACCTAGCAAATAAAAAGCAGGTTGAAATCAGCATCAACAAAATAATACACATTACAACATATGCAATCAGTAAAGATTGTGTGAAGAAATACCTAAGAATTACTGTCGAGTAACATGTAAATTGCCACAGTTACCACTTCTGTTAATTTATTTGCTTCTGCTTCAATTTAACAACTGCAGTTCAAAGCAGAATATTTTTTTTATATATATATATTTTAATTCTTCAACTAATGATCAAATATCAATTGCCAATCAACAATTCCCAATTTGCTTTTCTAAATTTCACTTTTAATTGCTAGTCAATATGGGTAACATTTCTTACTGACCTTCTCTGCATTTTCTATAAGTGAATAAATAATTTAATGAGAATTTTGAAATTGGAGTCATTATTAAAAAAAATACAATATGATGATGCCATAGACGATGATTTAACAGCAGAACAAAAATCATCCAAAGAAATATCCAATCGGACAAACACAATTCAGAATAACATCACAAAGGGTTTATCAAACCACTTTTGTCAACAATATAGGTTTTATTTACACAACTGATATAACAGTTCATAATATTATGCAAGTAAAAAAAATCCCTGGAATGTGCATATAAACAGATATGACTACCATTAACTCATTAACAATTATGCCTATTTTTAAACTTGAAAAACTAAAATACATTCCAGGTAAGCAAAATGTAATCTTACCAACAGTACAGTGGCATATGAAACGATTAACTTCATCTTCACAAGTTCCTCCATTGCGACAAGGATTGCTGGCGCATTCATTGATATCTGATAGACATCGGGCATCGTAATAACCCCTGGGACACTCACACCGAAATCCATCAACAAGATCTGTACATGTTCCGCCATTTGAACATGGATTACTAGCGCATTCATCAATGTTTGTCTCACAGTGTAAACCTAGAAAATCCAATTAGTAAATAAGTTGTGCATTGATGCTAATTTTAACATATGAGGGGGGGGGGGTTAAAGTCAAAGTGGTGCAAGACAGTTATTTGCATTTTAAGAAAGTTTTTCTAGATGATGATATTATATCTTCATGTAAAAACAAGTTCTATCATCTATGCAGCCAGAAATGGAGTTAGAACTAACTTTTACTGTAAATTACATGTTTGTACGGTGAAATCTGCCTATAGTATTCTATGTCTGTCAGAACCATTGGCAGACACTGGGGAGGGGGTTTGTGATGGCAATAACCCTTCCCCGATTGTGATGAAATTTTGTACAAGTACAATAGTCTTGTTAATCCAAACCAAGCAAATCCAAAAATCCAGTTAAGCCAATTGTTTTTTAGTCAGCTGCCACTGTAGCTAACTGACAAAACAAACAGTTCAGTGTGGGTTGACAACTAATTTAAATTTATTGTAAAGTAAGAGGGAATTCTCTGTTGCCTGCTTGTTATCTGTTCTTTATTATGTGTGCACACCAAAATACACACAATAATAGCTTAAAGTAAATTCTGTAGTAAAGATTTCAATTAATCCAAAAATTTGTTATCTGAACAGATCTCAGTCCCACATGGTTCAAATTGGGACACTACTGTACATATGAATACATAAATTGTAACTATGCAACCCCCTTATAAGGCTGTGACACTCTCCTTTATAAACTTTCTGCATACACTAATGGTCGGGACAGTGGGAAAGGAAAGGAAATTATCGTTATAGACAAATTTCATTGCATTATATATCGAGATGGTATTTCTGGACAACACAAAATAATTTTGGTTTAATTTCTTTATATTACTACTTGTAGTTTATTTGTCATGTGTAAAGAGGTAACATTAGTAGTCTATAATCTACATGCAAGGGAAGAATCACCTGAAAATCCTGGACGACACTGACAAGTATATGAATTTATTCCATCGATACATGTTGCGCCATTTCGACAAGGATTGCTGAAACACTCGTTCACATTGTATTCACAATTTGTACCAGATGTTCCAGCTAAACATCGACACTGGTAACCATTCACCAAATCTTCACAGAAACCACCATTTTGACATGGACTGCTCAAGCATTCATTAATCTGAGTTTGACACAATACTCCAGTGTACCCAGGATGGCAGCTACACCTGAAAGCATTAACTGAATCTATGCAGTCACCATGACGGCAGGGTGATGACTGGCAATCGTTGATATTGGTTTCACACTCCAAGCCTGTGAACCCTGAAAAATGAAAAAAATTTTGAAATTAAAGGATCTTTCTGTTTTGAGTCACTGAAATTAGTTTTACATTCATGTAAGAATTGTAAAGCATACACTGGTATTTTTCCAATTTACAGGATCATATATCTTCTCTTCAAAAAATAAGTTTCACGAGCACATTTACTTTAAAAGAAATCAGTCATTTTGAGCCATTCCTTAAACAAATAGGAATGAAAAGCAGGATATATATCACATGCGTATTCCTCGAAGACAATAGAGGTCATTCAATTCAGACAATGCATTCTTTTCAATTATATTCACCTTTCCCTTTAAGGAGATCCATGAATCAATCATGCTTTAGAAAAGACCTGAACAGCATGGAGCCCATAGAGGGCATCTGTCCTGCACAGTCCTCCAGTGGCTTTATGGAAATGTTAATTTTTAAACATTAAATTTCCTCCCAAGTTTATTTTTAAAGGTAAAAAATATAATAACTATGCATCTATATGCAAACTTTGTTGTAATTGTTTTGACAAAAGGTGCATTAAATATATATATAAAAAACAACTGATGTGGCAGTGGGTCTTTATTTACGCCTCTAGAAGTTTATAGTAAATGTGGCTATTCTTTTAAGTTATTCAGACCTTCGTTAGAAAACCACTGCCATGGCATAATGATTCTTTACCTGCTGGGCAGTCACAAAGGAAACTAGCAATGGCATCTGTGCAACGGCCTCCATTTAAGCATGGATGACTCATACAATCATCTTCGTTGATTTCACATTTTTTGCCTGAAAAGCCAATGGGACAAATGCACCGAAAGCCGTTGATGAGATCGCTACAGATACCGCCATTCAAGCACGGTCTCGAAGAACATTCGTCAATATCCTGTTCACAAAAAATTCCAGAATATCCTGCAATGAAACAAGAATTTATGTAACTGAAAATCTTGAAACTATAGGGCAAAACGAAATTTGTGCATGAATATAACTATACGTTATATGCATCGTACATGCAAAATTAGACAAATATAGCACAGAGAAAATATTGAAATATGTTTTTACTTTTTTTAGATATACGCCACATTATATACGAGGTGTTTCGGAATGCCACGTTCAAAATTTAATGGGAGGTAGGGGGACACCAAATAAAGCATATTTGCCCATATCCCCGTGTCCGCAAAGGGGCCGGTTTGGCTGTAGAGCGTAACTACTGTTTACGTCCACCACGTTGCTACGTAGCCAATTACATGAATTAAATACAATTTTTGATGCATAATTTAAGTGAATGAGCTAAATACAGTAGAGAAAAAGAAATCCGGAATTCAGTTTCCTGATTTTGATCTGTATTACTGTGTAGTAAAAATAAGCCTAAAAATGCCTGTTTTGACACACTGGAAAAGAGTTGGGAACTGCCAAGTTCAGTTACAAGTATGTGTAACAGGTGAAAAACATCAAAATAAACGTTTTTTGTTCAGTGAGTTTTTTTTTCCAAAAATTAGCCGTTTAAACGCCATAGTGAATTCAGTGTTTGCACCCACCGCATTCAAAGTTTCCACAAGTAGCTAGAATGTGCCATTTCCCGAAATTTTAAAATTATTTAGCGTCAACAGATGTCGGGCTCTCTCCGGCGATTTTTTAAAATCAGTTAAATTCACCGGAATTGTATGTGTAGAATTCATACAATCGCACCTGAAGCGGCGAATTCTACACATACAATTCTGGCGAATTTAACTGGTTATAAAAAAATCGCCGGAGAGAGCCCGACGTCTGTTGACATTAAATAATTTTAAAAATCTTTGAAATGGCGCATTGTAGCCATTTGTGAAAACCTTGAATGTGGTGGATGCAAATACTAAATTCACTGTAGTGCCCGAACGGCTAATTTTTGGAAAAAAATTCACTGAACAAAAAATGTTTATTTTGATGTTCTTCACCTGTTACACATACTTGGCAGTTCCCAACTCTTTTCCAGTGTGTTAAAAAAGGCAGTTTTAGGCTTATTTTCACTAAACAGTAACACAGATCAAAATCAGAAAACGGAATTCCGGATTTCTTTGTCTCTGCTGTATTATTAGCTCATTCGCTTAAGTTATGTATCAAAAATTGTATTTAATTCGTGCAATTGGCTACGTAGCAACGTGATGGACGTAAACAGTAGTTACGCTCTACAGCCAAACCGGCCCCCTTGCGGACACGGGGATATGGACAAACATGCCTTATTTGGTGTCCCCTACCTCACCTCCCATTAAAGGAACACCCTGTATGGTCCCATGGGAACCCTCGAATAGGTTTAAAAATCACATGATTCCACGTTGTGGTTGTGTAACAAGTAGGAGAGGAATTGAGAAGGGAGGCCGCAGAAGCCGGCGCTGTCTTCTCAAAGTCATATGATTCCGCATGAGAATGCACGCGATTCCGCAAGGGAAATTTTTATTTTGATACCAGAGCCTAATTGAAAGAGATGGGGATATAAGCACATTAGATGGAGCCCCCAAAAATGTGAAGAAAAATTTATTGCCCATCGCGAAAATGCGACAGGCATTTTTAACCACAGTTTATTCTCTGAAAACAGGATTCCCCGATTCCAGAATATCCGTTTTGCACTTCAGCGATCTTTTCTTGTTCCTTTTTGTTTCCTCTTCAAAATTCTTAACAGCACCTGTTAAGCATCGTTGATATAAATAATTTCATTGATACGATTTTTCGAGCAGCGAAAGCAACTAATATTTTTTAGCATTTTGCTACAACTTTTTTCCCATTTTAGCATTTTTGCGACAGCATGTTTTGAGCCAGCTTAAACCCTGCCTGCAAGGAAGAGTCTTGTGGTCTCTTCCATTTAACCCCACCTCTTACATTTAAAAAAAAAAAAATACAGTAAATCCTATCGATAACAATCTAATTAACGACCATTTCTGTTTAACGGCGATATTCTGCAGTCCCAGCAAACGCTTCATAGATTTGATTTAAATCTTCATAGATTACACACATTCTGAATAACGCCTTTCATTATAGAACGACGTTTTTCTCCCGTCCTTGCAAGCATGGGCGGACTTGGTCCTCTCAACGGGCGCATGCTTTAGATTATCAGAAGGCGAGAATCCTATCTCCCATAAGGGCGCACCAGTCCAGGGACCGGTTGGCCGGCCGCCCAGTACGTTCCTGCTTGCAAGTCGTTGGTGGGAGAGATTGCTGCACAAACCAAAATAAAACTGAAAAAATATTTAATGATAAAAAAATTTTTAATCCGCTTTAACCCCCACTCCCCTGGAAATCTAGAGAACCGGGGGGGAAGGGGATGTGTCATGACCAGTGGCCTAGGCAGAAAGTTCATAAAGAGGTTATAGGCTTAATGGGAGGGGTTACAGAGCTACAACTGATATATTCCCATGTTTTTGCGCGCGAAAAACAAGTTATGAAAGACGCTCTACCCTCTACTGCAATGAAACAACCTGTCTGTGACGTCATCTCCCTTCAATTCTAGCGGGACCAGGCCACCAATTTTCTGCGAACGGACTATATGCAAAAAAGAAAAAAAAATCGGCTGTTGCACCGTAATTTAAAAAAAAAAAAAAAATCAGTTCCTAGCTATTGTGGTTTCGATACAAATAAAATTTGAAGTCGTATACTTCTTTTATGAACACCACGTACAATGATCTATACTCGCGGCAAAGCTAACCTGGTACACTGTTAAGGCTACGGCGACCTATTCACGTGTGTGCAATAAATATTCATTCCCAAATTGGCGAAAAATGAGATAGCCCTCAATATTAATAGTTTATCGCCCAATTTAGAACGCAGAAAAATGCTCCTGCCAAAGTTCCCGCCAAGCGAACGAAGTCTTCTGAGTGGTCAGTTATTTGAATGACGTCAGCGCTAGTTATAATGATTCTTTTTCCTAAATTTAATAAATACCAGATTTTAATTACACAAACATGCCTATGTTTTATGTATTTCAACATTATTTCAATGTTTTATGTACAAAATGTATCTTCTATTAACTCTCTTAACGTAAGAAAGGGCGAACTATATTGCACTGGCGAAATCATACTGCTCTGCGCCTTAACAGTGTGCCAGATTAGCTTTGCCGCGGGTATAGATAGTGAGGACAATATAAAAAAACGATAGTCTAATTATCCCCAAAACAGGATGAAAGAAAAAATCCATTTTGTGTATATATAAAATATTGGACACTCTAGGAATTTTCGTTGCGAATCCACATCTACGGATCAAAGCCAAAATAATTTATCTACGAAGTGGCCCTCCCTTCCCTCTTGAAGAGAGTGAAGAATTCCTTCCCATGGTCCACTTCCTCCTTGGCGAACATCACGACTTCGACAACACCCTTGATTTTTAATAACGAATTTACACAACCTTGATCCACACTTCTACAGACAAAGGAAAAAATTTCAGTAAACTGGAAAACCACAATAGCTGCTTTATCGATCTCCACCCCATATTCGAAGTACCCCGTTCCTTAGATGTCGAAATCTAATTCTTCTAACGCCGAACACCTACCAACAAAAACTTGACAAATCGTCTGGGGCAATTTGCCAGAATCCACAAAAATACCAGCACTCGGCTCGCATCGCAATCACCTTCTCAACAACGGGGAAAAAATGTATAAAGGTATTATAAATGCAGCGAAGATGTAGTACACGATTACGAAACGCGAAAGGATGGGGCCGGAATGGGTAAAACTGGTTTAGTTTTTTGCAAAGACGAGTCTTCATATATTGGCGCGAAATAAAAATCGGGGTTTTCTCACCCGGTTTGAAGAGTCGCTGAATCCATTGTGTGTGCAGGTTTATACAGGGAATACAGCGTCATAAGAAGGTGAGATGGTTACGAAACTACAGCTCCATATATACACATGCAGGGTGATTCAGAATTGATATTACCCAATTATCTCTTCTCAACCGTTAGTTTCCTAAAAAACTTCGGAGGAAAGGAATGCTCAAATTATGTAAAGATGTTGAACACGTAATTTAATTTACAAGGAGTTGTATTTGTGTACATAAATACGAAATTTATTTATTTTTATTTTTTTTTTGCAACGGGCCTCCTACCAAAGGATTTCCAATTAGGAAAATGGTGCCCCATTGCTAATTAATCAAATAAAAAAAAAATCATCTTTCTACCTGAAATGGTCGAATCTCTGAGATATTGTGCATTTAAAATTTTAAATTTGACCAACGAACCATCCCAAATTGAAAAATAATGTAACACTTCAAATTCTCAGTTTATGTGCCACTCAAAACAAATTTTTACATGCGCTTTTTTTTTTTTTTTTTTTTTTTTCTTTTTTTTTTTTGAGAAATAGTGTCCTAAGTTTGGCATTTTACGAAATAAAATATCCAGAACAACTATAGAAGTTTATAAACGGTGAAATTTGACCAATAACTCCACAAACAGAAATAAGAATTTTCTTTATTTGACAAATTAGATATAGGGCGACTTTTTTTGTAATTGGAAATTTATTTTTAAAGCGCCGGTATAAAAAGTTAAATTCAGTATATTTATAGATATACAATCCCTCGTAAAATATATGTCACATTTAACATACACATAATTTGAACATTTTCATTCCTCTGAAGTTTTTCCTACGACTAACGGTTTCAGAATATAATTGGAATAACATTTCTTCTACATACATATACAAAATTACATCGTAATGGAGGACCCTCCCAGCAACACCTCAGCGTACGTCAGATGGCTGAGTCATATATATTATTTGAAAACTATATATATTGAAACGGGCCAAGATTATTGTCAAAATTTGAATAATAACCCTAAAAAATATCATCATACGTGAAACATACGTGGCATCCGCCTATCTAAGGTGGGCAGCGGGGAAAAGTTTGAAGGGAGAGAAATGTGACATACATCCCACACTTCACTTTAAAATTCTTTCAATTATTGTAAGAAATGAAAATTATGGCTACTTTATAGGCTTCAAGGCGACAGCGAATGCAGAACAGTTTCATAAGGGGGTGGGCATACATGACTACATTCCATATATATAGCACATATGCATATATAAAATTGTAGATATGCATATACAGTAGAACCGTATAAAAACGAGGAATTGGGAACAACGAAAATGGTGGCTAAATCGGTTTTGGGATTCAAAATTTCAAGCTTTGAAAATAAAGCCTGTAAGTTACATGGATTGTGCATTCGCGCTCAGTTGGCGCGTGATACCGTTAGCAGACGGGTTAGTCCATTGCAGTTTAGGGAAGGCCGTCTTGGAGGAACTGGTTTTTCCCGCGCGAAAAACCAGTTTCGGCAAGACGCCCTTCCCTAAACTGCAATGGACTAACCCGTCTGCTAACGGTATCAGGCGTCAGGTCTGTGGCGAAGGCAAAATACGTGTCCGATTTAGTAAAAAAAATTTTGAAACACAAAATATAAAAGATCGGCTAAGCACTGGTTGACCTAAGGTGACTGAGGACACAGTGCTGGAAGTTATCGGCAATACTAGTATAAGTATAAACTACAATTATTATGCAGAACGAGTGACTGCACGAACATTCCCAAATCCACAATCGGCAAAATCCTTAAAAAACATTCGTTTTATCCGTATAAAATGCACATTACTCAAGAGCTTAGTGAGGACCACTTTGATCGTCGTCTTGAGTTTTGTGAAGTAATGACCGCACGAATCGCTGAAAATAATCAGTTTTTACAAAACATTTGTTTCAGCGATAAAAGCACATTCTTTCTTAATGGAGATGTAAATACCCAAAACGTACCTTACTGGAGCGATGAAAATACCCATATTTTAAGAGAAGAACATACTCAACGACCACAAAAATTAAATGTTTGGGCGGGAATTTTAGACAGCCATATCACAGGGCCTTTTCATTAATGGCACTTTAACAGGGGAACGTTATTTAGATCTGCTAGAAAATTTAGTAGACCCTCTAATTACAAAGGTTGTCGAAAATGCTACAACTGAAGAAGGAGAGCTAGAATTTGATGTAGATGGAATTGTATTTCAACAAGATGGTTGCCCTGCACATTATGACCGCGCTGTGCGTCCGTATCCATATCCGTTGAATGACGACTTTACGTGAACGTGCATCTATGAATGCCGTGTTGATCGGCAATCCATCTCCCCCTCAGCCGCCTCTGCGGCTGATTACGCTGTTCAAGCGTCCTGTCTGGGATTACAGCGCCGCCCCCGGCGGCCACCCTTCCCAATGAAACCCTTGCAAAAAGAAGAAGAAGAAAGTGCGTCCATATCCGGGTAACAGATTCCCAAACAAATGGATTGGTAGGCGATTGAGTGGCAGGCTCGATCCACAGATTTGTCTATGAATGGTTTTTCTTATGGGGACACCTGAAAACTGTAGTCTACAGAACACAACCAACTTTGTTACTCAAATTAAAGAACAGAATTACTACAGCTTGTTGGGAGATACCATTACTTACTTTTCAACACGTGCGTCAGGCATTGGAAAATCGTTTATTTTATTTGTCAGGAGGTGAATGGTGCGCATTTTGAGCAGTTATTGATATAAAGTTCAATCTAGTAGTACGCCGTGTAATTTGAATAGGAATTTGATCCTATTGGGGCTGAGGAGATCCCCCCCACCACCTATAAAATCTCCTCTGCATCTACACATGCTCAGAAGCACACTCTCTACAGAAACAAGTATAGAACGGGATTTTAAGTACCTATGTATGGGGAATTTTAGTAAAGAAGGGGATTTTATACGAAAATTTTCACCTCTCCCCATTCATGACTTGTGAGGTGTATTGACCTGGGACCAACGTTAATAATTGTTTTTTATTCAGATTTTTCGAACGGCATGCAACTTGACATATTTTTCCATTTGAAATTTTTGAATTGAACCCCACCCCTAACCCCCCAGGGGTCACAAACAAAAAAATATTCACTCAAAAAGTGTGCCCCAAAAATAATGGGATACGTGTTCACCAATTTTTCCATCTACCCAACCGTTTCCGAAAGAAATAACCGGGGTCAGACTTTATGGACGCCCTGTATATATATAATATTAACGACAGTGCATAAAGAGTAGACTGAATATTTGTAGATGCATTTTTTTTTTCCAGACGATGGAAAATCGAAGATAAATAAGGCTTTGTCCAAGATAGTTTTTCCCCATCAGCAAGTGAAGACCTACTATCTGTTCCGTCATATGCATGAGCAGACAAAGATCCGCTACGTTGCACCTTTTGTCATTGGGAAATGGTGGGTGAGGCAATGGCTCCTCTCTCCTCGGAAGAAGAGAAATGTTTACTCAGTGAGTGATTTAAATCGCAATTAAAACTGCTGTTGTCCACTTCGTCGCCTTTGACAGACGAGCGGACATTACATGGTAGTTTGAGCACAGCTTCAAATGCGCTAATGGAAGACATTATTCAAAAGACTCTTCCTATGAATTCAATTTAAAAAAAAAATAGTATCTTTTTAAAAGTTCCCTTATTTTACTTCATCGCGTTCGTCTTCCCATATGTCGTACATCGCTTAACTTAAAAATTAGATTCGGTACATTGATAAATGTTTTAATGATCAAATCTGCAGCTGTAGATTATGAAGGTAAATTGAGGGCACATTAGAACTGTGATCATCATTTATGATGGTTTATTGACCACTGCCGCCCAGGTGAATCATGCTAGACAGTTCAATATGTAGCAGAATTATACCAGGGATAGTTGGGAATGAACTAGGTTCCAAGTGAGTGCGCGAAATCATCCGAAGTTTTTGTCCGCATCTACTTTAAATAGAAAGACCCTTTCATCAAGTTGGTCAGTGAGCGAGTTAGAACACCTCTGGTTCAGATAACCACGAAATCCCATGTACTAGAACGATGAGTATGAAATAACGTACGACTTGTCAAACTTACACCTAATGAAATCGATTGTATTTTTAAGTATTGGTTCATGTTTGTGATAATAGTGATGGTTTCCGCCTAACCATAGGCGTACATAGAAAGTTCATAAGAGTGGGGGGATGGCAGGCTTACAATTGTGGGATTTACATAGCTACAACTCCATATATTCATATGTATAAACCAAATTTCATCATAATGGGAGTTACAACCCCCATCAACTCCCCCTGAGGACGCCAGTGCCTCTAAGACAAATTATATTAAGACAGATCGGTTTGATTTAATTTACTTTGTGCTTCAAACCAACGCTTAACGAAGTCAAAAATGCGCCTTTAGAATATTGCTGAACTAAAAATCCTGTCAGGTTACACATTATTTCAATTCTGTTGTAACTGAAAATTTTAAACAAAGAAAATTCAGCAGTGATGACACAATGCACTGAAAACAGTCCTTGTATTTCAATTAAAAATAAAGATATAATTCTGAATTGTAGTTTTTTATGAATTTTTGTTCTACATATGGTTGGATACAGTGCAGATTTTTAATGTATAACTCTTGAACAGTACAAATAATTTCGCCACAGAAAAATTCTATCATGAAATCGGAAAAGACTGTAAAACACGGCTCAACTAAGAGATAACAATCACAAAATAGCCAAAAGAGAACAAAATTGTTTTTTGGCTCTGCATAAAAAACACTCTTTTACCTAGAAAAAAATAATAACACGGCCACTTATGTTTCTTATCGGATGTGAAAAATTGTAGGAAAGAATAAGGTAACACTGGCAGTTCCGTTTAAAAATAAACCGAACCCACAGTTCGAGACAACTCCATCAACTTATCAAAATAGTACCTTACGGAAAGAGATAAATCTGTACAGGAAATGTTTATGTTCAATGAGATCAAAAACACAGTATAAAATGCTTAAAAAAGAAACCCCGATTTAAAATATGGATGAGGTCTGCTCTAAAATAGGAAGTTTTAGCCATATGTGGGCACAGAAGATCACTGCGAATTGTCAGTGGAATGATTACACCAAATGTGGGATAGAAACGAACGGAGCGTGGTTGATGAATGACAAATAAGAATCATTCCCTAAATTGAGTAAGGATAATAGTTCATTCATTAAAGCGTATGATTAGTCGCATTTCCACACCACGAATGAGTGAATGGCTCAAAAGAACAGGAATAAGTTCAAAAAACGAGTTCTTTTAAGCGAATTGGCATGAAAGAACACATTCGCCAATGAATGACTTTGTTCCCTGACAGATAGCAACATCCTAAAATTTACTTTTGATACGAGTGGAAATGATTTCGTTGAAACGATAGGTGTTACAGTTTAAGGTTATTTACGAAATCGAACTTTTAACGGTATAATCTTTTTTATCTTCAATCATAAATGAACGACTAGTACTATGGTAACCAAAATCGCTATTGCAGCTTGAAATTATTTAATGTTTAATAAATACAACAAACATTCCTTTTACAAAATTAGAATCAATTTTTCACAATTATAGTCTAGCTATAGGACTAGCTATGTCCTCATCGCGTAGTTCTGGACGCAGACGTCTTGCAGTCCGCTACAATGGAACTGCCAGAGCCATGTTTAGAGATTCGTCTTTCGCTGTAAGGTCAAAAACAGCTTTTCTTCTTCATGTGGAGTCTAGAGTTTCCAATTCCTTTCTTCTCCCTCCTTTTCTATTTCTCCAAAGCTCGGAATCATTCGGCGACCTATGACCCCAAATAATGATAAAGCTTGGAAGTGATGTGGCCATGCTCCATCATTATTGCAGCGAGGGTGAAGGGAGGTAACCAAAAAGTGCGTAAAGCTTGGGGAGAAGGAAAAAAAAATCCAAAACCCAGACCTAGATCTGCTGGATAAAGCGGCATACATGCAGGGGGCGGGGGCGGAACTGGTCTTGCTCATAATTGCACGGTAAACCCGTAGCCAGTAAAGGAACCTGCATTTTGGCTACATTATACCCACTGCAGAACACCCGCCATCTTGGAATTGTCATTAACCCTTTTACCATTCTTCCTCCAGCTTAATTCAACACAGACAGCAAAATAATAAACATCTCACGCCACAGGGTTTTTTTTCTTTTTAGCGCATTTATTTTGTTCTTTTAGTAATTATGAATCATATAATTGCTAGTGGAAGATAGTTACATTGAAAGCACTTCGTTGCTCAAAAGAAAATTTGCACACATTTGGAAATCATTAATTTGGTTTTAAAAAATGGATGCTTCGTGCACTTATACAGCGAGTATAATTAAAATTTATTGGTGATAATGTATTTTCGAAAGTGTAATTGTGTTTTACTTAATCACAATTGTCCAACACTCTATAGCTAGCCAATAACAATGAAGCCAGCCGGGATACACAAAATGACGAAATAGTTGAAACAGCAAGGAAAGATGACAGCCAAGACCACTACATACAGGATCACAAGGTTTGTTTGTTTTTAATACCGTTTTTTGAGGGTCTCACTCACATAACAGAGAGAAAAAAATTCTCAACTTTCCTGGTAAAATTCCAGAACCAATTGAGGGAACCCACTGGCATAAATTTGGCTGCAAAACACAGTTGTGGAAGAAATGACTGAACATTCGAAGGAAATTTGGCTATTCAAAACAGAATCTAGGAAGGTTCCTTCCCTGATTTTACCATATTCAGGTTTGGCGAAAAAATCTCGTTTTTCCTTGACTTTTAGGGACAATTTCAAATTCTCTGACCATTTCAGGTTTCCCATGTGTGTGTGGGGGAGGACACTTTTTGGTTTATAAATAGGAGACGCCATCCTAAGGAATTAAACTATCTTTTATAATATTTCTAACATACCTGGCATGCAAACGCATCTGAAACCTCCTCGTTCATCCAGGCAGGTACCTTCATTCTGGCAAGGATTTGAATCGCATTCATTGATATTGATTTCACAACGAGGACCAGTGAAGCCTTTGGTGCAGTTGCAGCTGAAAGAGCCAGGGATATTCACACATCGGCCACCATGTTCGCAGGGGAATCCTAAGAAAGAGAATCATGATCTGAATAAGCACAGAATATTTATAAAGACGGCCACTCGTGATTGCCATATCAGCTTGCTACAGTAAAATTTCTTCAGGAAAAACGGTAAGAGTTCCATTAAACATTTCTGATATTAGAATGTGGTGGTAAGATAAAAAGGAGGATATTGATTGCATGGTTTTAAGTTATAGTGCTTATTTAAAGCATATCCATAAACAAAAGTGGACATCGTTATACAGAAATGTTTAGGATGAGAGACTTCGCCAGGCTTAAATCATTGAACTTAATCTAAAAACTTACCTTCATCACATTCATCAACATCCTCAGTGCAATCGGTTCCTTTAAATCCGTTTGGACATGAACATATGTACGTGCCATCAATAGGACTAGTATCGCACATGGCACCCGCATGACAAGGCGAGCTTGCACAAGCATCGTCAAGGTGGCACAGAAGTCCTGAAAAAGAAATTTTTTTTCAGAAATTAAAATTTTCATAAAAGGGATAGATACAAGAAAAAATAACTTACAACAAGAGTCAAATAACTCACAATTTCATCATTGCCACGTAAATATCAAATATAATACTCCGCGCAGACTACTTCGTTGCTTTTCGCATAATTTATAGGGATGCTTCGCAATTACACAGGTCGTTGTATAACAACGCTTCCCCAATAGCCGCAATCCGTAATTTAAGAAACATGGAAGTAGCTTAAACAAATGAGCATAGTTTTCATGGTTACAACAACCACATGTCTTACTTAGATTCAAAATTAAACGCAGACTGATGGTGAAGTGTCAGCACTCAACTTTGTGGTGAAGACAGACATGCCATCCATATTCGCCTTATAAAGCTATGGAGCAGATCGGAGTTCCAAGAGTGACAAGCGTGTAACTTATTTGTAGTGTTCTCAAGATTAGCCACGATTTTGAGATGGGACCAGCGGGCTTAATGAAACATAATCACGATATACTGCAAGTATTTATGGCTACCGAGATTGGAACCCAAACTATTGAAAGCTGAGAATAATGCTAAAATTCAACTCACCTGTTTTACCAGGGGCACACTGGCAGTAAAATGAACCAACTCTATCATGGCATGTGGCACCATTGAAGCAAGCTGCGACGGCACAGTCATCGATGTTCTCAGAGCAATCGTGTCCCATCCATCCATTGACACATATGCAAGTGTATCCTCCCACAGTATTTGTGCATGTTGCACCATTCTTGCACACGCTTGGCCTCAATGAACATTCATCCACATCCTTGCTACAATAAGATCCTGCAAATAATGATCATGGTATGCAAAAATTAGTAACAAGTTGCTGCAAATAATGGTCATAGCATGCAAAAATTGGCAAAGAGAAACTATAATGGTCACAGTGTGCAAACACAAGCAGTATAATCCTGGAAATGATGGCCACAGTATGTGACAAGATCTTCCAAACGACTGTCACAGTATGCAGAAAATATAAAGTTGGTCAACTTCAGCAATGTCCAAGTTCAAAGTACAAAATTAACTTTTTAAAGTGTGAGTAATTCCAGTTATAGATGGAAGGAATGTGATTGTATCTATTGCATATCTCACCTGTATATGTTGAAGGGCACTGGCACGTATAACCATTCACTCCATCATTGCAAGTGGCACCATTCTGACATAAATTTCCGGGACAGTCGTCGATGTTAATTTCACAATGGCTACCAGTAAAACCTATTGGGCGAAAATAAAAAATCTTATACATGTCAAAATTTTCATATACGAATTTAAAACTTTGGTTAATTACCTAAAATTTGACCAAATTTTGAAAAGAATTAGAATAATAAAAATATACACCACGTTATTTACACTGATGTGGTATGCTTTAAGACATTTTTTATGCCTAATACGTAAGTTGTTTTTTTAACATGAATAAAAGGTAGAGTAAGTTCACAGGGAACCAGCAGCTCTTAGTATTTCGGGTCGCAACTCCAAACAATATTCGTTCGACGATCCATGAATCAATAAAGACTAGAAAATTTAAGAATCCCGATGTTGAATAATATGTTCATAAAGTGAAAACCACGATTTAGCAATTTCCTGGAATCGTAAAAAAGTGCGTACAATATCGGAACACGCACACAACAGGAGTGTAGTTCTATTCAATTAATAATTAATTTAGTATTTGTAATTTAAAAAAAAAA
Source organism: Dysdera silvatica (assembly GCA_006491805.2). Taxonomy (NCBI): domain Eukaryota; kingdom Metazoa; phylum Arthropoda; class Arachnida; order Araneae; family Dysderidae; genus Dysdera; species Dysdera silvatica. The sequence goes on from QLNU02015003.1 coordinate 89,683,567, forward strand.
ACCAATCGAAGCAGGAAAAGCGTATTATGGGGGACATAAAATTCGGGGTTTCACTGTATCATGTATTCGGTTGACACCTGTCAATTAAACATGGTTTGCACTTAACCATCTCTTCTATTAATTTAACACGCTATACGGTTCATTAAAAATCTCTAGTTGCCCAACGCTGGGTCGCGATTCAGGGCAGTAACCAATCTACTGTTTAAATTATTATATGGCGCAAGTACATTTATGATTACATTGCGCCAAGATCTACAGTTTACTAAGGAATTAACCTCCCTTACTTAGAGAAGCAAGTCTTGGACTGTAGATCCATAGTAGGGGGAGGGGGAAGGCAAGCAGAATCAACTCCGTATTTTGTGTATGATAACCAAGCGTATTGCCACAACGCCACTACATGGCCAAAACCAATCTACATCAATCACCAACCTACGTGGAAAATTTTAAGTTTGATGTAGATTGAGATCATCATCACCAAACTTAATATTTCTGAATCATGTCTTCAGTAAATGAGTCTTCGATAATTAAACTCCTAAGTCTCTCATTTCGATGAAAAAAAATTTAATACCAGTAATTATCTAATTTCCATCCCCAGCAATAACGGATCAATAAGAATGCGCAAGAACCTGGTGTTTGGAGCCACAAAGACACAAACCAAAATATGTGCTTATCGATAACTCATATCGATTCACTCGTTAATCTCAGTTTAAAATCCCTAAATAGCCATCAAATATTGAAATATAAGAACTAAATAATTCCAAAATTATAATCCTTCAACTCAATTTTAGAAACATAGAAAAATATTTCTAATATTTTATAATAGCAAGGAAGCCCATGGTGTGACTTCTGGAGTTGATTATTCCGTGGTATTTTCTCGACATTGGTGTAAGCTTGAAGACGGTTCTGTCCTCACTTTTTGAATACATCGTCTTCCATGATTCTTCGGTCAAGAGGTTCTCAGGTCCTGGGAAAGAACTGGAATCCCAAGTTGGGGGCAAATATCGCTGAAGTAGGGGAAAAGAACAACAGAAGAAGAACGAGGTGTACAGGCTTGGCCCGGGTGAGGCTTTTTTTACCTCTATCATTAAAGTCATCTAAGACGTATTGCCGGATGGATGCTTATCATCAAAACCTCACACACCCTCGCTTCAACTCTTCACCACTATTACTCACAAAAGGGTTTTCTATCCTCCAGGTTGTTATAAACGTCTTTCCACCCACGGTTCCTTAAGAGCTGTGTTGGAACCAGTTCTCTGTTGCTCGGGGACCAATCTCTGGAACCCTATCTCCAATTGCGCTAGCATCACCAGCAATGCACAATGCGTTTCTTTCCCAATAGACCCATAGCGTTATCGTCTCAGAAATCAAACCTATTCCAAACTGCAAGAGTTTTGCTTTTGCTTTCTTTTTTCATGGACTACATAAGAAAATTATGCACGTAAATAAGAGTTTTCCTTTTCACATAGATTTTTAACGTGACCGGAGGTCGAAATTGAGCGGCTTCAGGATCTATATGTATTATATCCAGTCCAGGTGGGACAAAAAAAATTTTGTAGGAGAAAAATCAAAGTTCGGAAATGTTCTTTGCGTCCAAAGTATCTCGAATCCCACGGCGGTAATTCAGAAGAATTAAATTTACTTACGCTCACCCCCCTTTACGCAGTGACGTGGAAACGGGACTTCGGAAGTTTGAGCCTCATCTGCAACTGGATATCCAAACATGACCTCCTCTTTAACTCCGCATGATATGTGCATGTGATCTTTAAAACTACTGACACCCCCCCCCCCAACCTTTATTCTTGAACTGTTATGCCACTGCTTCAACAACCACTATTTCACTATTAATACTATTAATCAACTATGATTCCTGCAAAGTAATTTCTCTATGCATTTGTTCATCATTTTGAAAAGCTTAATAGTAAATCTGCCATTTCGTAGCTGAGTAAGTCTAAGCATGTGTCGTTACATAGGGGAAATCTGGTTGGTTATTTTGGTGATCTATTGCACAGTTGGGGGTACAATATACAGTATTATATGGGTATTGTATAGTATATATATTCTTAAAAGTATTACAATAAAAATCTAATAGCCAACATCTATGGACTTGATAATTTGTCTGCTATTCAGAAGTGTTAAATCATTTAGTTGAATCTTTATGACGCAAGAACAGTAAGGGCTATTCTGCGCCAAATATGGTAGGACGGATATATTAGAATATAACAAGCATTGTATAAATGCAATTTGTAAAACTGTCCGTTAAATCAGATAGTCGCCATTCAGGGGTGTCCGTTATGGAAGTTTTGCAGATTTTAGATAAAAGTTTGCTATAGTTTTGGTGCAAAGCTAATTTAATTTCGTAGAAAATTAATTGAATTTAATGTCGTACGAAATTAAGTTGAATTTCGTACAAATATAATTTTGTGAAAAATGAATTAAATTTAATTCGTACAAAATTAATGTAATTGTTGCCATATGAACACGTGTCAACCCGATTTCCCAAATACGTAAAATTGAGCACACAGCCACCATTAAGACGACCTTACGTGCACTATTATGCTTTAAAATCCTGCACAAAATATTAGTACAGCCAAACTAGGTAATAACAAGCATATAGAGGCCGAAGGAATTTGTTCTCTATAAGCATTATTCGATATAATAACTATATTATACATCAGAAAAACTAATCATGATCATTGTTTCGTTATAATAGTTAATTCGTTATATCAATGTTCGTTATAACTAAATTCCACTGTACAATTATCGACAAATTTCGATAAAATTTAATTTTGAGGAATAACCCAAGAAGTGTTGTTAACCTTTCCGAAGAAAATTTCCCTCAGAGGAAGGCAAAATTTCCCACACCAGCTTGTAATTTCCCTCTTTTTTTTTTTTTTTTAATGAAAAAATTAGCTATTATGTGTTCTCATATTTAGATGCCTACACGCATCTTTCGATGCAAAACGGTACGAAAATTATAGCGTACAATTCCTACAGCTGTATATTGCGACTAATAGTGCAAAATATATATTCATTAAATTTAGGGTTTTCCCCAAAAATACGGTTAGCAACATTCCTTTTAATAACGACTATTTCAATATAAGTGTATTTAGTTAACAAAACCACAAACTATTTTTTAACACAAAATTACTTTTTTCGCGTACACCACTACCTCATTAGTGGTTAATTATCACTATAAAAAAACGAAGCAAAATAAACTGAGTTAAATTTAGAGTAGTTTACTACTTCTTTAGGAGATTTCCTAATTATACGTGTGCATGCATTTATTTAAAAAACAGTGTGGGAAATTTTTTCTGTCGTATCGCAGACACTGGAATTTCCCACAGTTTGGTAGTTTGTTATTTTTTCTCTTTTTCCCCACAAAGTTAAAATTTTAACGAAATTTCCCTCATCCATGGGAAACTTCCCACATGTTGGCAACACTATACCCAAGTTACCACACAAAGAATCCCCCTCTCGCGCCTTTTGTAATAACACTCCCCTCCCCCTTACTTTAGGCTTAGATACAGGGAACATGTAACTTTATCCCATTCATCTTTTCAAAAATTCATGGAACATCAATGCTACTTTTCGAAACGTTATAAAGGAAATGGAGCTGCACCAAGAAGTTGGCCCTAGTTTGCGTATGCTTAACATCTTGACCATAGATAATGGTGCATCATGTGGAAAAACTTCCGCGTTTCATCCAACAGTTAACCGAGGGACTGAATCCTAGCGAAATGCGACCACAGGCTATTAGTGTTCCAGCCTATTCCAACAGAAAGTTAAACTCGCATGTCATTCATTGTCCATTGTTCTCTCTCTCCGAGTTTTTGTCTCTTGTCCAACCACCCACGCGCTCAATCACATGTTCAAAAGTCGGTCGAAAACGAAAATTTCTCCCATTGTGAGCTACAGCGATCCATTACAATGGCCTGGTCATAAGCTTCATTTTGCACAACAATGGATTTGGTGCTAAAAAAAATGGTTGGACCAATCTCAATTAGAAATCTGAAAGGGCAATTCTCGATGCAAATTCTTGAGACTCGCTACAAGGAATTCTTTATCAGTGAAAGTTACGTGAACGTTGTTGTGCATTATGCTCAGTACAACATTCCCAGGTGTCTGTACATACATATTCCATAGTCGTCCTCTGCTGAGAATATTGGCTCTCGCCATAACGCCACTTCGAAGTAGCTGCTGTAGAGGTCATCACATAAGAGGGTGACACAACATCCCGCCTTAGCACAGAAATTTCGGCTGTGGTAACCGAAGTTCAGAATCTTCTTTAAAGTGTAGTTCCAGCTTGCCAACCCATCTGGACAACATGGTGAGCTTTAGGCCGTTTCCTCTTCATTTCTGTCACCATATTAAGTGTATGTGCACCATAAAGGCTCTTGACATAACACCTTTTTACACTTGTTCATCACGACCACATCCAATACTCCAGGGAAAAGTTATTTTTTTATGCCTTCATCCCCGTGTTTCATTTAACTCATTAGGTTTAATTAACGACGTAAAAATTTAGATTAGTATATTAAAAATCAGCAAGCTAATGATGGTACTAGCTGGAAGAAACAAAATATCAACAATATAGCAATGTCAAGTGGCGAAATGTTTTATCCTGGTTTCCACCGCCAAAAACGGCAAAAAAATTCTAAAAGAGCCAGAATGTAGGACCACGAAATTAATGTTTTGCGTGCCCTTATTAAACAGCAACCCCTTAAAACCAGTTTCCTCATCAAAGTACTTATTTGGTTATGCGAGATTAGCCGAGAAACAGCAAATCTATTCTGAATTATGAAAATTGTACTTTATAGCTAAAAAAGGCCGATATACTTAACACGAATAGCTGAAGGTTGAAATGGGTCGCTCATCACACACATATTTATCATAATTCGACCTCAGCAGAGTCATAATCCATTTGAACCCTGGCAAGTTAAATCGATTAACCGTCTATAACGAACCAGAAAAGACTTGGGCTTGGCAAATGTTAGTCTGAAGTTATCGCTATCTGTTAATAAAAATCCTTGTAACTATTACATTTTGCCGCTAGAACTGGTGTCGAGTGGAAGAAGGTGTGGTTTTATTTGGAAATACTTTTTTTTCAAGCCTTCCCACAACAGGGATCCATCCCTTCTTCGGCACCATCAATATCATTGATAATAATAGGGAGAATGGAAGAGAAAGAAAAAAAGTTATAAGGAGAAAAGCAGATTAAGAAATACGGAAATTTAATATGTCCTCAAGAACAATGACCCTTTCAAACGAGCAGTACACTCAGGTTTTTTTTTTATCCCAATCTATTTTCAGAGTGACGTCATATTCTCTCTTAATATTGAAATCTTTCTACGACTAATTATCAGGAGCGGAAGGGATCCGAATTACTTAAAACAGAGGGAGATGGGGGAAGGTAATACAGACCCGTAACTAGACGCTTGTTACAATGGGGCTTAAAATTCGTAAATGTTTTGATATATTTTATTAATATATTTAATAATACTAAATATAAGCAGACTAATATATTTAACGTTAATTAACATTTAACGGACGGGTTACGTAAATTTACGTTCTGCTGCTGACTGTTCTGACTTCTTAGGACGGGCCACGTAGAATTACTGGAGATGTAAATAAATAACTTTGCAAAATTTTATTAATAATAGTGTTGGTTTAACAAAACTGCAAGGCTTTAAAACCATACATGCATGTTTATTTAATTCTCTTAAAAAATGCCCTGAAACCGAGAAAGACTGAAAAAGCAACCCGTCTGTAAAGTGTTAATTTTTTTTAAAGTAAACTTTGCATTGAAAACTTGTAAATTTTAGTATACCTCTCTATAATTCCCCCTACCCTTATTATAAAGTATATCAAGACCATCAACGTAGAGTTTTCAAAATTATTGGGGGGGGCTTTGGCCCCACGGGCCCATATAACTCTACGCCTATGATGAAGATTCAAACCTCTGTAGATAAACCATTATACAGGGTGTTTCAGAATAACGTTTGGAAAATTTCAGGGTTGGAAAAGACGTTAAATAAACAGTATTGGTGGAACTCGCACTGTGCGCAACAGCAACCAGTTTGTACAGTGAATTTACGTTTTACGTATGCAATTATACGAATTGAATACATTTTTTGATACAGATTTTAAGTCATTGGCCTAATAATACAGAAGACAAAAAACTGCGGAATTTCATTTCCTGATCTGTATTGCCCTGTAGTGATATAAAGCATGAAAATTGCTTTTTTTTTATCACACTGTACACATTTGGGACTTCGTAAGCACATGCAATCGGTAAAGGACTTAAAAATAAACATTTTTTGTCCTAACAATTTTTTTCCTAAAATGCGCCGTTATAGCGCTAGAGTCATTTAATTGTTTCCATCCACTGCATACAAGATTGCAAGAATTGGCTACTAAGCACCATTTGGCGACTTTTTAATGTAATCGTTGACGTATTAACGTATAAACTTAGAATTGCTTAGTAAAAATGGACTTTCTCCACTTAGAAAGTCGCCAAATGATTCTTCGTAGCCAATTCATGCTACCTCGTGCGCAGTGGATGGAAACAATTAAATGACTAGCGCCGTAACGGCGCAATTTAGGAAAAAATTGTTAGGACAAGAAATGTTCATTTTTAAGTCCTTTACCGATTACACATGCTTACGAAGTCCCAAATGTGTACAGTGTGATGTAAAAAAGGCAATTTTCATTCTTTATCTCACTAGAGGGCAATACAGATCACGATCAGGAAATGGAATTCTACATATTTTTGTCAATGCTGTATTATTAGGCCAATGACAAAATCTGTATCAAAAATTGTATTCAATTCGTATAATTGCGTACGCAGCAACGAAGATGGACATAAAACGTAAATTCGCTGTACAGACAAACTGGTTGCTTTGCGCACGGTGCGAGTTCCACCAATATTGTTTATTTAACGTCCTTTACAAACCCTCAAATTTTCTGAACGTTATTCTGAAACACCCTGTATATACAAGATCTACGGTAGAAATCTATTTTGAATACATTTTTAACGTCAAAGAACAATTTCCATTGTCATGTACAATTTTATACAAAACAAAAAATTTAAATAAAATTCTACAATATTTTATTTTGAGAAAAAACATTTCCCAGGTGTGGCTGACTACATGTCCAGGGGTGTCTCAGCCCCCCCCCCCCTATAGCCGTAACCTTGCAACGGCTCTGGGGTAATATAGAAGCGAAATACTCAAACTGGTCATGCGAGGTCTTTATTCAGCAGTGCACAGATTACGGTAAAATAATAAAAATAGCCCATCCATTTTATCTGTTAAAATGGTTTTTCAGAAGCCGTTTAATTTCTCCTTCAATCTGAATGCTCAGTGAATTGGAAATTGAATAAAAATTTTAGAGTTAATTTTGCTAGTATAATTTAGCATCAATGTAACTTAGTTAAATATTTTTAACGATAAGAATCTCCTACGTTTAGCACGAACAAAATTATATGGATATAATAACTTCAGGCGCGTTTTGTGGTCCACCCACATTGTATTCTGGTATGACTAATTTAACATACTTTTTTTACAGACTAACAACAAAGGAATGAATACGGAAATGATCGTAGGATTCGCGAAATCGCAACTAACTCGCGCTTGCAGATCATTTACAAAGCTTGTGATAATTCAGGATATGTAAATTGCTAGGTAATTTGTTTATTTCAAATGCTCTGGGCGAGCCAGTTCAATTACAAAAAGTTTGTTTGGTTTCCTTGAACTGTCGTCTGTAAAAATGAACTGTCGTCTGTAAAAATCTTTAAGGTCTGCAGACAAAAAAACCTGATGACGTAAGATGATTTATCCTAACCAAGGCTCAAAACTTATTTTAAATACTCGTCGGATGTCTGTTGAAGCAATTATATCGCAAAGGAATAAAATTATATGAAATTTATCTTTTGGTCCTAGTGGGAAGGACGTAGTCCCTGTACTCCGCAGATCGTCTGCTTCAGCGCGTCTACGATATGCGAATTCCTATACAACTTTTTCTAATATATCCAGCATACATGTTCGTAAAAATCTCAGAGTTATAAAAATTAAAGCAATAAAAATATCGGAGCATACGGGGAAATGTAGAGTTTAGATAAAACGGTCAAATTCCTTAAAATTGTGAAAGATATGCACTAAAAAATAAGAATAAATCCAGTAACGAAAGTTAACGTTTTTAACCATCCTAAACTGTTTCCAAAAGATACAACTTCACCTTTATAAAGGATACATGGTTTGCTTGATGCAAGTGAGTGTAGCGCAGAGCTGAGCTGTACATTCCCCAGTTTTTGTTTTCCTTCTTCCTCAAAATTTATTGCTATTCATTTACGTTCACCGTGTGTTTATATACAGGGTGTCCACTCACATGAAAAGAAAAAAAAAAACCTTTTCCAGCAAAATTCATTGACTAATAATTCCTTTAATTTCTCTCTGTGGATTGAACTAAGCTTCGGTTGCCTATAAAATAGCTTCATATTCGTCACTGGCGTACGCAGGGGGTGTTGATGGGGGTTGTATGTAACCCCCCATTGCAATGAAATTTTGTATATTTAACATAGGAATATATGAGTTGTAGCTCTGTAACCCTCCCCCCCCAACTCAGCCCCTATAACCCCCCTCATGAACTTTCTGCGCACGCCTATGACGTTTTTGGGAAATTTAACTCTTTGATACAGAAGTTAGGAAAGCTTTCCCCATGCTTGCTTTACAAACACTCGTTATTAAGGAATTGACTGCATACACAAATTTTACACATATTCGGAAACAAAAAAAATTCCCTGGATTAAAATTAAAATGGCAGACAGTAATTTTTCAGCGAAATGAACTCAAAAGGAACCTTCTTAACCTCGAAACTGCAATGAAAAACTTGGATATGATCCCTCAACACCACAAAAACCTGGAAAGTATACAGTCGAAGCTTACAGCCTTCTCTAGATTGGCATAAATGCATTCTAGGGTCCACCCTTATTGTGGGTGGGTACGGGTAAAAGGTTCATGAAAGCTTCTGCCTTGAAGTGTGGGCGGGAGGACACTGGCATCCTTGTCCAAAAATCAAGTCAGTGTTCCTCCTCCACATCAGAATATTCATATCTGCTTTTAATTTTCGGCCACGGTATTCAATTTTCGGCAACGGATCTATCCCGCCCTAACCGCAGGGCAGTTGCAAAGTCGGGAGGTCCTAACCACGGAGCAGTTCCGCAATCATGAAGAAAACACTTTTTAAAGCCTGTGACGAAATAGTAATTTGTTGATTTGCATAACAACATCCGTCGTTCGAAGATACGAATATATGCGAAGAAATAAGTATATTTAAACCTGAAAATGGCTATTACATATATTTTCGGCGTTTTATATAACATGTCCTTTACTCGAAATATGTTTAACATACTTTTTACATGAAAATGAGTTTTAGGTCATTTCCAGAAAGTAAATTTGGAGTTTTTAGATTATGCTTATACGGTCGTACTCGGTTATAACGATATTACAGGAACGGTAGAAACTTGTACGCTATAACCGATAAATAAGCTCGATAAACAGGCTTATTAGGGGACTTTACAATTTTTAAGTAATGGCCGAGCTACCTATATAATGGAGGTCGTGATGACCAACAATATAAACATATAAATTAGACTGTATGCGTGTGTGTGTGTGTATATATATATATATAAATCGAACCTCGTTAAGACGAACACCAAGGGGAACAGAAAATATGTTTTCATTAAGAGTAATTCGTCTTATCCGGAAAGCATAGTATGCTATACAATCTGACGGGACTTCAGAAAATGATTTGTATTAAAAGTAATTCATCTTAGGCGAATTCTTAACGAGGTTTGACTGTGTGTATATATATCAAAGCGCCGCCTGGTGAGCAATTAGAGCGACATCTGGCGACAAACTAATCCCATGTGTTGTAACTAGGGGAGATTTCAAGTATTACATAAGCACTTTGAGGGCGGGGTGCCTTTGGTCTTATTTTCCTATGTTAGCCAATGTTAATTTTTGCTTATTGGGGGGGGGGGTTGAAATGGCCAAAATATTGCTTACGTAATACTTAACTCTCCCTAGAGTGCTTGCTTGCGTTTTGGTTTTACGGCTCAAAGACTACAGTGGTCATGCTGCGCCGGGACCTACTGTTTTCCGAGGAATCCGAACCTCTGAAGACCTAGGGAACCAAACCCCGGACTACAGTGAGTCGAACCCGGATTAGCGGCGCACTAGGAGAACGCGTTACCACACTGCGCCACCGCAGGGCCTCTCCCTAGAGTGTCATATGAATTTCGTGACGTGACGTCACAAATTATACTAACAACAACTCTCCGTAGAAATTCAACGTTAAAAATCTTCATGATTCAAAACATACGCAGCAAGTGACAAACACTTCTCAGAATAATGTTTTTCAATCTTTATGAAGTCACGACCCAATAAATTCTTATTTATAAGATGAGGGCCCAACCGCTCCCAACAAATTTACTCCTAAATAACTTTCTTTTCTTGAAGGTTATGCATTAAACTACCATAAGTATGAATAATTAATTATGGCATAATCATAAAGATTATCAGAACACATCTATTAATACACATTTTGCTTATATATATACTTCCTTTCTGATTGGCCATTGGCATTTGCAACGCAGATGTTATTTCGTTCACTTTCAAGAACGGAGAACGCACTGTACATTACTATAACGGGCTTGTAAGCACTTTGCATGAATGGCCATACTGAGCGACATACTCCCTCCTTAAATGCTAAAAGATTTCGATGTCTGAAAATTATCGATCATTCATGAATACTCACATATTTAAAAATACACGGCTTGGGCGAAGGCATTTTTGCTACACAGATGTTATTTAGGCATTCTTTGTCTAAGCCTTTCGACGTATTCACGACTATTATTCTCCTCAAAATATTCCCACGATAAAATATTTATTCATGAAAAAATATTTGGAAAATTAAAATGATGAATTAAGAAGGATCTCTGGTAGCCCGATGTAACTGATAGCAGGACTCAGTGCTTAAGAAATGGTATCTTAGAAAAACACATTTTTCACATGATGCACATATTTAACGTAATAGTATTCATGCTATTAAAAAATATATATTAGTTTACCTTGTGGACATGAACACTGGTAGTTCAGGGAATCTATAGGCCTACACGATCCCCCGTTTTCACATGGACTGGGATCACATGGAATATATTGGGATTCACAATTAGAACCCGTGTATCCCGCTTCGCACTTACACCTAAAAAAAAATTTTGCGGAATTAAGCGCAAAAATGTATATACGTAAGCGCATAAAATTTTACGCATAAATATTATAAGCAATAAAGCACTAATGAAAAATATGGACTACATAATGAACTAACTGTAACTGATATTACGAAAGCGAACCGCATACATAATAAATATAGCGCATTATTTGAAATATCAAGCCAAGGTTCATCAAGCTTTGCGGAACCCTGAAGTTTTGTAAGGGGTTATTACGGGTTCTACAAGTGATCGTGACTGGGAAACACCCATCTGATCACAATGAACTAGAAAAGTATTAAAATGGAACTCCCAAGGGCGAAAGAGGGGAGCTAAACCGCGAAACACGAAAAGAATTCTGGTGAAAGAAAAATTTTATGTAAACTCTCCTGTAGTATCAGTATTCTCCAGGAGTACACATAGCTCAAAGCTGTTTTGCCTCTGCCTGTGACATTTTTTGGGATTCAGTGTGCCTTGTAGGCCGTTCTGGCCCGGCTTGAGCCTTCCTGGAAAATAGTTGAGGATTCAACTAGTAAAGGTTTATGGTAAGAGTGATAGCAAGAGGGTCTAGAAGCGAGATAGATTGTGAAAAAGGTTAAGTTGGAAACAAGATGGAAGAGTAGGTTCGAAGGAGGGGGGGGTAATTAAGTTTCGTTAGAAGAGCTTCTAGAGAAGTTTGGATCGATTGGCTGCCTGGAAAAATTAAGAAAAGTTTCAGCCCCCCGGCGGCCACCCTTCCCAATGAAACCCTTGCACAATCCTCCTCCTCCTCAGCCAATCAGAGGATAGTTACCAAATGGAGAATTTTGGTCATCCTTAGCGTCGTCAGAGCTGAGCCTTCTGGTTGGTCGTCATCCAGTCTGTATCTCCATCGACTCTGTCCTGTGGTTGGTTCTCTGCTAGGAAGATCCGCCGTTGTGATTGGTCAACCGGGGTTGTCTGCCGAGGTCTTTTCTGGTCATCTTTTTCAAGGCTTCCATTTTCCAAAGTGCAAGTCCGATTTTCAAAGTCTATTTTTCGCTAATTTTTCTTCAGGTGTTCCAGATTCCAAGCTACGAATCCAGTTTTCAAAGTCCAATATTCGTTATTCTTTCAAGAGCGTTTCGAAGTCCGGTTGGTGTCAGTTGCCAAGGGCGGTAGGGGCAAAGCGGTCGCCTGAGAAGTGGCCAATCTTGCAAATGACTAATCGATTGTTTCCATGATCCCATTCTAGTTGTGAGAGACAGTCCTTAACGAAGTCAAAATATGTTTTTCTTTGGGTTTTCCACCATTCTTTCACAATGTACATATCTTCTAGTAGTTTCCGAAATTTTCGCCTATTTCTTCGTAGAATTTTTTTGACCCTTTGATCTCGTACAGATCGAGGATTCTACTCTCGAGTTTGGTCCACATGTCTTATCTTCTGTGTATGATGTAGGCTTGTTCTTCCTCTTCATTCTTGTCGTAGATTTCTTCCGTGTAGTTTTTCCTAGTAGAGAATTCTCCCACAGGAAGCATCGTCATCCTAACTCGAACGTCTGCTAAACTGGGTCCATTTGGATCAGCACGTCTGTGCGAGGGCGATTTTTTGGTTTTCATTGGTGTAGGTAACAACACCTCTTCATTGGTTGGAATAGGAGATTCCAAAGGTTGTTCTTGTTCGATTGTGGGCTCTGGGAGCTGGTCTTCAGGTTCTTCGGTCGTTTCTTTCTCTTCTTTGTCTTCTCCAGCGTCTTGTTCTTTCAAACTTGGACAGTCTGTTTAAAGGTCCCGTTATCCTTGGCATAAAACGCAGCGCTTTTTTATTCCCTGGTAGTGAATCTTTACATAAGAAGGTCCAATGCGGATGATTTCTGGGATTTCCTCTTTGATTTCACTCTCAGCATTCGGGTGCCGTTTTAGCAGTGGATAAATCCGTTTTTCCATTTTTCACTAATTACTTTTGATCCTGTTTCTCCATATTTACTGATTTCAGCGAGGATCATTTTGTCAGGAAACTGATGTGGAAAATTTCGTATGCGCACCCATACTGCTTAGTCTTCAGCCGGGTAGATGTCGTAATGTTCTTTTCCAATCTTGATGCCTAGGGTAGTAAGCTCTTCCACAAGTTCATGGTTTGAACACCGTAGACCGAAATTTTGACAGAGTCAACTGTTGTAAGCAATCTAATGCTTTGGGGGTCGTTAATGACGTTGACGACTGCTGCAAATAGCAAATACGTCTGAAGAGTGTGGAGTATCATGTTCAAAGTCGATGGTAACAGCTAGGTCTTGTTTCAAATCAAGTTCGGACATGATCGCATCGATTCGGTTAAGTTCGGACGAACGAGATCGCAAACGTCTGTACTCCCCAAGATCAGAACTTGGAATGATTATGTAAACTCTAAGGGTGCGTTCACACATGCAACAGAACATCATATCGTAACGTTGTCGCGTATCATCGCCGCATAACAATATAATTGCCATAATAACAAGACATATATTAAACCATATATATTATACATATATTATTAAACTATATATATCATACACATTATTAAACTATATATATTATTGAACTATATATATCATACACGTTATTAAACTATATATATTATGCATATATATCAAAACTATAATTGGGTATATTATAAATATATTATTAAACTATAGCATACTTATTAAACTATAAGGAGCAATAATATAATATTTTATTATAAAGTATTTTGTCACATTTTTATTATCATTTCTTGTGCTTTAAGCAAACAGTGGATAAATATGAAGTGGATTTGATAAAACGAATTTACTAAAAATAATGCATTCACGATACTTTAAAAGTGTCAGGAGGGCCACAGGGAGTCTAGAAGGTTGCCCCCGAGCGAAAAAAGTTTGATAGCTAACCACTGGTTTAAATAATTAAATATTTAACTGTGATTACGTGTATTTCATACCTTCTACTCGTAGTGTATAGTACATCTCAATATAGGAGTGCCCACCTCTCCAAATATGCTTACGAAATACTTGAACGGCCCCAAATCAGGGAAACTTTTTTTTTCCAGACTTTGTCGCCACTTTGCAATGTCTTGTTACATAATTTTTAAATAAAAACTTTGTTTCCAGATACCAACCACAGCAGAAGGGTGGTTAGCAGTATCAAAACAATATAACGATATTTGTAGCTTTCCACATTGCCTTGATGCCTTAGACGGAAAACACGTCGTTTTACAAGCACCCATTAACACAGAAATCGAGTTTTTTAATTACAAATCGGCATTATTTAGTATAGTTATTTTTGCAGTAATGAACGCTAATTACATCTTTTGTACGTCGATGCTGGAGGTCAGGAGCAAATCTCAGATGGTAGTATATTTAAAAATTGTTCCCTGTACGACAAACTACAGCAGAAAAATGAATTGAGTTTGCAGCAAGCAGAACGTTTAGATAGTACACAATACAAACTCTCTTATTTTTTCATTGGGGACGAAGCATTTGCTCTAGGTGGGTGCGCCACTGGTTCCACCAACACTGATCAATGAGGTTCTTATCAACCAATCATATTCCTCTTACCTGTAGGATCCAACGGTGTTAATGCAGTGACCATGGTAGTGGCAGGCTTCTTTTTTACATTCGTCAATATCATTGGTGCAAGTGATGCCGGTGAACCCTTTTGAGCATGTGCAGCGGTAGCTATCTTGAACAGAATGGCACACGGCTCGGTTGCGGCACGGTTGCGAGGCACAATGGTCCGGTAGCTGGCAATGACCTCCTGGAAAGGACAACATAACCAAAAATTAAATAGATTTGAAATATAATGACCCAACGAATCGTGTAACGAGCAACCGCATAGCCCAAACAAAAATTTGATTTCTTGCTATAGGGACAAACTTGCAATCATGCTTTTTCTCTTTTTTTCACGGATTAACGGAAATTAAGTACAATAGAACCTGCCTAAAGTGACCACCTTTGGGACTGGACTGCAATGGTCACTACACACGACACACTTTGGTATAAGCACGACTAAATCCTTACCATCTCTCCTATAACAAGTGATCACCTTATTCCAGTGGTAATTCACCAAGGTAGTCACTGTACTAGGTTTCACTGCACCACATTAACTAAAATTAACTACGCTATAACCTATATTACACACTTGCAATAAAATTAACCACTTTAATTAGAAAATAAGAACGTTTATAGAGTATATACCTACCCTGAGAAATAAATGAGTCCCACACAAATTGATATTTTACGACAATGAAACCATGTAAAACGAGGTACTATTATACATTCAGGAAGAAGAATTTTTATGGTTTCTCGAAAAGTTTAGATTTATTTAATTACATGTAGATCTAATTCTTGCTAAGTAATAAAATTCCGCTAGTTTTATTATTTCAGGTATATTAATTGATATACTGATAGGTCTTAATCAGTAGAATCATATTCTTATACTTTTTGTTGTGATAACTATCAGTTTACTAGCTTATGTCACTTGTTTCGGTTTGAACAATGAACAAATTTATGTCTAGAAAACCGGGTCAAACGAAAAAGCTGACGGCTTAACGACGTAGCTGTTGTTAAGCTGCACATTTATCAACTTCTATATTCAGGGGCGCAGACAGCCACCACGGGTACCCTGGCCCCCCCATGACCACTTCCCTGGGCAGTGGCATAGGCATTTTTTTCTTTTCGGGGAAGGGGATTGAACTCCCAAATGAACAAAAAGTATGAAATAAGAACGCTTTTTTTTTGTACTTACTTATTACTTATTTTACAAGATCACTGCTGAAAAAAGTAGCTATAGTAGACTACTATTGTTTTTAATAATCTAGACAGGCTAATGAAGAACGATTAAAAACTGTACATTAAACAGGGTGTCTACTCACATTCTATTTCAAACTTCCCTGACTTTTCCAGGTTTCCAGACGAAATCTTAATCGATTTCCAGTCACTAATTACAGTAAACACACGATGTACTAAAATTGGCGCAATAAAAGTAAGTTTTAAGGCCATGAAATCGATTAACGAAAACCCCAAAGCCTCAATTACAGTGAATTTACAAATTAAAATGCATTTCTTTACACTAAAAACTTGCACTAATTATTTACAATAACATATCCATTCGGCCCTTTTCGAGTCCATTATAGAAGAATTTCGCTACATAATTGCAAAATTGGTGCTTCATTTTCCATTTCTATTCGTACCGTACTTACTGCCTTTTTATATATATATATCATCATCATATTCAACCATTATCTATCCACTGCTGGATGAAGGTCTCTCCAAATGCTTTCCACACAAGTCTATCCTGAGCAATTCGCTTCCACGTCACCCCAACCTGTTTTCTTATTTCATCCACCCAT
The DNA here is from genome assembly GCA_006491805.2 of Dysdera silvatica. Taxonomy (NCBI): domain Eukaryota; kingdom Metazoa; phylum Arthropoda; class Arachnida; order Araneae; family Dysderidae; genus Dysdera; species Dysdera silvatica. The sequence goes on from QLNU02015003.1 coordinate 89,700,150, forward strand.
CTAGTTTGAGGACGTTTTCTAGGTCTTCGGTGGTCTCTTGGAATCCAGTTCAGAATTTCTGTTGTCCATCGTTGATCAGTTCTTCTTGCAATATGCCCAGCCCATCGCCATTTCAGCCCTTTTACTTTAACAATGATGTCCTCTACTCTAGTTTGCTCTCTCACCCAAGTGTTCCTTTTTCGATCTCTCCTAGTTATTCCAAGCATGCACCTCTCCATGCTCCTTTGCGTTGTCTGTAACTTTCGTATTGCTCCAACTGTTAGACTCCATGTCTCTGATCCATAAGAGAGGACTGGCAATACACACTGGTTGAAGACCTTTCTTTTTAGACACAAAGGCAATTTCCCCTTCAGGATAAAACTGTTTCTTCCAAATGCACTCCAGCCAAGTTTAATACGTCTGTTGAGTTCTTTCATAATGTTGCCATCCATTGAAATCAGCTGGCCAAGGTAAATATATGAATCAGCAATTTCTAGCTCAATGTTGTCAACTTGTATTTTTGTTTCCTCTACGAAATTATTGAACATGATCTTAGTTTTTTGTAGGTTCATCTTGAGTCCAACTTCTTTACTTCTAGTTGAGAGCTCCTGTACCATGTCTTGGAGTTCTGATGGGTTCGTTGAAAAAATAACAATGTCATCAGCAAACCGCAAATGATTTAAATATTCACCATTTATTTTTATTCCCTTGTTATTCCAATTTATCTGCTGAAAAATCATCTGTAAAGCTGAAGTAAAAAGTTTTGGAGAAATGGTATCTCCCTGCCTCACACCTTTACCAATTTTGATAGTTTTGGTATCTTTATGTAACCGAAATTTTGCACTTGCATTTTTATACACACGTTTCACCATGTCAATGTACACATCCTCAATGTCTGTTGATCTTAAAGAGTTGATGACTGCTGATGTTTTAATAGAGTCAAAGGCCTTCTCATAGTCAATAAATGCAACACACAATGGAAGTTCATATTCATGTGTTCTTTCAATTAATTCTCTTAATACTTGAATATGGTCCACTGTACTGAATCCACTTCGAAATCCAGCTTGTTCTCTTGGTTGAGCTGCATCTAATTTTTTCTGCAGGCGATGTGTTAGCACTTTTGTGAAGATTTTATAAATAGCAGGTAACAAGCTAATTGGTCGGTAATTTTTCAAATCCTCTTTATCACCTTTTTTATGCAAAAGAATTACTGTTGCAGAATCCCATTGGTTTGGTATGTTACCGCTGTTAAGACATTTGGTAAAGAATTTTGCAAGTATGTCTTCTACATATTCTCCAGCTTCTTTTAAGATATCTAATGTAATGCCATCATCGCCAGGGGATCTTCCTTTCTTCATACTTTTTATTGCAAATGCTACTTCTTCTTTTAAGATTTTAGGAGCTGTTCCTTCGACTATCTCAGAGTCTTCGTTTAATCCACTGTTTCCCTCATACAGCTTTCTGTAGAATTCTTCAACTCTTCTAAGTATTTCTTCCCTATTTCTTGTTACGGTGCCATCCTCTCCTTTTAATGCAATGATGTGTTTCTTCCCAATAGACAAACTCCCTTTAACAACCCTAAGGCTCTTGTTGCTTTCAATGGCCTTCCTTACTAACTCACAATTGAATTTTCTTATATCTTCTTTCATGTTTTTGCGCAAAGTTTTACAAAGTTCTATGTACTCAATCCTGGAACTGGTATTTTGATTGTCCACCTTCATATCTCTTCGCCTTTTCATGAGCTGTTTCGTCTTCTCAGATAATTTGCTATTGTGCTTTTTACAGGTTACACCACCAATTTCCCCAGCAGTTTCAACTATTGTCTTAACAATGTTTTCATTTGCTTCTGAGATATCACTTTCATCAATAAGTCCTTCCAGTGCAGAAAAGCGATTTTTTAATTCCAACTTGAATGCCTCGGTATTTACTTTCAGTTTCATTAGATCCACCCTCTTACTTACTTGTTTCCTAATGAGCTTCTGTCGTTCTAATTTAGTATTTAAGTGCACTTTACATCTCACCATTCGATGATCACTTCCAGTATTAAATCTGTTCAGTACACTGCAATCTTCAATAATTGATTTCTTGTTTGCCAGGATATAGTCAATTTCACTAGTTCCCCCATTTGGGTGTTTCCATGTCCATTTTCTTTGCGGTTTCTTCTTAAAAAATGAATTCATGATGCTAAGGTTTTCAGCTTCTGCAAATTCGATGAGTTGATCGCCACGTTCATTCCTTTCCCCATATCCGTATTTACCAACCGATGTCTCTCCTTGTTCCTGTTGTCCAATTCTTGCATTGAAATCCCCCATGATGAGCTTGATATGTTGTTTCCCTTTGGTGTGTAACTGTTTGATTTCTTCATAAAATTCTTCAACCTCTTCGTCGGTATGGCTTGATGTTGGTGCATATACCTGTACTATTTGAAGTTGGTATCGCTGGGTTAGTTGAACAACGAGCCTCGCTGCTCGATCTGATGTACTTTCAACTTCCAGAAGACAGTCTTTAATTCTTTTGTTGATTAAGAAGCCAACACCACTTGTTCTTCCAGTTTCCGTTCCTCTATAATAAAACAAATGTCCACTTTTAAGTTCCACCAACTCTTCACCTTTTCTTCTAACTTCACTGAGTCCTACAATGTCCCATTTGATCTTGTCAAGTTCTTCTTCCAATTCCTGAAGTTTTGCTTCAGAAGCAAGGGATCGTCCATTAAACGTAGCCAAGGTCAATAACAAACGGCAGCCTGGGCCATTCCAGTGATTCTTAGCACCCCCTGCTTTCATGCCACACTGACCGCTGCCTTGATCAGGAGCACTCCAGCACCTGGAGACTAGGGGCCATGGTTTCTGGTGTGTCAACATAATGGAGGAATTAGCCATAATTTCACCACGCTGGCTAGACGGGTTGGTGAATTAGCCCTCCCCTTCCGCCTTTCTATCCGTGCAGCAAATATTAATTTGCCACATAAATAGAAAGCTCAGCCTGCACCACTTGAAGGCGGGGTAGGACACTAGGTTACTGGCCTGGCCGGTTCCACACATCGTCACATACGTTCAGCGTGTGGGTCTCCTTCCAGTTAGATACCAGCAACCCTTTTGCAGGCCATATATATATATATATATATATATATATATATATAAATAAAGGAGATTGGCACGATTAAAATTTTTGCTACAGATTAAATAATTCAGTTAAAAACGTGCTTTTTTAAAGTTCTAGTTATATATTTAGCAAGCATTTTCTGAAAAATATATAAAACTTGATAATTTTATATTACTATATTAGTTTTGCGCAAAATGATAACTTTTCAAAGAAGTTTAGTCAAAAGTGCAAGTTTTTCAAAATTTTCAGTGGGCAATGTGGTATGAAAAGCACAGTTCAGGAAAATTATTTTAATAAGTTATTTATTATAACAATGAATTTTAAATTTCCCTGACTTTGGCCTTTGTATTTCAAATTTCCCCAATTTTTCCAGGTATTCCAGATGAGTAGACACCCTGATTAAAAGTGTTCAAAATCATATTAATCTGGATTTAGAAAACAATTTTTCTGTCCTTCCAACTAGAAAGGGGGGACAGGGCCCCCCTACAGCATAGGTCCTTACTAGCGCGGTCCCCTAGACTTTATCCGGTCCCCCCGGGATACAGCTCCTTCTGCCCCCCCCCTCTCGTCAGCCCTGTCTATATTTAGTTTAGACCGAATCTTAGCCAAAATAAGTCACCACACACACACTATATACTCTTAGTATTTCCGCAGAAATTTTCAACTATTCATGTTTAATTCATATAATGATGGCCTCGCATTGAAATCAGCCAATCAAAATCAAAGCCAGTAAAATAATATCACTGCCCCAAAAAATTTTAAACGCTGTTGAGGGTAAGAGTGGATGTGTAAGACAACGAATTTTCAAAACAAAATTATAAATGCGTAACATCTTTCCAATGAGTAAGGGAAGAAACTTACCTCTTCCAATTAACCACAAAAAGCCTTACACAACATTCTAATTAAGCCCGTTAATGAAATACTTTAATCTCCTTCAAAACAGTAGGCGGCCAATCACTCCCAAACGGAGATAAATTTAAGGTTTGACACCTCATACGCCCTTTAATTACTTGCCTTTTCACCTAATTATCTCGCCGTCACAAAAGAGTTCGTGAGAGGAGCTCAACTAATTTATCTACTATTAATTTTAATCAAGAATTTACACAATGAAGGATAAGCGTCGACAAAGGAAAACTAACTCTTTAACCATCCTTCGGACATCGCTGTTCGGGTCTGCTTTTTGTAGATATGGAAAAAAGTCAGGTTTCAATACTTTCAATCTTAGCAATAATTTCTCACGTTTGAATGTAAAGGCACACGTTAGACTTGAGAATAGAAGAAATTACATATTTTGATTAAACAACTTTGTTATTTACTAAAGAAATGTAAGAGGCCAAAACATGTTTTCAACCAAGTTTCGAAGTCAACGCATGTTAATAACCTTTATTTCAGATTTTATCTTATCAACTTGTCCTTAAAAATGAGTTAATTGCCATTTAATTTCAATATTTTTTTTACGTTTAGCTTGAGTTTGCCTGCTGATTTTTATAGGAGGAGGCTGAAAGTTTATAGTAAGATAAAAGAAAATGAAAAACATTACAGAATATAAAGAGGAAAAATCGAAATAGTGTTTTACACGAATTAGCTTCAAACAGGGTGTCTACCCAAATTCTATTTCAAACTTCCCTGACTTTTCCAGATTTCCAGTTGCTAATTACAGTAAACAACATGCAATGCACTAAAATTTGCCCAATCAAAGCAAGTTTCAAGGCCATGAAATCAATTAATGCAAACTCCAAAGCCATTTATAACTCAATTATAGTGAATTTACAAATTCAAAAGCTGTATTAAAAAGTGTATTTCTTTACACAGAAAACTTGCACAAATTAAATATTTACAGCAACATTTCCATTCGGCCCTTTTTGAGTTCATTATAAAAGAGTTTAACTATATAATCGCAAAGCTGATGCTTCATCTTCTATTTCATTTAAAATGTGTATGACTATATATAAGGCAAAGGAGATTGGTATAATAAAAATTCCTTACAGATTAAATAATTTAGCTAAAAACACTTTTTGTTTTTCAAGTTTTAGTTACATATTTGGCAAACATTTTCTCCTGAAAAATATATAGGCTTAATAATTTTATATAAATTATATTAGTTTTGGTGCAAAATGATAACTTTTGGAAGAAGTTTAGTCAAAAATACAAATTTTTCAGTAGGTAATGTGGTATGAAAGGTACAATTCAGGAAAATTATTTTAATAAGTTATTTATTATAACAATGAATTTCAAATTTCCCTGACTTTGGCCTTTGTATATCAAATTTCCCTGACTTTTCCAGGTATTCCAGATAAGTAAACACCCTGTTCGAAGAATATATATTGGGAATTTCGTTTATACATCTTAACGGACTCCCTCGTTTGGTTAAAAAGACTGATTTAACAATCACCAAGCGTTTTCGGCGACATTCCTATAAGGCGATATCAGTTGATAAACAATGACATACTTTTTTTTTTACCGATTTTAATTTTCTTAACTTGCCTCTTAAGCTGATTTGTAAGGCTGAAGCTTACCCACACGCAAACATATAAGAAATTAGAAAAATGTAAGTGGCCAAAAGCAGTTGGACTTTTATCTCTAAAAGAGATCCAAGAATCAAAAAGAAAGACCTGCCATTTAAGATTAGATATAATTTTTGACCAGTACTGTAAATAACTGGTTTATCCAGTAATAACTGAAACTTTCTGTTCTCGTTTGATAATTGCCCCAAAATTTTCAATCCCTTGGTACTGACGGAGTGGATTTTACACCAGTGGTATTGATCAGGACTACAGGAATGAAGCGGTAAAATTGAGCGACCATTTTAAATAACCTTTGCGAACCATGGTACATTCGCAAACGCTCATTCTGAAGCAAGTCAACTCCACCTTGGGACAGTTAGCATGGAGCATTACGTTTCGTCCGTAGGCGAATGGGAATTAAGGTTTTAACTTCAAAACCAGTCGAGGTGAATGGCACACACATTCGTTCATTATATTTTGAATGTAGCTACTACAAATTTATCTTCAATTCTTTTGAGAAATGTCTTGATTTTATGTTCCGAGAGTTGTATGGGTCATGATACAGAATCAAGAACTTCGATATACAGAGATTTAGAGTTAACAATCGTTCAGGTTTCGAACTCTGCCAGAGGCACAGAACTCTGTATTTCAATCTCTAGAATGCAGAACAGGATTTCCACTCGCATTGGTGGGAAAAATTACTTGACTTCTCCAGTAAAAGGTCTCTGAACAATAACAAACAAAATTTTCAATTAAACTTCGGTTTAATTTAAAAAAAAAAAGTTTTAATTGAAAAACGGCTTCACGCTCGAGGGAGATTTAGCTATCCAAATTGAAAATTGGGAAGTTTTTCCCTACACTTCCCCCCCAGTTTGATAAAAATAACGTTTTTTTCCTGATTTGGAGGGACGATTTCAAATTTCCCAACAATTTCAGTTTCTCCAGGTACACGGGAACCCTAGACAACTTACAATGTACTAATACAGGGGTGGGCAAATCTGGTTCTGAGAGCCACATGCGGCTCCTTGTTAAGTGCGGCTCCCATTGAAAATTTAAATATTTTTTTTTTAATTAATATTACAGAACTTTCACGAATTTCGTTAAATTGTCTGATATATTAAGACAGTTTGTGTACGATATTAGGAACAAAGTATTTAATAATTTTCCACGTGTAAAAGCAAATATAATTAATACAGAAGAAGAAAAATTAGAAGAATATAAAGAAAATTTGAAAGAACTGCAAGCAGATTTCAAATATAGGTTTGAAGATTCGAAAAGTTTGAAATCTATATTTGTATATTTGTGAACCAATTTATTTGTAATATTATTGAAGATGAGTTATTGGAGTTATTAGAGTTGACAGGCATTGCAAATGCAGCACAAATCTACTTCTATAATTGAATTCTGGGAACTAGTGCCAGAATTAAAATACCCTTACTTAAAGAAAGCTGTTTACTATCTAATTTTAATTTTTGATACAACATATTGCTGAATCTTTGTACTCCACAATGAATTAAGTTCGTGAATTCGAAATATCTTTCACATTCACCTTGTACAATTGCTGCGGACGGCTTTGACAAATTTTTCACCAAATTTCAAAGGTTTGACCAAAGGCCTTCGTTAAATGTTATACTTTTTAGTAATACATTTTATTAAAATTTTGAAATAATTATTTTGTATTTTCTTTCTCTTAATTATATTTTCTTATATGTATATTTTACACAGCACTTAAGACTTTGGTACAATATGTAACCATATTAATAAATTTAAATTTGTGTATTTAATACTATATAACTATGGTGCAGTTCTTTATAATACATTAAAAACCGGAATGCAGCTCTCATTCACCTCGTACGTGCCCACCACTTTACTAATAGAACACAAGAGAATACTGGTAGGGATACACAACATACGAGGCACGTCCAGAAAGTGCGTTACCGTCGATCTGCCAAAAACGTAAACATAATTTCATGAAAAAAACTTTATAGCAAGAGATACAGCAATATTTCAGTTACGTTTCAACATAATCTCCATCGGAATTACGACACTTGACTTCCCATGGGACCAACATTTGTATAGCTGTCGCAGAAGTCTGTCGCCGATTGGAATCAGCGGGTGATAGCCATCTGCACTTGTGCGTAGCTTTGAAAATATTGACTGGAGGTGAATATCTTGAGGTGTAAGGAAAGACAGAAATTCTGAGATTGAAATCGGGACTATACGGTGGATGTTTGAATACCTTCAAGCCGAACTCCTGCAGAAGATTGTGCGACGAACCGTGTAAGGTCGGTTGTTACAGTGCAACAAGACAATGTCTACGCTGAGCACACTGCGTTGTTTTGAATAGTCCGTCTTTATGCCTTCCGTCTCACAACACAGTTTCTGCAGGAGTTCCGCCGGGGGGTATTCGAACATCCGCCGTATATTCTTGATCTCGCTCCCAGCGATTTCCCTCTTTTCTTACACTTGAAGGTGTCTATATCTGGTCAACATTTTCAAAGTGAATCACAGGTGCAGGCGACAATCACACACTTGTTCCGATTTCTGAGGCACAGTTATCCAAAAGTTGTTTGTCCCACGGTATAACGAATGTCTTAATTCTGGTGGGAATTTTGTTGAAAAGTAATTGAATAATTGTTATCTCCCTTGAAATAAATCTCTCCACGAAATTATGTTCACTTTTTATAGACAGACGTAGAGAAACTTACTTTCTGAACGCAACTCGTAACGTAGTTAGTTAATACGGTAACCAATAGCATAAATTATACCTCTGTATCCAGCAGCACACGAACACGTATAATTCTGTAATGTCACAAGTACACAGGTTCCTCCATTGAGACATGGGTTGCTATCACAGTTATTGGGTAGTGCAATTTCACACAAGGAGGCAGAGTAGCCCACGGGACAAGAACAAGAAAACGTTGGTGCGCTGGTGACGCTAATTTCGACGTTACATGTCCCTCCATTCTGGCACCGCGGCCCCGGGCCCGTGTGGCAAGGATTTAAGTGCTGGCAAAACTCCCCAACGAACATAGGGGGACAGCTGCAAAAGAAAAAAACATATTTTAATTCACACAGAATTTCTTAAAAACTCACTGTTACTCCATACTAAATTCTTATTACCAATATTTCCATGAAAGCAAACCTTAAGAGTAACACATTCCATCATTCAAACGCAAGGTTTCATGACTTTTCATTATTTTCATAATTTTTTAATATTTTATTTATATTGTCACCGTTGTCGAGGATTCGTGTATGGTTCGGCGAGAAATTTTTTGAACATCGCCGAAATTTTCAATAGAATCTGCAAATTATGAAATTACTCCCCATAACTCCTTAAATAAGAGTATCTACCCCCCCAAATTCTGTTTCAAACTTCCCTGACTTTTCCAGACCAAATCTTAATCGATTTCCAGTCCCTAATTACAGTAAACAACACACAATGCATTAAAATTTGCGTAATCAAAATAAGTTTTAAGACCATAAAATCCACTAATGCAAACCACAAAGCCATTTTTAAACTCAATTACAGTGAATTTACAAACACAAAAAATCTATTAAAAATGTATTTCTTTACACTAAAAACTTGCATTAATTATTTACAAGAACATTTTCATTCGGCCCTGTTTGATTTTTTTTATAAAAGAGTTTAACTATATAATTGCGAAGCTAATACATCATCTTCCATTCCATTCCATTTAAATTGTGTACGACTATATATGAGGGACAGGATATTCGTATGATCAAAATCCCTTACAGATTATATAATTCAGCTAAAAAATACTTTTTTTTAATTTTAAGTTTTCTTTTTTTGAAGTTTTAATTATAGATTTGCTGACCTCGCGTTATAAAAAATTAAAATAACGAACAGAAAACCACTGTCTCATTTTCTTCATATGGCCTTGATTCCATTTCCCACTGCTCCACCTAGTTTCTAACATACTGGCGATACTGATAGCCATAACAAGCGGAGCTTCTCTAATGGTTAAAGACGAAAGTTTAAATCTCGCACTTGTATAATTTTAAACGCGAATCATTTTTCTGCGACACAGGGAATTTCACGTTCCCTATAAGGAGTCGCGACCTAAAGTTCACGCACCACCGCCCTAGTCAAACTCTGAAAACGCCCTCACTTTATTTTTAAGTAGACAATTTAATCTTCTTTTCAGGTATTTTCCTCTCAAGTACTTTACAGGTTCTAAACGACCGCCTAGTGAAAATTTCTTCCAGCCATCTTGAATAAAATATAATAGCCATATCGTGAATAATAACTTATACATACAAAGTAAACGAATTCGCAGACTATTCCTTCCATCCTCTAGTTCTATTTTTTTTTCGTTTGTTGATTCAGGGGTTCTCAACCCTACTGCTTACTCAAATTGGTTAACTGTGGGGAAGAGAGGTGTTTTAGAAAGGGGAAAGAGGAAGGGTTGGGAAAGGTGGCTGCTGGTCAGCGCTGTAATCCCAGTTGGCGAACCCAAATTGTAGCAATACTAATCCTGCTAAGCAACAAAACCATGGAAGGGACGCGTTGAGGAAGGATGATATTCTGAGATGAGGTGGAAAGGATACATAAGCAAAATAAAGTTAAGTATCAGTGTGCTGATACTTAACTTCATTTTGCTTATGTATCTATTCTGAGATGCGGTGGAAAGGATACATAAGCAAGAGTGTGCTGACGAACGTAATGACCAAATGCAAACATGGCGCTCTTTTTACTTGTTAAATCTACTGGTATGCAGGCTTGCGAATTCTCAGAAGTAGAACAACAAGGATCGAGAAAGGGATGGGGAAAGGGCTAACTTAGATGATATTGAAATAATGGAACTCATTTTTATCACGTGACAAAAAACATCCAGCCTTGTTAATAACATGGATGGATCTGCTGAAATCGCCTGGGCCTTCTGCCATGTCGAGAACAAGTTCCTGAATCACCTTCTACTCGGATGCGCACAGCAAGAATTTATTCCCATCATTTCTAGAAACGACAGGAAGAAATGCTTTAAGCTTCGTTCTTTTCTTATTTCCATAAATCTAAACCACAAATATACTTACCGATGGCATCTGATGAATAAAAACTAAGGTCGAATGAAAGCAGCGTGACCACGAATGGCCAATGGTGCATTCCGCATCTCCACAGAGAAAAAAGCCTCGCTCGCTCGCTCTTTAATAATCAAACGTTGGGGAACACGTTTCTTAAACGCTTCTTATTTTTTTTTTCTCTTCGACCACAACACAATACCCAAAATCAAAGCGTCACTAAACGCTGGCAGTAAAAGGACAACCAGACTCAAATTCCCAGGCTACCTATCGCAACGCTTATCAACCGTTGTAGAAAGTGAGAAATATAAAATATTCCTCCGGCAAAAAATGAGTTGAAAAACCCGATTAGTTTCGATCGTCCGATTTTAGTTGAAGAAAATGGTTTTCGGTGAACTGAAATTCCATTTTAAAATCCATTTGCGAAGTCAATAAACAGAAGGGAAAAACTAAACTTTATATTATTTCTCGAAAAGCAACTGCCGTGTTGATGATATGGTTCAAGATACAGCGAATTTTTTTTTTTTTTTTATTATTCACTGTATTGAATTTTAATTACGCTGAATTTTGATTTCACGTTTAAATCAAACATGCGTATTTAAATATCATTTAAATCAGAACTGTTTATATAAAAGTTATTTAAATGAAAACTCTCTTTCCGTTCAAATCTGGGAACCTCTATTATGAGACGTGTTTAAAAAAATGGTACCATTTGGTGGATTTTATTCAAGTCAAAAGTACTTAAATTATTTTAAATTGAACAATCTATTATTGAAAATTCAGGTTCTATCATCTAAAGCCTAAGGGTTCCGTTATTTAGAACTGCGATTTTTGATACTACCTGAAACGAAGTTTTTGATAGATTTTTCAACTACTTATATCAGATAATTTTATTTATATATATATATTCGAAAAAATGCTAATAAAAAGTAAAACTTGCACAATTTAGAATAAAATAAAAATCATAAAGTTAGCTGTAAAGAGAAAAAACTTCTGAAAATTATTTAGAAAACAATTCATACTTCTCCTTAAATAAGCTTTGAAAAAATTATATGTATGTATATATTAAAATATCACAATACCAAATGAAGCCTTATCTTCTGTCCAGCCATAACTGGTGCATATATTAAGGTTTACAAATGGATTCAAGTATATTATTTATATGCATGCATATATATATTTATATACCGTATGTATATATTTATATGCACGTATGTATATTTATATGCACGTACACACACATAAACAAAGTAATGTTTTATCGAAATTTCATAACCCGCTATCCCAGACTATTCCGAGCATTGCAGGAAAAATAGAATCCAATTAAATTTATAACAGCTCAAGATCTGAGACGTAGCCAGACTGGGACTATATGGGGCTGAGCTCCTTTAAAAAAATTTTCTCAAAATAAAATATTGTAGAACCTCATTTAAAATTTTTTGTTTTGTACGAAATTGTACATGACAATGGAAATTGTTCTTTAACGTTAAAAATGTATTCAAAATAGCTCTCTACTGTAGATCTTGTGTATGTAATTTTTTTTACATAGGTTTGAGTCTTCATATACTTTATAATAAGGATTGGGGAAATTATAGAGAGGTATACTAAAGTTTTCAATGCAAAAATTACATTAAGAAATTTATTTATTAACGTTAAATATATTATTCTGCTTATATATTTAGTGTTATTAAATATATTAATAAAATACATCAAAACATGTAAGAATTTTAGGCCGATCCTGTAGCCTTTAGAGCCCCCTGTAACTTCTAGAGCCCCGTAACAAGCATTTAGCTACGAGCCTGCTCAAAACTAATATCTAGATGGCATTTTCAAGATGAAAAACTCTGTAACACGGGCAATCGAGACTCCCAGATTACAAGCATCACTGATAGATAAAATTGTATTATTCGTCATCCGCTTAGCAAAGATTTGTTACTTATATTAGTTGTTCCTTCTCGTTCATTTTTTATGGTTTTCTCTACTTCTGCCACTTTTTTTTTTATTTTTCTACGTAGGTGTCGCTACATTCATATGCACATCAGGGTCAGGCCAGCAAATTAACTAACATTAATTGGAAAGTAAATTCAATTTCAGATTAATTGAACAATATATTTTCCAACGCACAAAAGGAAGGCAATGAACTACTTTTCCACCCACGTCCCCATACATATGAACATGTACGTCGCGATCTACATTATTTGCATGCAAATACATATTCTTATATACTTGCTTTTACATTAAAAAAGAAATATTGAAGGGCAGGTAAATCTAATGGGAATAATGATACAATTATCATAACCAATTAAAAGACTTATTCAGGCGCTAATGGGCTAAAAATGAACGTTACAATAAGGACAGACGGTACTCCGTATTTGTTTTATTGAAACAGCCAAAAACATTAACTTTTAAACTCGTTTTCGCATCGAGTCCACAACGCAAGAGATGCATGTGAACAAGGGCTTTTTCACCTGTTAGCTCATTTAAATATGAATTTTCCTCGCGAACAGGTAGGTCATTCCTTATGCATGAATTCATCTCGAGCAAAACGCAATCGCTATTCTGCTCACACCAAATTTCATTTGAATACAGAGTATGAAGATAATTGCACACAACTAATAACTACCATTTCTGCAAAAGATTTGGATCTGCAATATGCGAATGCTTAGAAGGCAATCTAAACCAAACGGAATGAAAATTTTGGGGCCAATTAACAAAGTATGTTAACTTGTACATAATGTATGTTATTTTGCATAGATTATAGCACCTTTAGAAATTTTTCTCCTTGAACTCCTCGCAGACAGGCATTTGATAAAATTAATATATTCAAAAGTTAATTATTAAAGTTTTGTATTGACAGTGTGACTCACATTTAGAGCGCTAGTTAAGACTTTTTAGAACACACCACCGTCACTATTAAGTTAGACCATTTGTAACCTTTAATAATATGGTATATAATAAACAGATAATAATCAAATATATATATATATATATATATATATTCTGAACTTCCAATGTCGCAACGCAAATTTACGAGCGTTTGTGATTTGCAATTACGTAAATTTTAACGCTCGAATACTTTTGATAATATATTGCACATGTGGGCTAAAAAATTGTACATTTTTTTCTGATTATAAGTATATGGTTCGCAACAGCTCTGATACCCCAATTCCATATTTGATTTCATGGTTTTATATAATATTCGTCTCTCCCCATTTCGTTTAATTTTGGATATAAATTGCGCACTAGGGAGACAGGCGTGACCCAATAGAAATACGAGTTATGTAACTCCACCTCCACTTATTAAGTATCCCTAACTAATAGTAGACAAAAAGATAACCACTAAGGCTCAAGAATCCTAGTTTATCACTATGGGTAACGGAGAGGGGGGGGGGTTAGAGCTTGCCTCCAAATTAATCCTCATGTGTAATTAGAAAAGCCAATGGCTCACTGCACAAATGCAAATAAAGATAAATCCGCCACATCCTACAACCCTTGAAAATTATAGGAGAAAAGTTCGTAGTTATCACGAAAATGCACAGTTCATTCTGCTTAATATTTAACTTAAATATTCATATAATGTGCATCAGGCCCGTATCTAAAGGGGGATCTTATGGAACCGGTTCCCCCCGAAACTAAATTTTTAATGGGACTTGGCTACGGCCTTGCATGCTGTAATTGTATCGATACATGCTGTAAAAATTTTTGAACCCCCGAAATTAAATCCTGGCTACGGTCTTGGTGTTCAAGCTGAGTGAAATGAAGGTAAGTATCTTATAATCTGTCTGACACATATCTCAACAGACGTCAAAGAAGAAAAGGAAGTACTATTATCCACGAATTACGGAAACAAATTCAACCCTTAGAGCTTCTCCGTGCCATTATCTTTAAAGATTAGAAGCTGAACATTTTGTGGACTGAGCCGTCTACAGATTGTCACGTCACATTTCAGTACCATTATCGCTAAACGTAACCGCTCTGTCTACAATACTAATTACACAAGAGTAATGTGCAAAGGTTGACCCATGTTATATCCAAACACAGTGAAACTCTTCACTCAGGCAACGCTTAGTCCCTGTTGATCTTTGAAAATGGACAGATTTTTCCAAGACATTAATTCAAGACCACAATAGGAATGCCAATACAACCCCGTCAGTTGCGGCCACTTATCAATGCGGTCAGTAATGGGAGAGGGGGCCCATCTTAGAAACGATGTATGTAGCATTGCATTATACAAGTTGACTTTCAGTTCCGACCACGTTTTCATGTAACAATGATGGACATAAATATATCAAATAGCAATTTCATTTACAAGATCGTTGTAAACACATTGTATATACTCGAATGGTTACCACAAAGGTGTCAACCAAAAAAGTTCTTTTGCGAATTGGCTTAAACTCAGTACCTAGCAATTCTCAAAGGTCCCATAACCGGATGTGCTGCCGCTACCACAAACCGGGAAAACGAAACTACAAAAGCCTGTTCGCATCTAAACAAAACAGGTTGCAATCAAATTTCAAAAACACCGATTAAAGAATAGAGAATTACATCAGCACAACAATTAAAGATGTTGTTGTTCAACCATCATAATCATGCAGAAATAGCCATTTAAATATCAAGAATATTCAGGGATATATTGCATTTCCTGAGTGGCAACGAGTGTGACATGGCACTTCCACTAATGTAAGGAGTTAGGTTCAAGGTAGCGATAGTAGATAAGTAGGTGAAGGACTGCCACTTACTAGACGTCTTAGTGCTTTTCTTCATTTGAATCCCGCCCACTGACACCATCTTCAAGCAGCCTGCATTCTCAAGCCTCGAAAGGTTGTTTGATTACAGCCAAGACAAATGAATAATATGAGATAAAAGACATTGAATCTCATCAAAAATTCATGTCTTGCTGAATTCAAAACTGATTTTAATACAACCAGGGTTTTAACCATAGAATTATCTTTATGGGTTGCTTTATATCATGCAGAGCAACATGAGAAAAACCATTCAAAGAAAGGAGACTGTACAATGGGGTATAAAACAAACCATTAATGCCTTGATTGCTTTAACTAGAATGCATTTCATTAAGTTTTCGTAACAGGAAGGATCCAATAAAAATCACTAGGTATTTGTCTGGAGCTAAAATTTAAGGATCCAAAGGATCCTTGAATCTGAGCTTCAGGAATCTCGAAAAGATACCTTTACATGCAAGATCTAAATGCAAATGCAATATGAAAATCAGTGCACATTTGGATGTCATGTGTCTCTAAAAAAAAGATGGTTAAATTCCGGCTCAATAAAACCCATTGTACAAATCATGAGATCCATTCCTCTTGAGCAAGGTTAAGCATCGCTTTAAAAAGAGATTCAATACCTATTTTGAAACTTTCTACCTACATGAGCTTTGACTTAAAAATTTAAAAGTATAGTTATGTATTATTAACCACTTTCGAGCATTTCAGCTATTCCAGCGAACGTCAGTCCGTTTTTGAAAATTTTACTAGAAGTAGAAAAATTGGCCCCTTTTTTGGCTTTCACCCTTAAAATTTACGGGAACTTAACATCCTTTTATAGAAACAAGAGCCGAAAGATTTAATAAAAAAAAGCCTAAAAATTTAATTACGCCCATCATCCATGATACCATTAATCACTACACATAAACCCACTTGAAAACATGGGCTATTTAAAATTCATTTCCCAAAAATTTAAATCTTGTACGAAAAGAAAAATGTTATAGGCCATTGTTATCTGTAGAAACTTAAGAAACAAGGATTTTTTTCTGAAAATTTCCATTTATTTTACATTCCGTTTTCTTATTATTTTCTCTATCACCTATTCAATCTTCAAAAAATGTATCGCTTGGATACCGCTTGTTCAAGACTGTAAAAAATGGCTGCTCAATGCAAAACTTTTCACAATAGCCCAAAACTGCACAGCAAAATTTCGACATCAAGTGCAAAAGTGGACAAAATGGCTGTAATTCCATGCCAGAATTTCAATCCAGAATCTTTTGTGCCAGAAGTTGCTTTGACGAGTTGATGGTGACATCAAGGACGAAACACCATATTGGAAAAGAATAAAATGAACCGTAATAAAAATACTTTCTATTCGAAGTTAGAGGTTGCTGGATTAGAAAAAATACCGCCTGCGTCCTTTGCCTGACGTTTGAGTTCCAAAGATTTGTTTCTTATCCATCTAGCTTACCACAGATTTATGGTGTGAGTGGTATTAGCGATTTCGGAATTTGGCATTAAAATGTCAGAAGCTTACAGAAGGTATTAACCAAGACATAGTAGACAGTAAGAGGAAAGAGAAATTAAGACAACTAAAGCAGAATGAAAAAAAAGAAAGGAAGAAAATGGAAAAACACAGTATAAATGGTTAATAAGATCAATATTATATACATATCGTGTACATAAATGAAGAGGCCATGGTAAAACTCGATTAATTTATAGCTGAAGACTTCGTTGCAGCCCGACTATCAGTAGCAAGAAATTTTTAATGATAGGATAATATACGTTAATGTTAAAAACACATAAACACAGTGTTCAATTAACACATGCACAGATCATCCAAATACATACGCTAAACACTGGCCAGCCTGGGGGTTTGGAGCAGGGGATCTTCAACCCAGAGCCCGCTTGTGGTCCGCGTTGCACTTTTTGCGGCCCGCCGGCTTATGAAATATATGAATTATTTCGCGCAAAAATAACGCCCGCTATGTTTTCTCCAAATCTCAAACATTTGTATTTTATTCTATTCACATTTTTGCATTTGAAACATCATGGAGCTTAAGGGTTAAACATAGAATAAACTTTTGGGAGGGGCAAAAAAACCCCACAAAATTGGGTGAAAAAAAAATACGATTTTGCCTCTTTTCTAAAAAAATGGGGCATATGCTCCCGCCAGATTACGGCTATGGCAAAGAACGAAAAAAGGTTTGCTGTTGCTCATCAAAAGTAAGACCTGATGCTTGTTTAAAAATAATCAGTGCAAAAAATCTCGCTGAAAAATGTTTGTCACTTTATGTAAATGCATTGTAAATGTGTTTTTGCTTTTCCAGGCCTGTTTAACCTTGCAATCAGCAAATTGTGAATGTAAAGGGAAAAGATAATGCGGACATAGTAATATACAGTGAAACCACGTTAAGACGAACGCTTTTAACCCGAACCTCTTTTAACACAAGACTTCCTGAATCCCGGCCGAACTGAATAGAAATGCTTGCGTTTTTAGTGTGCGTGTTATTTTTTTTTAACACGAACTTATAATCAAGGGGCCCTTAAATAACAAAGCACCTTTTTTTTCTATCTTAAGTTCCATTCTTTCTTCGAAACAGAGATCCACTGAAGGCTAAAATAATGTGGTCTTTTTAAAAAGGGCATCTTTCTTCATAATAGCCCAACAGGGTTGGGTAATCTGTCGCATTGACCAGAATGGAACGCATCCATCGTTTCATTTCGATCACCCACAAATTCACATAAGGGACAGTTGAAAGCTAGTTCATCCTGGCTTGTATTTTATGCGGAACGGTTTTATACTGGATGCCTTCAAATTCTAAGTATAAGAACGAATGGCAAAGTGAGGAAGTTAATATTTAAAAAAAGCTAAAAATAATGCAATTATGGACTGTGCGAAACTGAACAAAACAGAAATTGCGCAAAAACAAAAGGGCGGTTTTAAAAAATGGCGAAAAAATTGCAGCACTTGTATAGTTAGTCATATTGGGTTAAGAGTTGTTCTCAGTTTTAGTACAATTCTTAATCCAATATGTGTACTTACAGTATAAAACAATGGTTTTTCGGACCATCTATTGTACATAATATGGACTTTAAAGATACGTATATATACCATTTATTTTTGCCATGAAATACACCGAAGTACCAGAAAAACTGGTACACCTACTTAATATCCCGTACCCAAATTTTGTCGCTATCTCGGAGATGCTATGTCCCATCTCTCTTGTGCCGACTATAACGCCACGTTCAAAATCACTTAAATCTTGATAACCTGCCATTGTAGCGGCAAGAACCGATCTAACAGCTTTGCCAGACATCTCTTGTCTTATATAGGCGCTGCCGACAGCATCGCGTTACGCTGATTGGTTGCAAAGCTCCGTTATTTGCATACGCACGCCTGTACCAGTTTTTCTGGCACTTCAGTGTAGGAGTAGCAAAACACAATAAAACCTCTGAATATGGACACTTTGAGACTTAAAAACATGTTCGCTATTCAGGATATGAAAATGTTACTATATATGGTATAACATATACAAGAATGGCAAAATATATACAAGACAACCAAAGTGTGCAATGATTCAATTAATAACGCCATCCCTCCATTCCTGATAATACGGACTACTGTTAACACGAAAATTTATAGGTTTTTTTTTGTTTTTTGTCCCGTTTGATGCTCACGTTAACTAAATTCGACTGTGTATATTCATTCCCAATAAACCGCCGGGGCCGGGAAAGTTGCTCCTGCAATTAGTCACTCCAGGTTTCTAAGCATTTCTTATGAATAAATATTTCATTGTGAAAATATTTTGAGGAGAATGCTAGCCGTGAATGCGCCGAAAAGATCAGACCCCAGAACATCTAAATAACATCTGTGCAGAAAATGCCAGTGATCAAGCAGCGTATTCTTACATATTTAAGTATTCATTAATGATCGAGAATTTTGGAACATCGAAATTTTCAGCAATCGAAAAAGGGTATACGGCAAATTATGACCAGTCGTAGAAAGTGCCTGAAAGCCGATTACAATAACACGCGGTGCATCCTCTATTTTTAAAACTGGATGAACTAACATCCATGTTGCAAATGCCAGTCAGCATGAAATTGTATCAGCGAAGTGTACATTATTAGGAAGAATGTACTAATGCTCTTTATGGTTATGCCATAATCGATACTTATATGGATGAACTTTAAGTAAATTCGGTGGGACCAAACCCTTATTTCATAAAAAGTATTTACCAGGTCGCGACCTCATACAGGTTGAGAAACACTAGTCTAGAGGATAGCCCCATCCCTCAGTGTTCCGCATATTTTGTATATATGTCACCGTGACTAGTGATTCTATAAGAACCACTAGTGGATATATGTCGAGAATCCCCTCCGCCGGTTTCACTAAAAGGGCCAGGGATTCTCTACATCTAATAGTGGTTCTTACAGAATCGCTAGTTATGCTACTTTCATGGTAACATATACAGAGAGTGTTTACACATTTTTAGAACGATTTCAATAGAGGATTAAAAAATGAAAATATTTTGTGGGAAAATGGATCTTGCAACATGTTATTATTTCAAATTAAGATTATCGTCTGCTACTTTCAAATTCATTTTTCATTCAAAATGGCGCCTGTAAACAAGCTGTGGATCGAAGGATACGTTTTCGCGCTTTCAGAGGAGAAATATTCTTATTCCACTATTAAAAACGTTGTGAAACGCATGGTATAAAGATTTCTAAGTGCAAAATAAGCAACATTATTAATTGAAAAAGGAAAGACCGTCAATCAGAACTTCTACATAAAAAGAGGACTCCAAATGAATACCCGAACAAGATACATACTGTTGCAAATATTTCTAAAGTGAGATCACTGGTAACAAGAGAAAATCCCCCGACGCAGAAATCAATTGCAAACTCTTTAAGAACTTCTGTAGCAACAGTAAATAAAATAATAAACCAAGATTTACAACTTAAAAAAGCTAAAAAACATAATCTTCACCGTCTTTTGTCGAGACATGTGGTTCAACGCAAGACATGTTGCAGAATCCTGTATGAAAATTACTTATCAGGAGATAAATGGAAATAAGTTGTTACCCTTGATGAAGCATGGGTTTACCTAAATAACTGTAACAAAAAAGGTTCATTTACTATCACAAGCGCGGAGAAAAAAATTTCCAAACTTGGTTCCGAGAATGCAAAGAAAGCTTCAGTAAAGGCTTTATGATTGTCGCAGGTTTCTCTTACAATGGGAAATTAAAAAAAAAAAGGTTAAAATCAACTCATCATATTATCAGGAGAATTTTTTGCATCCAATATTTACAGAAGAAATTCTATTTCTTTATCACGACGATTTTCAGAGTATAAAACTGCAATGAGGTAAAGCCAGCAGTCATACCTCAAAAACTACCACTGCATTCCTTGAAAAAATGAAAATTAATACAGCTATTGCATGTATTCCGTTTCATCATATTCCTGAGAAGTCCCCTGTTGTTTCTCCTATGAACTATTGTGCCTTTGGTCCGCTGAAAAGAGCTCTCTCTAAGCGCAAACCCACTACCATTGATGGACTTTGGAAAGTTGTGGAACAACAATGGCAAGCAGTACCTCTGGAAATATTGCGAAAAGCCCGTCTATCGTTGAAAGTATGATGCAGACTTATAGTTCAGAAACAAGGTTATCAGATGGAATATTTAAAAAAATAATCTTTACATTTTAAACATTAAGAAAATGGCTTCGAAATCATTCTAAAATGTTTACACACCCTCTGTACATTTATAATTTTTGTCTTTCTACAAGAAGTCAGACATTCCACCAAGACCTGCATTTCTAGGGACAGCTCACGTTATACAAAGTTATTTTTCATTATTCAATGCCCTTAGAAAAAGCTTATTAAAGGTACTAGCTATGTTCGTGTATGTATGAGTTCGTGATACAACAATAATAGTAGACAAATGTGCTGCAAGTCTTATCACTTAGCTTTCTATCTTCGCCTTAATAATTCAAAGCACATCTTGTTTCAACAATATTTAAATCCATGCTTGGCAAACCTTTCAACATATCCAAAACATCAAACCAAAAAAGAAATATCCTTAAGTAGCGAAGGCGGGCAGACACGGCCTCCGGTTCTTCAAGGCTACTCCGATTATTTGCATTAATATTAATCTTATTTGCGCCAAACGAGAAATCATGTTTTTCTCACGATGTCCAATCGCAAAATATACATTGCATAAATAACCGAAAAGTGTTCAAAGATGATAGAAATGGTTATTGGGTACACTATGTTCTGCTAGCATGCAGTGAGTAATAAACGAAAGCAATAAATACCTTGGCTATTGTTCTTTTTATATATACATATTTTGTTAAATATAGCCATTTTAAATATATTTTGTTAAGTTTCAAAGTATAATCTATCTGCTTTATTGTGGAAATCCTTCTATTTTTTTTTATTCTGTAGCAAGCTTTGAAATCACTATCAAATTTCAATAAACCCGGGAACAGAAGAATTTTTTTTTTTTAATTTAAAAAAAAAAATAGGGCGCAAGGACATTAAAGGTCCTTTGCGCCAGAATCTAGAGTTTTCCGAGGAATTCGAACCTCCTTTGCCTAGGAAACCGAATTAGGATAGGCAAAAACAGCGCACGTTCTACAGAAATAGGGTATTGGAACCAGAATGAACGCTTCGAAAGACGAACCATTTACAGGTACGCCACAGTAAGGCAGAATAAAAATTGTCTCTCGGCATAATTATTATTGCATTTCAACTCATAGTATGCAAGTGAGATCAGCAGTTACAATCATGCAACTAATTACACGAACATTTCTCAAAACTCCTTCACGTCAAATATTCAAGTTGAATTTAATCAGTTACCAAGAGTGTGTTTCTACGACGCAAGAATGGTAAAGTTCATGCTGCGCCGAGAGCTATACAATATTCCGCGGAATCTGCGCCTCTGCTGCGCCAAGGGCACTAAAAGTTCATTAATATTTTTAACACATTGACTAATGTTTAAGGGGGCCCCCTTTTCATCAGGCAAGCTTACATTCTGGACAGCCCACAATTGCCGTTAGGAAGTCGAACCCTGGTTAATGGCAGGATGGGCGAATGCTTTACCGTACTCCACCGCAAAGCAGTGGATCCACATTTTCCCCATGGAATCCGAACCTCTTAAGGCCTAGAGAGCCAACTTCTGGAATACCGGCAACCGTTAGTCGTAAAGGTTTCTTTCTCCAACGGTTAGCGGTTAAAGTCGCATTAACGTCAAGCTTGGTGAACGCGTTACAACTGCGCCAACGCAGGGGCCACAGTTACTAAGAAAACTGGAGTTGTTATAAAGTAACATTCAACGGACAAAATACTGAACCTACAGAATCCAATTTACATACCTGCGTTGATAAACGACCGTTTGAGCAATGTGACAGTAACAAAAGCAATCACTTATTCTCGACTAATGATAGCGCTAACTAATGCTTCGGAAGCGCGCTGATAACGATGAAGGTTCTTTTTTATTCACGTGATATAATCAGTTGCATAATCGCTTTTTCGTTAATTTATCTACTTTTTAATTTTACACTACACAAAATTTCTGTGGTACTAATTTGCTAAGGAGCCATTAACATGCTTCTCTCATAAAATAAGGGACAGCTTACATAAAGAAATACGAAAAACTGACAAAGTTCAGTTACAGAGCTTTCTTTTGCTACATGTAATTTTGCCAGTGAATCTCAGCTCATTTGAACTTTATATATAATATATGATAAGTAATTTATAAATTACATAAATCATGAAATGAGGTGTTTTGACACGTTCTATCGCTCCAACTTGAACTCATTTGACACATCATTTAAACATTTGGTGGGTTGTAAAGAAAAGAAAATGGCGTCATCCCACGCTGGAGTCGAACCAGTGATCTCTTCATTAGAACCGAAGTGTCATGCTAGTTAAATCCAGAACAATGGGCGGATACAGCGGGTGCACCCCCGCCCTTTTAAAATAAAAATTTGCACGTATTGTAGGTCACTACATTAATTTCCAAGCTCTGCACCCCCGGGCTAGGATAGGCTTACCTTAATCTAAGTTTTCGCCCCCTCCCCCGAAATATTTTACAAATTAGTCCTTGGTAGGGAAAGTGATACGTTATTTTTATGTTTATGTTTGCTATAATATCATTACTACTCTTTTGGATGACAGAGGAGGGGATATATTAATTATGCAATTTACACAAGCTATACGTTAAGTTATATACTATGTCACATTAGCAATGGAACAATGGAAAATAGTAATAACCTGATATGAAACATACAAACATCAAAGAACTTTCCAAATTGATGGACACCAGATATCGTAAAGAAAACTAAATAACGAAGAACAACAGTCACGTAATTTGATGTCACGTGATTGCAGATGATGAACTCAATTATTAAAAATAAAGTAAAAAAAACTGGAATACTCTTAAAGAGTGAAGCGTAAAAAAATTCAATTGCATAAAAAGAGAGTCAAATGCTTCACCCAATCAAACGGAAATATTAAAATGAATTGATTATTCATAATTAATCATGCGTCTATTACTGATCAAAATTATTATTCTTATAAGTCGTTAAAGGCAAAATTATGACAAAGTTAATAACTACAATTTACTGGACTTCAATAATGAGTATTGTTAATTGCGAACATACTTCATGATGAATCATACGTCTTTATGGAACCCAAATAAATCACTGTAATCATGAATAGAGAAAATGATAATCACTCTCTAATAAAAAATGACTATTACAGTAGAACCCGAATTATCCGAAATAAAAAAGGTAAATCCGATAATCCGAAAATTCTATTTTCGGAATGAAAATGCAAGGAAACTACAATACATGCTAAAACACGTTTAATTACATATTGCTAAACTACTATATTGATAATGAAAACGTCAAAAAATATACGCATGTCTTCATTACGATATTTACTGCTCTTTGCAAATGGTCCGATACCTTTGTATAGGGTGTGGCAGAAAGGATGAACGTTTTTGAAATGGCTAGAACTCACCACCAAGTGAAGTGAGAGATGCGCGGTAGGCGGTGTTGGGTTCGTGAAGTCTGGGCATTTTTTTTAATTGAAGCCATAAAGCCATGAACGATAAAATACCGCGTTTTTGCATACGACTCTTTCGTCAAAAATAACGAGTCTATTACGGTAGGTCAGCGTGAGAGTTTTGTCGCCATTTCAATATTCATAGAAATAAGTTTTTCCCGCTCGCAACAGTATCCCTACGTTAGGTTTCAGCACTTCGTACACGAGGTACACTAATGAGTAAAAGACCGTCGGGGGCTACACGAACGGTACTTACCCCCTGAAAATGTGGAAAGCGTCAGACAAGCTTTGCAACTCACAAGAATAACGCTTTCGGAAATGCATCAGTGATAATGGACACCACATGGAAGATGTTTTCCACATTGATTTTGTGAAATGCTATTTCAATACGAACTCAGATATGTTAATAAATTTCTTTTCAAGAAAAAATTAACGATTTTGTGATTTTTTAAAAAAATCCCGTCCTTTCTGCCTCAGAGATATCCGAGTATATATCCGATATATACACATCCTTGTGCATGACCTATAGTTACCGTTTGTATTGATATCTTTCTTAAGGCCGGGATGGACTATAAAACGAATAGGAAAAATATTAAAAGACTATAAACTTAAAAAAATACATTAATAATAAAAATCGGTGTAGCTGTTCAGTTTGGTTAACCCAAGAGCTAAGATCAAGAATTAAAGCACTCCAGGACTATGAGAGTAAGTCGACTGGCTAAATGGTGGAAGAAACTTACAAGAAGAGAAATAGAACTGAGAGGGAGATGGCTAGCGGACACGAACTCCCTTATACAGTCTGGAGGACACTGAATAGGATGAGAGTTGGGGTATCGAAATACGAGGGTTGGAACTTTAATAGTGGCAACTATTTATTTACAATTGATACAAAATAGATGCATGTTACCAAGTTTTACTGTCCCTCAATGTAGTCACCCTTTGCCAGCGATGTGGAAATTGTAGGATAACTTTGGCAATGCCTGTAGTGTTGATAGTTCGAATGGACCGGTCTACTGCCTGAAGAATCTCTGGAACAGTTCTGAAGCGAATGCCACGAAGGGGTTAAGGGGGGACTAATCAAGTCATAGTCACAAGGACTTAAGTCCTTGTGACTATGACTTGATTCCTCATTCGCTTCAGAATTCTTCAGGCAGTAGACAGGTCCATTCCAACTATCAACACAGCAGGCGTTGCTAAAGGTATCCTAGAACTTCCCACATCGCCGGCAACGGGTTGTGCACTATGCAGGTGACTACATTTAGGGGCAGTAAAACTTGGTAACATGCATCCATTTTGTGTCAACTGTAAACAAATAGTTGTGACTATTAAAGTTCCAACCCTCGTATAAGACGAACTTGATCAAGTGGGGCCTGTCAATTGAAAGGAACATGAAGTGCGACTATGGAGCAATTCACGACAATAACACACTTGCTGATCTGTCAGCAGTTAACGAAACTCTGTACAACAGACCACTTGCTTCAGGCCAATGATTGATTGATTGATTGTTTGGCTTTTTTATGGCGCAAGAGCATCTGGGCTATACTGCGCCAAGCTTCAGGCCAATGATTAGGCTGTAACGCAAATTTTTGGAAATGTAAAGTCTGAACTAGACACCGAAAGAAGAAATCTAATTTCTGTAACGTTCGGATAAGTAGAGTTCCATTTTAATCATCTTTTCTTTTTTAAATTCACAATTTTTCTGATAATTTAGCCGACGTAATTCAAATGCACTTTTATGAAAGGACACTTAAATTTATTCTATACCTACAGGAACGTAAACCATGGTTATAAAACAGAGATTATTTTTCAGTGGCATCGTTGTATTTTTCTAAAGAATATAAATAATCGCGCACCGATGGCGATCCTGAAATTTGAATAGAAATCCATGGACCACGCCTGTTTTCTTTAGAAACCAGTGATAAACATGATTACACGGGTCAAAGCTGTCTTTTATGGCAAGGTGTGAAGAAAATGAGGTTCCCCACCCCATGCATTTATTTATTTATAAGGATTAAAAAGACCTAAAAATTTATTGGGTTGTTAGTGCGCATGCGTAGTTAGTAAATAAGAGCATTTCGTTCGAAGGATGTACAGAGCTGAAGCTGCATTTCTTCTAAAATAAATGATGCACCATTATTTCAGCAGGCCATTTTCCGAATATTCTGTAGGATCATTTTATTGAAGTGTGGTTTTCCACGCGCATTGTTACTACCCGTGAGGGACACCTCCGAATCAGGGACACCTCTATTTAAGGGACAATTTTTCTGGTCCCCAGCCCCTTTGAATAGGGACACGTGTACCTCCGAAGAAGGGACCCCTTTATTTAAGGGGCAGAATATCCTATCCTGTAGATGTCCGGTATTGGAAGCCAATACAGCATTTTATTACTGTTTCTATTTTACATCCCAAAACTTCAAACCAATAGGATGGGACGTATGATTTACGTGACCAACAAACCATGTATTAACATACAAACTTACTAGGAATTAGAAACCAGTAAAGAATATGGCAATTATAACCATTAGGGCGCATATTCGTCATTGGAGAAAATTTAACTAAAGATAGTTATAGCAGTTAATTATAATAAGACCTCTGCATACCCTGCGAACAGGGCCGACGAGAGGGGGGCGGCAGAGGCTGCAGCCCGGGGGACCATATGAAATGTAGGGACGCTGGCAAGGACCAAAGTTATGGGGGGCCCGGCCCTGCCAGACCAGTTTTGCTCGTCAGAAGGCCAGAAAAATTGCCCTGTAAATCCAGATTAATAAATTTTTACATATTTAATATAAAATTATTTAATTATTCTTTATTATCCTGTCTCGATTATTAAAAAAATAAATAATAGTAGCTTGGGCTAGTTCCTTTTTTCAGCAGTGATTTTGTAAAATAATTAAGTAATAAGTAAGTAAGTAAAAAAAAATGCTTTCTTATTTCATACTTTTTATTCATTTCGGGGTTCAACCCCCCCCCCAAAAGAAAAATATCTCTGCCATGGCCGAGGAAAGGGGTCATGGGAGCCTACGCTGACTCTCGGCGCCCCTGAGAATAGTCATGGGATAAACCGAAACGGGACACGAATAAACACGTGATCTTCAACCTACGATTAGCCTCTGTTGAAGTCGATAATAAAGGGCTGGAACATGTATGAAACTAACTTGTTGTTAGCAGCAGCAGCAGTCTTAACATGAGAGAACGGTATCATATTCAGTGGACTCTCAAATTAACCACGAATTTTGTTTCACGACCGTATTTTGAGGATCGCACATTCCGAATAACGCCTTTTCTTATTTAACGACGTTTTTATCCGTCACATAACGTCCTTAATGGGGAAAATAACTGTATATAGCTCTTGTACGTTTGTTACGAAAAGCGTATACTGTATAAAATACGCATATCATGAAATATATACACCAAACTCTCTCTCACAATGAAGACCCTCCAATCAACGGTTACTTACATTGCGAGGTAATGTTTTGTTTTGTTGTTCATGTAAATACTTCACATGCATTCCGAATAACGTAGTTTTCTGTTACACAGCGATTTTTCTCCTTCCCATGAAAGTCTTTATTAGGAGAGTTTAAGCTAAATTGTATGAAATATACGGACTACAATACATTGAATGCAGGTATACTGACAGCATCAGGAAAGGGAACCGTAGGATTAAACCTAGGAAGTACTCGATTTGGTTGATAGCAATGACACCTCAAAAATGTTCACAAAAAATCGAAGTAGCGAACATACGGACGTCCTTTGAAACCACTAGTATGTATGTCTGCATTCACTGAGGTAGGCGTCACGCCTCATAATCACATCATCTTGACCATCATCACAAAAAGCACTAGAGAAGGTTGTTAATCGGACAATAAAACCATCAAATGGTTTTATCACTTATAATTTGGGTTAGTCTTGTGTATGATGATCATACCACCATCTTCAAGAGGGAGTTATACTCCAGAGAACAAAACACCGGCATCATCACATCAAGTGCAAGCAAGCGAGCTCTCCAATTCCTTGATGCTTTTCGCCAGATGGCGTGACAAAGATAACCACGGTTCACCATGCGCCTTCAATGCCGTAAACTACTCCTTGCAGACATATACAAAAAGAAGTATTACGAGAATAGAGTGGTGATAATATTTTTTGTAAGCTTTGTTAGTCCTCCTCGCCATTGTCAGATTCACAAAAAAGCTAATTCTTGTTTGATGGAATTCCGTTCCCGTGGATCGTAGCCACGGGGTAAAGTAGACCCCAACAAAGAGGCGCTTGAACAATTCGTTTTGCGGCAAATTAGTCCCGCGTGGCGTGCGAATGTAGATTCCGGGGGATATTTCTTTGTTTCACTAACGGCAAATGTCATAAATATCGGTTTTTCTTTAAGTGGGGTAAATTTTATCCCTCGTTTTTCCTAATCACAGAGGGAAACACTGGAATTATTCTGCTTAATGTCCAGTGCGATTTAATAGAGTTGGAAAAAATTCCAATATAATAACAGAAACTGTGCGTGAGCAAGGGAAGTTATCATGATTATTTCCTGAAGAAAAAATCCGTCTAATTACGATGAAACAATAAATCGATTGTGTATCTCACATACGATTACATATCGTTGATTATCAACTGTTTTAGGAAACCCCTACCGAGCTTACATTCGCAACAACACTCGAAAATGATCAACGCAATTATTCCTTTTGGAATTAAGTCAATTCACATCTCCCCCCCACCCCAATCTTTGGGTAATTGTTTTAAAATATGAGCTACTGAGAAATACGAATGTTACGTGGCTTAATTCGAGATGAAAATCTTTATAATTACGTAATTGACTAATTAAACATATACAAGCAAGTGAAAGAAAATCGCCTAAGGTCGATATTTAAATTTAGCGGGTTTCAATTAACATTAATTCGCAACTCTAATCCGCAACTTTGTAAACCGCCACTCTCGAAATTGCAACTCTCTCCCTCTCTAATTTTCGAGTAACTCAACTAGGTTTTCAACGTTAACAATAGCTATCATTATTGCATTTACGGAAGACCTTTACCTTGCCCTTTTTATTGCAGACAGACAGAAGGGCCAAAGGCAATAGATAGTTCATTATCTTTTGAAGCCCGCTATTAATAATATCAGCATGAAATGGAGCTTAAGCCTAATGAACACATTCGGAAATGAGAAATGCACGGCATCCAAATCATCTAAATACAGAAGATCTTCGTTCTTGCGGCACCTATACAATCCTTAACAGCAGTTGTTAATCGGGAAAGCGTAAGGCGGATCTCCCTTTTATTACAAGTATGTACACAGCCATTTTTAGTGCTAAGAGGAGAATGTGTAAGAGATCATTACTAAATAATGATCACTAACACGAGAATGTGTTAGAGATCATTACTCAATAAGCATTAGGTTCTTTGTCAAACCACTTGAAAATGATCCTCAAACTGAGATTAGGGATTTTCACTTTGTTCAGAATTTGCACACCAAACCAGAGTGGTAAATCACTCGAAATGAAACTGATTATCTTAATCTGGTTTCCAAATCACGATACACTTGAAAATACGATTATTAATCTACTACGTTTCCATAACTGACTTCTTTGGATTCGCTACTTTACCGTTTTATCTCAAACTTAGTTTTGCGGTGGCAAAAATTCTGGAAAAGGCGTATTTTTAAGTGATATTTTCCCCGCCCAACAAAATTTCAACCTCAAAAATCAAAAGATTGCTTTCCCCCTCACCGAACTTTGGGAGTTTATGAAACATTTTGCCAGTATGGCTGCCCATATATCGGCCAAACGTACACAGTTTCAAAGTAAAAGTGCCTTTAAACATAGCAACACCAAATGTTAAAAGAGCACCAAAACTGAATAAAAAATGCCGAATTCCAAAAGTCTTCCAACGCTGCTGACTGTTAATAAAAGAATCACAAATTTGCCTTCAACAAACCTACTTTACTAAATCAACCTAGATCTCCATTTGGACTGTATTTTCTGGAAGTATATCGTATCAAAAGTAACTCTTCCACTATTATAAACGATCATAAATCCACGCCCCTTCTCAGCCGCGCGTGGACCGCCCTACTATCGGAGACCACACCAGAGACAGAACCTGGGAACACTGACTGCAACCAACTCCTAAAATAACATTTCCGAAGAATGGCAGCACGCCTCGTGTTTACACAATGTTGTTTATCTCCTGATGTAGAACAGCGCTGGACTGGGTTGAAATGCTGTTTTTTTCGTTTTTTGTAGGCAATAAATACGTTGTTTATATTTTTATTGGTAATAACGATACGCTTGCCACCGATCCAGCGCACTAAGCTTTTCCTTATGTTTTACGGAGGAAGGACAGCAAAGATCATGCAAGACTGGGACTTCTGGTTTTCCGAAGAATTTAATTCTCTTAAGACCTAGGAAACCAAACCCCAAACTGCAGTGAGCAGTTAGTCGGTAAGGGTTCTCCTTTTTCACCGTTGGAAGTAGGAACTCGGCACGCCAAGAGAAAACGTTACCATTACACCAACTAACGCAGGGTTTCCACTGGGATTCGAACTCAACACCGCAACTGCTTCAACCTTTTCAATATTTTTCGGTGCTTGAAGTGTATGTTCCCTAACGTTATTTAATTTTTACTAAAGTATGCGCCGTCTACGAAATATTCATAATACTGAAGTAACGAGACAAAAACATGGTGGTTAGATTATGAGACAGCAACGCGACAATTACGCATGAAAACAAGATACTGTTTGACATTGTTGAGATGTCAAAACAATAAATACGCCTTGTGTTCCCATTTCATGAAAGTTCAGTCAGAATGGGAATCCATTAGCTATCCTATACCAGAGAAATCTAACAGATGGGAAATGATAAAAAAAGCAGGTCACATTACAAAAAAAGTTTTAAAACGTTTTTCCTCAAGGCGGTATGGACAATGAATACTTCAAACTCATAGAAACCATTCATTAATAGTAAACAAAGATACATTGAAGCTTAGTATTATCTCGAGATCATTACACTGAATGAAAGATCGATCTTAACTGGGAAGAGCTGAAGCTAACTATAGTTGGCCAAAATTTCAACAGCAATTATCTCTTAATCGTATTAAATGGCCCATGTTAATTTTAGTGGATATTTGAAGACCATATTGGATATCTCTAGACCGTAGCAAATATTTCTGACCATCGCTGGACATCTTGGAAACCCTTTGGGTATCTCCAAACCTTGTCGGACATCTTTGAATTTCCCTGGACATCTTGCAGGCTCGTCGGGTATCTCCAAATTTTGTTATCTTCGTTTTAGTTAACGTCAAAATTCTTATAACAGAAAATATTAATTCAATTTTAATAAAGTTCGATAACAGATTCGGTTCTACATGTTTTAACAGAACTCTTCCAAAACACGTATCCCTGCCATCTCTAAACTTCATTATAAATCTCAGAAACTTAATCGTTATCTTAGTTTATGATAACTAACATCCAAATTTTGATTTTGATAATTAGGACATTTGGGTAATTAGTTCTTAACTTCTGAATGCAGGAATCGTATGACTTAGAAACAATGACCAGCGTGTGCTCTAAAACTTCCAGAAAGGGTGAAGTATCTGTAATAAATTTGTGTGTAGGAGGGGGAAGCAAACGACCAACGAATTGAAACGGCGCGGTTATTTTTGTTAATAATTGAATGAGCGTTATTCGACCGTTGGCTTTCCGGATAATAGTTATCGACAACGTTCCCACGCCGGGATATCCCACGCGTCATTACACATTCTCGTTGTTCCAACGTTCATTTCCTTTTCTTTCATGGACAAGATATATCAGTTGTCAACTCAGGAAATGCGCGAACTATTTCTCAAAAAAAATTCTACCTTAGAACAAAAATAAATATTGTTGAGCAAAGGGAAACCTTTGTTCCAAATGTGAAAGAAGTGAAGTTTGAGAGGAACACATAGACACAAAACAAAACTCGTATAGACTTTACGTAAAACTGCTTCTAGCGGAAAACATACGATCCATTTATTCGCGAGCGGATCCTGAAAAGGTCAGAAACTTCAAGAATTTATGGGCGGTTTGCATCGTGGAAACTCCCATTATCATTCGTAGCTAAAAATTATCCACAGTTAAGATACCAACTGCAAGCACCTGTGGACCACATACCATATATTTCACAATTTAAACACTGGCGGAAGCAGTTAGAAAGACTGTATTCAGTTTCTGCCGAGGCTTCTTTTAATTAGAAATGCTTAAACGGACGAAAAAAGAGCAACCGAGATAAAACAGATTTAGCAACACACACACTGGTATTCGAAATCAAAGTAGCAAACATCAGACGTTCACATTGTTGATAGTTTCTTATCCAGAAATCCACATAAATTTTAGATGTACATTTTCTTATGTATTCCTTCAGACACTCAGAAGTAACATCGTATTATACAACATACGTAAAGTGCATCTCATTCCGTTCTTTATGTTCTCAGTAGGTGCGTAGAATCATTATCATCTGTGAATGTATTTCTCCATTCTCATTCTTTAAAAGGAATGCATTCTTTGAATTAATCGTTCTTTGAACATGATTCGGACTTTGGGGTTTGAAGTCATTGAGCCATACACTGATTCAATGAATGAGAACGAGAAATAATGGTACAACAAGAAAGATCATCCTTTGGGAGAATGATTCATCATTCAAATCACTTGAATCTTTTGAATCACTCCAATACTCTTTGTCCATCTCTAGTTCAAGAACGAATGCCATGTCTACACAATTTATATGCTTACTGAACTCGATTAATCACAAACTGTCATGAAGACGTCACCAAATTCTGAATAATTTAACAAAAAATACTTCAAACGATATTTTTAGAAACAAAACCTTTGAAGCAGCTACATAAAACGTCAACAAGTCCAGTGTAGTGAAACTGAGAATCGGCAAAAAACACTGTCAACAAATTACAGTATCATTCAGCTAGAACAAATCCCGCCATCTTGCTCCACCCCTTTGTCTTACAACTCTTTACGACACGGATGGCTGCGTAAGCTTCGTTGTGATGGACAAAATGAGATGAGAACCCACGATAGAATCACCTATCAATTAGACCTATTATAACGGGTCCCTGGTGATCTTTGTTCCCAAACTTGGTGGTAGAATGGTATAGAGATGTAAGGGCGAGATTAGAGATGTAAGGGCGAGATTAGATATGGAAGGGTTAGTGGGTTCCCATTATTAAGTACAGTTGGTTTGTGTGAAAGCGAGATCGAGATTGAAGGCCATAACCTGTGCTCGGTGCGTTTCTTTCGTATAACCAACAATTGGAAACAGCGTTTCTGATGACACTACGCAACGAAGAGCACACTTTACGTATGTTTTTGGGGATTTGTTTTGCTTAATATTATTGAAAAACAATATTTTAGAATGAAGTTATTGCATTGCTATTAGTCATGCAAAATCATTGCATGATTCGAAAAATTCATTTAAGTTTTAAATAGTTTTCAACGAAGACTGCATGATAAGATGAAACTAAGTCGTTGCCAAATTTGAGTTTTAAATATCCCTAAACTTTTTTAAAAAAATATGCGCACATTGTATTTTTAAGAATTTTGTACCCAAACGATATCCACAAAGGATGGCAAACGATTTCTATATCGATATTTTAATTGAATAATTCAGCCCAAGACCACACAGCGCAGAAATGACGTCAAATCATTGCAGCAGTACAAACGAAATACATTGTCCCCAACAGACGATTTTAGCACCTTGCCAAAATATGGCGGTGAATTCGGAAACACCTATATTACAAATCATTTCAAGGGCGAATGACCAAGCAATATACTGTAAAAACACGCGGGTGCTAACGACCGATGCAGTCAACTTAATTGTAACTGAGCCAGAGTTGATATACATGCCTCGTGGTGCTACATCTACTCCGGAGAGGCGCAGGTTTCTAAGGTTCACTTAATAATTGCTTCGTACAATTACGAACACGAAAGATGACTTGAGGTTCATTACTATGCAGTCAGATAATTGCCAGGTTCCATCAGACGATGTACATTGACAAAGATTAACGGGGAAAAACGAAAATAATTACTAAGGACGAAATACTTCCGTCAAAGTGCTGGGAGCGAAAAGCATGATGGGCGTAGTTTAGAAAGAGGGCTTTTTCCAATATGCTGATGACTACGGCCATGATGGCTCAGGTGGTAAATGCCCAGGAGCGTTTGGACATAAACCTACTTATAAGTATAGATCGCTAACCTAGTGTTCAGGGTAACAGGTAGAAAACATCTAGTTTTTCTTGGGGTATTCATACAAATAAAATGACAAAGAAGTTTGTACATGAGGTCTTCAGACAGATTCACTTCCTTGATCATGTAGCAACAAAGAACGTACCACAGCAGCTTTTATGAAATTTAAATCACGTCAAATGTTTAATGGAAGGATTACATCGCTACAATCGCATAAAGGAATAAAAATGAATTCTCCGATATAGTTTTCTCCATACTGGCTATTCAGGGATATTTACTGTGTGTACAGTGTGTTTTAACTTCGGTTCGTAATCGTAGAAAGATCCACAACGTCACTGATGTCAGATACGAAGAACAAAATACTACAAGTCTAAGTATTACACCCATATACACGAAAGTGAGCGATGCTACATAACCTCTGATTGTTTAGAATTCCAAAAGAAAGAAAGAAAGGTTGAGAGAGTCAAAAAGATTTTGTCAAAGTTGTCTAGAAAAACAGCCCTTAATATACAGTTATACATGTTGAGACAAGCAGAGCGCCTTGTCATTTAGTGTGTGAAAAATATGAAGTAAAGTCCAGGACAATGTGGATCAGATTTGCATTAGAAATTAAAATTATAAATATACACAATTAAGAGCAATTTACTAAATATACAAAGCGACAACGAAAATACAACAAGTATATGTGAAAACAAATATTTGTGAATAAATATAGCGTAGGTCTGCGTCATAAATTAAAATATATACAATCAAGAGATAGTTATAAAACATACAATGTGATAACGAAAATGCAAACAAATAATTGTGAAAATATTCAAATTTTCGGAAATTATAATTCATAATGCAGTGAAAGGAAATGATAAAATATATCGGATGCAATATGTCGAGTGAAAATATATCGAATGATAAAACATTCGAATGAAATATATCGAAAACGTTTGATAAGATATATCGAATCCAGAACAAACGTCACTCTAGCATTACTATAAATGTAAATGAAGTGATCACATTTGGTCAAGAGAAAATTCAAATTTTAATTTCAAAGTAAGATAAATAAATTTTTTAAACAACGATATGCATGAAAACACCTTTCTTTTTCCAACACATTCATCTTGTATGTATTTCTTAAGGTTTTGTTTGTGCGTTTACGGCGCAAACCCCGCAATGGTCAAGCTGTGCCTGCAGTTTTTTGAGAAATCCGAACCTTTTCGGTCATGGGAACCAAACCCTGGACTGCAGTGGACAGAAAAACAATACGCGTTATGCGATACCATTGGGAGTCTAACTTAGGTGAACAGCACGACAGACGACTGCATTACTACCATACTACCGTGGGGCAAAGGACCCCCTTTTTCCCCAAGGAATCTGAACCCCTTAAAGCCAACTATCCTCAAACTGCAGTGAGCAGTGTTTTCAGAAGCTTTCATTTACACATTAAGCTAGATTTAGTTTAATATTGAAGATATTCCATCGAAACTATTCTTCAAATCTTAGCAGTTGCATTCTGTATCGTTCATTTGATTGGTACAGAACAGAGGTTTTAATGTTTTTTGTCCATAGATCCCTTTGACTGCCCATGTGAACTTTCATACTAATAATTGTCTAAAAAATAATCAGAAACATAATTGAATATGGTAGAAATTAATAAGGTAATTAATAGTTAGGTATCGAATGATTAAACGTTCAATATAGTTAATTCTCCCGTTGAGGACATGCAAGAGGAGGAGGAGATAAAGCATCGTTAAACGGAATTAGTAGTTAATTAGAGCGACAACATTGAGAGAACTTAGCGCAATACCAATTTGTAAAATTTAAAAAAAAAAAAAACTCGAGAAGTTTTAATGAAAACAAAAACAGCAAGTGTCAAATACAGATGAAAATCCAGCAAGACTTGCGTCGGGATACAATAATCTCCCTTCACCCTAAATCTGATCGATCACCAATTGAAGTAAACGATCTAATACAAATAAAAAAGACAAGGAAATTTATTATTATCCAGAAAGGCAACCTAACATATGCGGAACTCAAAACCTTCACCCAAAAGATATTGTAATTAATCACAGTTTATCCCTGTCCGGCTCGCCACCGTCTCATGAAACAGCGACTGCTCCAGGCAAGATCCATTCCATGAGAGGTTTTTCCTTGGAGAAAGGTGTCATCTGCTTCAATCGTTCATCAAAGCTGCCGTCCATTTCTTGTCAATTCCGCAGTAATTTCCCGGCTAAGTGGATTCAGAAGACATCGGTGGTAATGCCGTAAAAGTAAAATATCCAGGGCCTCCTAAACTGTCGGATGACAAACGAGGATGCCCTTATGTCAAGCTGAAATTCCCAATCAAGTCCTAAAATCCCTCCTAATTTCTATACGTCGTCGTACATCATCAGATGTAGTCGCAGAAGATTGTCCGACATACTTAAAGACCAACGAAAAAACTCTTAAACGATATATATACATTTCCATGCGATATCAAATAACGAACTATGAAGAATTTTTATGACTACTGGCCTGAAGGAAGTGATTACCTTTTCTTTCGTCCGCATTCCAGAAAAATTACACCGCGCAATTCAAATTTTAACTCATTACTTGTTTTTTCGAAAGCATGGTGCGCTTCGGATATCCATTAATCTTTTAATATGTGCAGAATTAGTTATGTTTATATTTATAAAAAAAGTGAACAGGCGTGGGTACAAGAGTCTTGTAGAGGACAATTGGAGAAATATACCCCTCTCTGGAAACTATAAAAAAATACTTGCATATTAAACTACATCTACAAAAGTTTTATGTGGATATAGTGCACGCATAATGACTGACATTTTGTTCTTGCCCCCCTTCGATTTCAACTTGAGGCTGCCGTTAAACATAGAGGACATTGCAATAATTAGGAGAACAGACTCATTTGAAAAGACAGCAGTCTGAGGTTGGTATGTAAAAATTGAAATGTAAAGAAGCATTTTTGACACAGGAACATCGAAGGATGTTCCTGAATAATGATGGGCGCGATGATGTGAGGGAAAATGTTTCCAAAAGCGACCAAAATCAGTGCCGCGATAGACGTGTTGCCGTCCACGGTCGTCTTCTCCAATCGTATCAGACTTCAAGATAATCGGAGGACACATGTAAAACATTTCATTGTTACGAGGCAAGCATGTAGTAGTCACGCGAGTCGTGCATAAAGGGAGGAGAAGAAAACATAAAGGACAACAAGGCGTCTAAAAGCTACACAAGAGCGTTATAACGCACGTGTTCGTGAACCGTTGAAGGCCACAAAAGACACGAAATTTCTGTAGGAGTCGAGGGGAATCATCATCCATACATGTAAAGTAAAAAAATCTTACTTTCAGTTTTCCACTTTTTCATTCCATGGTAGGTTCCATGCGTTAGATGATGGATGGGACAAATTGCGATGTTAAAGGTTGCAAGATTCATTAGCATATACCTGGCGACGACCAGCATTTTCTGACATAGGTAAAAAATGTGGTTCTTCGTGTAATTCGGTGTGATATGTGGGTCTATTGGAGAACTACGAAAGTTCAAGGATTTTTGGTTGGTTGGCTGTGTGCTTCAGACAGCACGGATAGCAATGATCATGCTGCTCCAACCAAAGATTTTATTTATCTCTTCAGGGTTTGTTTAATATAATGTTTGCCCAAGTTCCATGCCCATAAGCTTAAAAGTGCCAAATTCCGAAAGGAGGGTGAACCCGAGTCGAGGATGTATCGAAGGAAAAAAGGTGGGGGGGGTACGGAATAAATTTAGCTCGAAGGAAACTTAACTAAAGACAAGCATTAAACTTCAAGATATTTAAGTACAGTCGACGTACTAAATTTTGGGTTTTCAGTTTTCTATCTTAAAAAGCGTTTTTCTAGATGCGCATATTTTGAGGTACAAAAACGAAAAACATCGAGAAGATACTCAAACAATAGAAAACCAATGGTAACGTATTGTGCATTCTAGCAAAACAATTCTATTGGTTTTCTATTGTCGAGTCCATTCTCTACATTTTACAAAATGTGCATATTTCTAGATGCATCAAGATGCACAAGATCCTCCAAGATTCACACTTTCTTAGACGCGCATATTTTCTGCTGCGCAACAAAATATGCGCATCGAGGAAAACTCGCCTTGAGACTAACTAACCTGCAATAGAAACGGTTGTTAAACGTGATCAACGAGTCAAATATTTCCAACAGGGCTTACTCGGAATTCAACTTTGCAAGTCCGTGTGAAGTTATTGAGCTCGTGCCTTAAACACTTGAACATCCTTAGTGTTTTAAGGGTGTTCCAGTAACACCCATAATTGGTTTGCTAAGTCTTTTCCAACAAAACTTTATCTGAACGTGTAAAGCTTTTCTCCAATCTTTAAGAAAATTCTAGACCACCTACATATCGGGTGATATTACGGGGAAACTGCATCAACACATGGTTTGGGTGAAAGCATATAAAAACGAAAAACCAGATGTGTTTCGTCAGCACCTGTTCCCCTTCTTCTTCTTGACAGAAAACTGTCCTTGTCTGGTAGCTAAAATATTAAGACCGTTAGGGTGACGTCCCAGAAACTCGACACCCGCTTCTACCACACCAAGAAACCCTCCACAGTACCATGCCCCTTTTAGTCCATATATCACCCTTGACAAACCATTCCTTCACCCATCTCCAGCTTTAAGCAGAAAAAATATATCTGCACTCCTCGCCTGGAGGATCATCTTGTAGTCTCAAGCTCCACAGGAACAAATTGAAATTGACAGAGAAACATCAGGAATGTGATCAAACCGATTGCAGATCCATCTAAAAAAC
The DNA here is from genome assembly GCA_006491805.2 of Dysdera silvatica. NCBI lineage: Eukaryota > Metazoa > Arthropoda > Arachnida > Araneae > Dysderidae > Dysdera > Dysdera silvatica. The sequence goes on from QLNU02015003.1 coordinate 89,739,581, forward strand.
ATGGGAGAGGAATCGATGCTTATCTTATCCATTACCAAGCGAACTTCGACTTTTAGTCACATCTGACATGTGGTTAGAACTTATCGTCCAGCCCTTAGAAAAGGCTGCAGCGCTTAAACTGTAAACGTCCGATAATAAAACCGCAAGATCATGGGTTGCATGCGTGCGTCACTCATCAGTTTCTTGGTCACTCGTCAGTTTCTTAATCGCGACTATCGCTTTAGAAATGATACATTCCAGAGGACGGTCCGAAGAAACGCGTGCAAAGGTCATTAGCAAGGTAACAGATGGCCAACGAGACAAAAATATTTTCCTAATTTTTCCCCTACTTAACTCTGATCTTCCCTACTAGTATACTTCACTCTTTTCCTTACCCTACCTTGATACCTTAAGAGATAGATAGAAACCTGTATTTTGTCCCCTGTGCTGGGCATTTTCCCTCCCCCTTTTCTCCGCCCTACGACAACGTTGCGTAATAGAAGCACGGGCGATCTAGGGACCCATCATTACCAGACGGGCCAAATAACAATTTGGGGACATCGTAAGGGGTTATTCCCAAATCACCGGAAATAAATTAAGCGATGCAATCGAGAAATGTCTTATATTGCGTCCATGAATGCAGAGGTTGCCTTAGGGTAAGATCAGTCAGACGACCGCCCAGGGCTTCGCGCCATATTACATCAGTTGCATTCATTTTTCTAAACTTCGAAAAACTACATGAAAATTCAAATATTTTTCACATAAAAAAAAAAATAAGTTTATCATTGATAATTTCAAATTAGTGTAAAATTTCTCTGTTTAAAAGAAAGCGGGGATTTACTACAAAATATTATATCTCTGCAACAAAAAAACGAAGTTTAAAATTTATGACCTGCGAATGGGAAAAAGGGAAACTGACAGTTAACGTAAGAAGGGAGAACAAATTGTAAATAGGATAGGCATGTGGATGAAAAGGGAACAATTTTTTAGGGAATAGTTCCCATATCATCAATAAAGTGAGTTTTAGCAGTTATAACGCGTTTGGATTAATTTAGTTATTTATGAATTTCAAAGTAACTACAGCGGATGGAAAGAAAAAAAAGCAGTCGTAATAAATATCACTAATCCCGTTATTAAGACTTAAGTTTAAGTGTAATTTGGAGGTTTCGTTCAGCCACCGATCCCATCCTAAATTACTTATCGGGTTATTAAACGTTAAAAGTAATCAAAGAATGAAATATTTGCCCACAATTTTAGGCATGAATAAGCTTTATCGAACGATAATAACGTGATCTGAGTAGCAATTTAGTTATTTATGAAGTTATTAGATTACTAAAGTCCAAGTAGATTAATAAAGTCCAAGTAGATTAATAAAGTCCAAGTAGGTCGGAAAGTTTATCACAGTGTTCAAATTAAACATTTGTTTATTCTGTCACAGAAACACTTGAGTCATTGATTAAATACGATCAGTATTTAAACACGTATTTCATTTTCTTTTATTAATTTGCTTCTCGCCACTCGCATCTTGCCCTCTCAATCAAAAACGTTTTGGAAAAACTTTCAAATACAGTAGGAGACACAACGACCACACATTTAATGAGTTTTCTGATATAGCGATAAAAATGCAGATTTTGTTTGGTATAGTGGTTAACTACAATTCAATCGTTTTCGGTGGTCGATTTTTGAGGTTCAGATATAGCGAACGTTTTTTTCCCTTAGCTACTCTTTATATACGCTTGCATAGGGCATCACGAAATACGCCCTGCCTTGGGTGTAACACCCTGCCTTGGGTGTAACACCCTGCCTGTTACCACCCTGCCTCGCAAATTCTGAGGCCGCCTCTGCAGGAATGAGTATACCATAGCAACTGAATCATCAAGTTAAGTATTAAGTAAAAGATGGTCGCATGTGAGTCCGTATGAAAATATAGAATCGGTTTTTTTAAGCTAAGTTGTTTGGATGTTTTATGGCGCAAGAGCATCTGGGCTATACTGCGCCAATTTAAGCTAAGTAAGAACTTCCCCTATTAAAAACTCCCTCCTTAAAATTATGTACTACAGTAAAGTAAATTCGTATTTTTACGAACCTCACGTTTTTACGAACTATTGCGTTAATCCTGAAAAACATCCCATAGAACTGATGTTAATTTCCACTCCGATTTACGATCTAAAGTTGCACATTCTCTCTGTTTTTAGGAACTCAGTTCCTCATTTTCTTTTCATTATTTCCCCTAGAAACGTCGACAATTTGAAAAGCGGAATCTACGGAATTTTTCCGAACTGGTTAGACTTCAGACCACCTAGGTTGTAAAGGTGGGGGTGGATTCTCCCTCAGTTCCTTATTATTTCATAAATTTTGCTTGTTTCATGGCATTTTCATGGCGCGAGGACAAAGGCTCATTCTGCGCCGGTTATAAGTTTATGGAAAGCAGTACACTAATTAAACTTTGAAGGAGGGAATGGCTGTTTAAGGTTTGTTTTTAGTCCCGTTTGAGAAACTTAGGTATAGGGAGGGATGAAGATAATTTGGCCGAGTGAAGTTTTGTGGAGCAAAGACAGCAAGGGCCATTCTGCGCGAAGATGACGAGTAGATTTAACGTGTGCATTTTGAATTTAGAAGGTAAAGGCACACGAAAATTTTGACACTAGAATTTAAAGACGAATTGTGGTGGTAAATTTCTATTGTTATAAATAACTTCAAATGTCATTAATAAAAGAAAAAGAATGGGAGAAGTTCATATCTTTTGTACTTAGGAAAAATCATCCACAAACAATGTTTAAGCTTTTTTCTGTAATTAAAATTGCATTTTTCTTTTAATATTATTCCCATTTGCGAACTTTTATTAGAGTTTCTAGAGGTTCGTTAAAATGCGAATTTATTGTAGTAAGAAATCCCACTTTTATTTCAGTATTCGCTCCATAAATACTCTTCACCAGTGACGTATGAGAGGAGGTTCAAGCCCCACATATTAAATTTTATGGCACATTTTTATTTAAAAAAACAAAAGCACACTCACATTCACACACTGTTACTTGACCCCACCTCCTTGGTGGTTTTTGAATTGCTACACCACAGTCTTTTCCTATTATCTCAATAATTGAAAACAAGTACAGGATATATACACAAAGCTTATCAAGTTATAATTAAAGATTCCGAACTATATACGATAGTAAGCTTTTTCAATCTCGCTGAGAATGAAAACGTCAACCTCAATAAATTGAAGGAAAAAAAAAAGGTAATACGTTATACAAAGAATACATCGCGAGGTAATATAAAAAAAAAATTAGAACTTTCACTACTCTTGTTGGGTTCAACGATTTATCTAAGGAAAATGAGTAATTGGTGTTATTATATTTTAAAACCAAAATGGCATCACACAGAGATGACGTCAGCGGTTTGGACATCCTCGTTCTCCTTCACTTCTCATCAATTTGGGACTGACATATAGGGCTTAATAGTTTGCTTTTGTTGTATATTAAGCGCAGAATTTATATTGAAGTCCACTATATTTTAATTCAGAGAGTTGTTTTTGAGAAAATCAAAGATAGAACAGAAATACAAAGTTATTTTAAGGTGAAACTAGCGAAGCATTTCGTATTTAAGAACTTTGTTTTGGCTGAATTACGTGGTAGGATTAAATTGTCTTTTTTCCCCTTAATACTTTAAACATTTTCTCAAGAATGATCTTAAAAAACTGTCACATACTTTTTTTTAACCCCGTCAATTACAAATGCAATAGAAACAAATGCGATACATTAAATGTAAACAAAAATACTTCCTTTTGAGTGTAAATTCTTATTTAATGGCATATTTAGATATAGATACATAAAAAAGCACTCAAAAACACTTTTTCCTGATTACCTTTCTTCCTAGTGATACATGCAGACCAACATATGCCCGTCTCCAAATATACAGCGAGTTTTCAGCATTAAATAAGACTATGTTTTTATGGCGCAAGGACAGCAAAGATCATGATGCGCCGAAATCTATACCTTTCCAGTAATCCAAACCTATGTTGCCAAACAAACCAAACACCGAACTACTGTGAGCAGAAAAAGATCACATATTTCACTATACAATTAAGGGTTGATTGTATGTTTGTACTTTTATGGCACAAGAGCATCTGCGCTATGCTGCAGGGATTGAACATGAGTTAAAGGCATGATCAATGACTGTGTTACCATAACGCAACCGTAGGGCAATGAATCTATCCGGGTGCACACATACGTTGGAGGAAAAATCCCTGATTTTTCCAGGTTTTTCCGTCAAAATTCCCTGAACGATTACAAGCAGCTTTCAACTAAACTTCGGTTGCTCAGAATATTTTTTTGGGGGGGAAGGGGGGTTTGATCTTTCGGGAGACATGGCTTCGCCCTTACCACAAATTTTAGTCCTCCAGAAGTCTCAAACGTGCTGCGCGGTCGGTGAGGATCGAAGGTGATGCTCAACACTGAACCTTACTGATCAGAATTCAACTTGGGTTCTTCTACACCATATCTCTTTAAGAACTCTGATGGAGATTCTACTTCTTTCTTTCTTTCCTGATCTCTTGAGCTCTACGCCCCTCCCTCTCTTGGAAATGTAGTGTCACTTGCTCGGTCAACATTTTCAGATTATTTCTGGCATACACAACAATGAGAAAATGGTTTCATTTGTGGGAGGACTTAGCTATTCAAAACAGAGGTTAAGATAGTTTTCCCCGACTTTTCCAGGTTTGACCAAAAAAGTTCGTTTCTCCCTGACCTATTATTGTCAATTTCAAATTTCTGAAAATTCCAGGTCAGGGAATCCTTATCTATATTTTCTCGAGGAATATGAACCTCTTAACGCATGGATGATCAACTCCCGCACTATAGTAAGCAGGTAGTTGGTAAGCTTTTTTGGGGGGGGGGTGTAGTTTGCTTTGTGCTTTATTACGCAAGGACAGCTCAGATAATGCTTAACTAAAATCTGAAATTTTCTGAGAGATCTAGATCTCCGCTACTTAGTAAATCGAACCCCCAGAATACGGATTAACGAATGTCTTTACGCCACTGTTCGGCTCTCCAGAAAAATTGAGAAAATTTGTAGAAATCACAAAATATATGAAAAAATCTACAGAAAATCATAAAATATATGAAAAAATCTGTAGAAAATCATAAAATATACGAAAAAAATCTAAAAAATCATAAAATATGAAAAAAATCTGTAGAAAATCAAAATATATGAAAAAATCTGTAGAAAATAATAAAATACAAGAAAAAAATCTGTAGAAAATCATAAAATACAAGAAGGTTCAGAAAAAGTCGAAAGATTGCAGAAAACAACAATAATTGAAATTGAAACGGAGGCTTCATTCAGGCGTATTTCTTTATCTCCGATACGGCCTTGACACACTATACAGACATTGATCCATCAATTAACAACAAAAGACGACAGTATAAATAGTCGGTGCAGATATATTTAATGATCTTAACCCCTCGTGTTCGGAAAAGTTCAATAATCATAAAAATCCAATCATTACTCTATGAACTATGAATTAGAAAAACTGTAATACTTATAATTATTATTTCTGCAATTACTGACAGAGAAAAAAAAGTGGCTTTAAGAATAAAAAACAAAAAGAACTTAATTTCAGGTATTTTCGCGCCTTGCGGAAACACTGAAAGGCAATTTTACAGTAAAACATCCATTTCACCTTCGAATGTTTTTTTTTTTTAATAGGGCATTTCACGACCCAGCGCATTTATGTACGCTCATTCCGGCGGAGAAAAAAACGGCCTAGAGCATTTTTTGAAGATTTCTAAATGGTAATGCGAAATAGCTTTTTTTTTTAGAGGAGGGCGCTCTTTTTTTCGTTTTAGGCGCCCTGCGTCGCCTTTTCTTTCTTTTAATAATTTATCGATCGTTCCTCTCAAAAGAAAATTGTTCTGCCACCGTAAAAGAAATCAAAAATAATTATAAATGATTTTTTTTCAGGAAGGAGACAACATTTTTAAGGAGAAAATTTCGCTTTCGCACGTAACAAAATGTTTCATGTTCGAGCCTCTATCAGACACAATTATGGCATTACATACGACTGAAAGCATTAATCAAGGCAATGCAAAAAAGAGAGGGATTCCCTTTCACGCTTATCTGAAAAAATAGTACAGACTGAAACGATTTTTCCCCCACAGGCTTTTTTGACGTTAACAAATCAAAACGTACAATAATGACAGATAATATATGTACACTGACGTCCCACAAATACTCGAAATGATAGAGCATAAATCTTTATCAATAAACGATAATCTCAATTGGGAAGTGGGAAGGAAGAGGTGGGGTGAAAATGACTTGATTGTCAAGGAATGTAAGTAAAGAATTATGTCGGTAGAAGAGCGTTCTTGGGATCTCTAATTACAGTGGAACCTGTTTAAATGGCCACCTTGATAAATTGACCGCCTGAATGAAGTGATCACTTTCTATAAGAGAACTGGTAGGGACTTAGCCATGCCTATACTAAAGTCTATCGTCTATAGCGGCCACCTCTCTATGGTGACCATTGTAATCCAGTCCCAAAGGTGATCACTTTAGGCAAGTTCTTTATTTTGTGATATTGTGGAGGAATTAACCGAAAAGAGAATATTTGTGGTGCAATGTCCTTTACTATCCTTGCACAATAAAATGCCTCATCCAACATTTTTGGTGCGGATTAGAACTTACCTTCGACCATGCGAGTCTTAGAATGAAAAAAAAAATGGTCGAACGCAAACACAAGACCGTGCATGGATGGTCTCGGTAGCTGAGTAGTCCGAGTATCGGGACAACAACCCAAAGGTCGCTGGTTCAACTTCAGACTGAGGTATAGCTTTTTTTTTTGCTCTAATAAGAGCCGAAGCGGGTTGGTCAGGCATGCAGATGGGAGTCGTCCGGAAGCTAACGATTTCCGAGGAATCAAAAATCTCCACTGACAAGGAGGCCAAACACCGAACTACAGTGAGCAGAAAGTTGATGCTTATTCTACGACACCATTACACCAGTGTGGGAGAGTGGACCCAGTGGCGTTTCAATTCAAAAATTATGGGGCTTCAAGTAATCTTACAGATGATTATGTAATGCCTACGTTTGAAAAAATGTGTTTTAATAACCAATGGGGGGGGGCCTTGAACCCTCTGAGCCCACCCATTCCTACCCCACTGAGTGGGCTTACATTCTTCCGAGGAATTCGAACCTCTTAAAATCTAGGGAACCAACTCCGGAATACAGTGAGAAGTTAGTGCGTACACCTTTTTTTTTCATCATTGGAAATAGAACCTGAATTAGCGGCCCGCAAAGTGAACACTTTATCACCGCAAAGCCTTTTCATATGATAAATCAGAGTAATAACTCTTCATAAAATCTCTCCACCTCTGTGTATGTGTGGGCAGAAGATACATTTGTAAATATTTGGGTATTTTTTTTTACCTCAACTTTTTTAATTTAAGCAAGCGAAAATTGGTATTTGGCCATTTTTTAACCGTTAGGCTAAATGAGAAGTCTGTTTTCGTTCAAACGATATTAGCTATTTCTATTCGCAGTGACAATTGGATAGAGTAAGGTTAGGCGTTAGGGCAATGACTTTTTAAAAAAGCCAAACCCGCCGGAAATTTACTAAACCCATATCGATGGTTACAGTCCTTTGACGTAATTCCAAAGTGAACTAAAATTAAATATATATTTTTTTTTTTTAAATGATAAAATTAACTTCAATAACCTGATTTGAAACGATGGAGATTTTAATCAATTTTGTTTTTAGGCCAGCTGAAAATGCATTAAAATTGTGTCAATAACTTCTTAATTAAATGTCAAGAACATACACATAGATTATTGACTCCTCTACGAAAAAAAACAGTTGAATCAGAGTTCTGGAAAGGAGAAAAAAGTAACGCAGTCATTACACCCAGACGAAACACGACTCCGAGACAAAAGAAAAAATAACAACGATCAAAAAGTAATAAAAAAAAAGTCGGTAAAATAAACTGACTTTTCAAAGAAAACCGAGAAGAAGCGAAAAGTGGAATTTCCAGTCCAGAGAAGTCCATCAGCATATTCTATTCACACGCGATAGGACCGACCAGCTTGGGAACATGACCCTATCGAAAATGGCGGCCACGTTTGACCCAAGCCAGCGAACTGGTTTTTTCGAACGACGACTGTAGGTGGCGCTGCTACCTAAAGAAACACCACACCATCTTTCCTCATTTCGCGGAATAGACTGCGTCTTTTAATTAGAGAGAACGGACTAATCAAAACCCATCCAGGAAGTGAAAGAAGGACGACACCTCTATTTGACAATTTTTTTAAAAAATTACGAGAAGATATTTGGCAATACGATAAGTAAGGAAGAAGAAGCATGTAGGCGGCGAAATAATTTACAAGGTTGTAATTATCCGAACAACATACGTATTTAATTGGAGTGTCCATTACGTATGACTAAAAACGCCGTAGAGGGTCTACTGGGTAGGGCCGCCATCTCCAGCTAGGTGCTACTGCTTTTACGCTTGCTTAGTTGTGTAAGAATGTGCAAAGGGAAATTAAAAGGTGATTCTGAGGTCAGGTGAAACTACCGGTCTCATCCCAGACACCTAACAGCGCCATATTTTGGAGATAAATATATAGGCTGACATACAAAAATAATTAAATACAGCATTAGCAAAAAAAGAGAGAGAGAGTTTATGTCAGCGCATAGAAATTGCGCTTCGAAACGAATATAACCTGATCGTTAATACAATTCAAGAAATATTTAAGGCTAAAAAGTTTATATGCTCATTATGCCCCACCCACATATACCACCACGATATTTTCGAGTTTCCCCGGTACTTGAAACAAGAAATGCAAAATCTGAAAGCAACCCAAAGAAGCACTAAGAGGAAAAAACTGGGAAAAGGATAAATAAAATACTTGAATGAGAGACTAAGCAAGGTTTAAGACCCTGGTTTGAATCTCTTTGTCTCTTACTACCCTCGGAAAACTAGGATCAATGGCTGCAGTTTTCAAAGAAATCTGAAGCTATCACTTAAGAAATCATACCCCGGACTACAGATCGGTAGAGAAACGGCAAGAGTTCTAGCTAGTTAGGTTCAAACCCAGTTTTACTGAGTGGTAAACAAAACGCGCTACCAATACGTCATCGTAAATGGAGGCCATAGTTGTTGTAAATAAGGTCAAATGTTACAATGAGCTAGGTAACATATGACCATAAGAATACACAGAAAGTTCGTAAGGGAAGGGTTGTAGGTTCAATGGAGGGGGGGTGGGTGTTATAGAGCTATAACTCTCATATTCCAGGGGTGATCGTAAGTCCAAACGAGATTCCCTGAACATGCTAGAAAATTCCCTGGAAAGTTACGTAATAGTTTTGGTAAAGACACTGATTTTCAAACGAATATAAAAAAATTATGCGAAACAAAATGGAATTTTGTAATTTTTAAAAAGAAATCCCGGAAGAGGCAAGTTGAAATTCCCAGAATTTACGGAAATCTAGGAACAAAATCACCCCTGATATTCCTATGTTAAATATACAAAATTTCATTGCAATGGGGGGTTACAACCCCCATCAACACTCCCCTGCGTACGCCAATGCATGTGACCAGATATTTTTACCAGATATTGATACCAGAGTGTTTGCGAGAGAATAGGGGAAAAAAAGAGGACGCTAGTTTTTGTGACCGAAAATGCAATAGATTTCGGATATTGATTTATATTCGCAATTCACACACAGTGGATTTTAATGTATATACATCTTTTATAATTCGCACATAGTAAGGTTTTTTTTAGTGTATTAGAGTGGGCAATAGCATTGCATAAAATTCTTGACAAAAAATTATTTTTTATGGCCAACACTGACTTCGAAAAGCCGACTCTTATGAGTCTCCTCCCTTGTTCATCTTTTGTTCTTGCACTTTTAAAAAAAAAAAATAAGTAACTATATGTCACCTAACAATGACAGTACTTAGAGTAATCTTGTGGATGTGTTGGTAGTTTATGAAATTTTCTCGACAAAGTTAAAAATTTGGACCTGTTTGAAAGTCTGGATGTCAAGAATTCAAGTTAATTGCGCAACTACAGTGCTGGACAAAATTATGAGTTCACGTGAAATTTGTTAAAAACTTAAGGAGAAAATGTGTCCTACAAATATAAATAATCGGAAATTACTTTAATATGTGACAATATTTCACATATTTTCAGTGACTTTTTGCAAACTTATACAAGAAAAACATATTACTGATATGGAGAGAATTATAAGCTCAACATATTTTTGTAAAAAAAGCAAACAACTTACATAATTTCAATTCTTTATAGAACCTCGATGATTCTTTATTACTTCAAAAATACGATTTGGCATGGATGCAACTAAAATCTTGTAAGTTTAAAAGAGTCTCACATGGAATGCGCTCCCATTCTTCTGATTGCTAATTTGAGTTCATCAATCATAGAAAATTGTCTCCCATCTTCATATATTTCGTTTAAAGGTATGCCCCATAAATTTTCTATACAGTTAAAATCTGATGAACGTGAATGCTAGGCAATTGCGTCAAAATTCTGTTCTGCAAGCCAATTTTTTTTTACACACTGAGCGGTGGACAAATGCATTGTACAGCTTAAATTCGTCATTTTCACCACAAGCATGTAATTGACTTTTTAAGTACTACTGACGTATTGTTAAGATTTAATTCGTGCGTTCAGAAACACAATGTCAGTTTTTTCTTGAGCAAGAAAATCCTGCCCAAACCACCTCTCGTTTGCCGGGTCCTTTGCAATCCATGTTCGAATCTTAAATCATACCAGCACATATTACAGTTATCCCCCACCACCACCACCTCATCCAAATTGAATTTTTTTCCATCAGAAAATATAACGGAACAACCATTCATAGGTACAACTCATCTTCTTTCTAGCAAAATTCAAACAATCATTTCTACGTTTGAAATTAGTGGTAGTTCGACGTATTTTTATATATACAATATTCCGAGAATTCTGCAAAATTATGGAAATTTTCTTTCTTCAACACTAGACATTTAGATTGTCCTTTATTTTTGTCGTGGATAATTTCATTATTGTTACAAGCCCATTAATTCTGCGCTTGCTTTTTAATGGAAGATATGGTTTCCGACCTGAACGTTTTTCCCCCCCTTGTTCCTTCAATTCCCGTCTTTACAACATTCAAACCGGCACACTAAGAGCGTCCAATAGTCATAGCAATTTTCCTCTGAGACATACTACTGCCATGTAATTCCCCGATTTGTCGAATTTCACAATCATAAAGTTGCTTAGCTCTTGGCATTTTTACGACTAGCTTAAAATTTTAGTTACGCACCTCTTTTTTATTCTCTTATCAGTAAATGACGTTACATCATCAGTGAAAGTAATTTGCATACAGTATAAAACTTTCTACTGGAAAAAAAACCTTTATGAACTTATAATTCTGGCCAAGTTATTCATAATGTTTGTTTTTAAATAAATTTAAATTACGTAACCATAAAAGCTTGTGGATGTTTAAAATATTTCGCAAGTCACCATAAAATAATTCTTTACTTATCCCATTGATGTAAATATTTTACTATCCCGCTTATGACAAAAAAAAAAAACTACTAAACCTATAATTTTGTCCAGCAGCGTAGCCGGGCAAGCTCAATACCTTCCATAGCTAAGCAATTGTGTGTCACAAAGAATTTTCGGGTCAGCGTGACAACATATTCGTCCAAAGCAAGTCTATGTCGCCTGAAAAGGAATTTCTGCTCTGCAGGTGTTCCAAGTCTTCCATTAGACGAACCAGAGAATCACTTTGTCTATCTCATAAACGAACATACTCGTTCAGGAACGATATGGGGCATTGCAGTCTGCCCACCCCAGACATATGGCAAGCACAATACGCCAGGCAACAGTTCTCAACTGAATCCTAAAACGTCAAGGCCACGGAAATGTCCCCGGACAAGACAGAAAATAGTTTGAAGTAGAACCAAGACTGACTGACTTGAACAGACATGTATAAAGGGTGAGTATTTGAGCAAGCTTTCATTCAGTTGTGGATAGAGCATCGGTGATCAACCCACGACACACAGTCTAATGACAGTAAACCTTAGGTTACCGAAAATAATTGTGTTTGTATTTCAGCTCAACGGAGGCCTCATTGGTCAGGTGAAAGACTAGTTTAAGTGGCACCCTTCCCATTTATTAAAATTAATGTGAGAAAGATGCTCTCATCAAAGCAATTCTACATACAGTCAATGGCCGATCCAAAATAAAAATGTAAAATTCGGAATGCAACGACTGCCTTAGGGACAGACCACTGCACTTAAACATTAGATTCGTCGAACAAGTTTCTGCCGTAAGGATCGGATGAGTCATCGAATTTCGGCCAAATCACGATCGGGGTCCTAGGGCTGTTCGTTTCCAACGTATCTCATTTTTTACATTTGTTAATAACGATAATGACGGAAGTTCAGTCGCTTCCCATCATCTAATTTAGCGTATCTTTCCTTGATAACAATAAAACTTATTTCGGCTTTGGTAAGCCTTTTCACTAGTTAAGAGTTCACACACCGCCTGGAGATCCGCATTGCGACATAAACATTAATGGCATTCGAAAACGAAAAAGCAAACCTGTAAATAGAGTATAAAGTAGATGAATTCGTGCTGTGATTAAGACAAGAGCTAATACGGGGAAGGGGTCGCTGACTCCCTCCTCCAAGAACAGCAAATTCACACCAATTACTTACTACACCCAGGCAACGAATTTCACTAAACATTTTTCAGTCTAAATTGGTTTTCAAGATTTGTTTGCGCTCCCCTTCACCCTCTGAAAAAATTTCCTGTATTCTCCCTTGGATCAAGAACTAGTTTATTTTCTGGTATTGTGTCTAATGACACCTGAATCCCAGGAGCTCATGTAATCTTCTTGTTGTGCAGAAGATGGACTGAGAAAGGTGGCCTGCGACATAATCTTGGAAGATAAAAGTACAAGCACACACCAATGAGCACCACAGAGATTTCGGGACAACATCGAAGAGATGTGCATTATGGACAAACTAAAGTTGCGGAAATTTTCCATTATGGCAGCGAAATGTGTTCCGACTATTTAATACTTCCCGACAAGCGTACGAATATATCACATATCTGAACATCAATGAAAAAATAGAGCTTTCAATTTTCAAGAAGACAAGGTATCTACTAAAAAACATCTGTATATCGTGAAAACGCCTTGTAGAACCCAACCCATTTTCAATAGCGCATGCTTATACAGATTACACATTGGTGCATTCTCTATCGAAAACGAATTGAATTCAGTGAGATTCTTGCGATAAACAGACAGTAAAGGAGGGACGGACGACTTAACGGCAATCAATACGATTATTACAATCACCGAAGCTTCCCTGATTCGATCACCAACCAAATGTACTTCGAGGAGTCAATTTGGCGCCACTCCGGGACGTAGAATCTATTAAAACAAATACCAAATCTCCAAAATGTACAATGACAAACACGCGCATGCGTGAATACATTTCTTCAAATAAATGGCTTTTAACAATTTCTAACATAATCCTGCTGGGGCAAAAAATACTTCTTAAAGAAATGTGTGAAACCGAAAATGCCTGGAAACTGAATTTGAATTTCATAAGCCACGCTTTGCTTGAAAGTATGTCGCGGGGCCACAGCCAACTGTCGAACGGCAAGGTCTGTATGCCATGCAGTATGGTCGTTATAAATTAGCAATCCACCCTTAGACCCCTTGTTCCATCGTAAATTTTCGGCACGAACTCCAGAAAAAAATTCTCCAACAACACCATAAAAAGCTAAGCCACGACTACAATAATAAAAACCCACGTAGAACGGAAGAAAAATTTTAGAAAAATTGCAATTGCTGAAGAGCGAACTTCCATCCCGCAGTGTCTGGTGTCAGAGGTGAAATGCAGGAACACCTTCTCTTCGGAAGAAGAAAAAACAGAAAATGCTAGAGATGAAAAAAACTGGTCAAACAAGGATCGGGAAGGATTTTTGTCCGTCTTATCAGGGGAGTATTAGGAGGGGGGGTGTTGGATGGGGTCAACGGGATAGTTTCCATGCAGAGCGACAACATGAAGCAATGGGTATCCTGTGACATACCGAAGGCCAAATAGATCAAATTAACTTATGGGCTTTGTGCGCAGACTCGTGGGCGACGCGTTTTTTTATGAGGACGTAAGAATTATCCGGCGGAGGCTTGGGCATTCCATTTTCTTGATGCGTTTTATCTGCTCCGACGATCTGTTTGGACGCATACTTAGCTCCTTAAACGACAGTTTGTAAATACGGAATAAAAAAGATCCTATGTCCATTAGCAGACGAAAAAAGTTCATAAGTGGGTTGAAGAGCTACAACTCCAAATATTCATACGTATATATATACACAAAATTTCATCGCAAAAGGGAGGGGGTTAAAACCGCTCTGTGTATGCCAGTGCCTATGCAGAACGTTGATTAGTTTAGGGTCTATTTAAGCTTATAATAATGTTTATTTAACCCAATTTTGTATACATTTTCGTGAGGTACATACCATCAGCGCTTTGAGAAAAAACATAGAAGAAATCTTTTTACATTTTACGTTTATGATTTGGGTTAGAATTGCAAGAGAATATAAAGCCAAAGATTTTTACGGAATTCTCTTCCAAAATGATTTTACAATTCTGTCGAAGTTTGTCATTTTCTTAAATATCTGAAGTATAAAAACATTAAATAGTTCATTGATTTAAAATAGCATTTCCGTGAGCTGACAATTAGAACATATTAATATTAATACTATCTATATATACGATATTTGGGACTCATTTGGAAAAACGGTGATACAAATGCGGATAAGGGTTATATGTTAAACTGAAATAGTAACACATTTTCACAAATTTTCATGCTAAATTTGTATAGCATTTTATCTATGCTATAGAAATATGTAAATTATATATTCCTATTTATAAATTATGTACAGTACTTATTTTAATACTTATGCAGTATTATTACTTTATCAAAAAGATAAAAGTACAGTAGTACTTCAGCTTGCTTTTAAAAAATTTAAAATCTCCAAATTTTTGATTGGACTCTGAAGCAGATGTGTGGGTTTTCCCTTTCTGAAACTAACTTTTCTTTCTAACTTTTTAAAACTAACTATACTAACTTTTCTTCTTTCGTAAATAAAGCAAACCTCTGTTGTCGGCATAAGCTTAAAAATGCTGTACAATCAAGGGTGTTTGTTTCCCAGTCAACAACTTTCAAATACGTGAAATTGTGGAAAATTAAATCAAGGTGTCTACCCAAATTCTATTTCAAACTTCCCTGACTTTTCCACGTTTCTAGACCAAATCTTAATCGATTTTCAGTCGCTAATTACAGTAAACAACACACAATGCACTAAAATTTGCGTAATCAAAATAAGTTTTAAGGCTATAAAATCCATTAATGCAAACCACAAAGCCATTTATAACTCAATTATAGTGAATTTACAAATTCAAAAGCTGTATTAAAAAGTGTATTTCTTTACACTAAAAACTTGCACAAATTAAATATTTACAGCAACATTTCCATTCCACCCTTTTCAAGTTCATTATAAAAGAGTTTAACTATATAATCGCAAAGCTGATTTTCTATTTCCATTTAAAGTGTGCATGATTATATAGGTAAAGGAGATGGGTATGATCGAAATCCGTTACAGGTTAGATAATTTAGCTAAAAACACTTTTTGTTTTTCAAGTTTTAGTTACATATTTGGCAAACATTTCTTCTGAAAAATATATAGGCTTAATAATTTTATATAAATTATATTAGTTTTGGTGCAAAATGGCAACTTTTGGAAGAAGTTTAGTCAAAAGTACAAGTTTTTCAAATTTTTCAGTAGGTAATGTGGTATGAAAAGCACAGTTCAGGAAAATTATTTTAATAAGTTATTTATTATAACAATGACTTTCAAATTTCCCTGACTTTGGCCTTTGTATTTCAAATTTCCCTGATTTTTCCAGTTAGAAGAACTTCTCTGACATTTGCAGATAAGTAGACACCCTATTAAATTGTCAAAAAGTAAAGTAAGAGATACAAAAAGAGCCACGTGACTCAATCCCATTAAAAGAGAATAATTTCATTTCTTCAGATTTTTGCCCAGCAAGTATATAATCAGAAAAAAACCAAAAGAAAGGACTATTTAATTATTCCTTAGAAATATAATAAGACATTTAAATGATCGTATCTCGGACTATTTGTTAGACAAGACCCATGGGAACAGGAAAAACCATGGCCACTTCGATGCTAATTAATAAGCAGAAATGATAAGTACATCATTCCATTAGACCAGTAGCGTATAATTAGCAACAAAGAAATAATGAGAAGTAGATGATTTTATTTCTGGATGTTTCTCCACAATAGCATTTAGTTACGAGAAGTCCTAATGAATACAAAAATTATTAGCCGAACGCAGAAAAGCTAACATAAAATTATCTTCAATCACTTTCACATTACAGAAATGAGACGGCTATCAAGGAGCGACTCAAAACACGATTAATTTTTGATGAACGCAGATTTTTAATTTTCAGTTGCGACTTTTTTTGACGTATGTATTAGGAGAAAAATTATGTTGCGGACGGAGTTGATTTAGCTTGCTTGTTTTGTGACGCAAGGATAGTTCACATTAGGTGGCGCAAGGATTTCGTTTTCTGAGGGATACGAACCTCTTTCGCCTAGGTAACCAAATCCTAGAACACGGACATTGGCGTACGCAGTGGGGGGTGTTGATGAGGGTTGTAAACCCCCATTTTAAACTCTCCCAACAAATGTGTTAAATATACAAAATTTCGTTGCAATGGGGGTTAAACCCCCATTAACCCCCCATTGCAATGAAATTTTGTATATTTAACATAGGAATATGTGAGTTGTAGCTCTGTAATCCCCATTGAGCCTATAACCCCCCTTACGGACTTTCTGCCTACGCCTATGAATACGGATCAGTCCACGGAACATGTACATTGTATCAACCATGCTCAAACACGAATTTCTGCACAGAATCAAACCAATTATCAGTTTCCAATTTTGAAAAATTCATTAAAAATTCAAATTATTTCAACTGACATGGATAAATATTCGATATTTTTATAGTGAAAGTACTAGTTTTGCAGGCAAATACTGTTATGACGCCATGGTGACTCTTTCGTCTACCACCCAAGCAATCCGGGTTCAAGTTATATCCGGGGCTTCCCGATGTTTTTCCTGTGCAGAACCGCCTTAGAGATTTTATTTCCTGGGTAATGGGTGTTCTAATCACTCAGAAAGCGTGATCCTGGTATAAAAAAGATCTTAACTGCCACTGTACCATAAAACACACGCCATATTTTCATGCGAGTGCTTCTCAATACACGCTGTACATGAAAGTTCACGGCTTCAATTGTAGTCGTCTGTCTGACAAAGGATTTTGTTTTTTACACGGGCTCCAAAAAGAGAACTCAGTCTGAGTTCGCAATTTACTTGGGTGAGTGAAAGAAAAGAGTAAACGAAAAGGGGCTTGTGGAGGATATGACTAAGTGTTCTTTTGAAATTGACCATAAACGCACAGTTCCCAGTAATTGCAGCCTAATTGCGCTCAAAGTACTGGCGAAGATTGACCCTTGACCCGAATCCAGCAGAACCACATTGCCCGGTTCACTTATGTTAACATTTCTCTACTGAAATAAGAGAAGAAAAGTCAGAAAATAAAGGGAAGAGGACTTAACGAAAGGTGATTTAAAGTTCTTCCAAGGACAGACAACTTTTAAGAGAGCCGCTCTCTTTTACCCACCGATCGAGTTGACAAGAGAAAAAGACGAACTCTCTTAACCAACGAGTGAGTTGACAGGAAAATGCCATTTCGGAAAAATAACGTAAATTCTAAAGTGCATTTTAGAGGAAAATGCCACTGAAGAAAGCATTTCGCTAAAAAACACAATCAATTCACCCATGTCGAAAATATTTTCAAAAGCCGACTCAGGAGAAGGGAGTAACCATTCTTTCCACCAATGGCCAATACACCTTCCTCCTAAATTACGCAATACATTATGCCCTTGGCAGCTAAAATTCAATTTTCTTTAATACGTGGAATATCATTGGCGTAACTAAGGGGCTAGTGAAGTTTTAACCCCCCTGGAAACAATGTAACTTACAAACGAATGCCATGTGTCGAGCATTTGGGGGGGGGTAAGTAATTTAGCCCTCCCTGGGAAAAATTCACCCCCCCCCGACCGCCTTAGATATCGATGCTAAGTACTCTAATAGGAATAGTACTCTGCCTAAAGATGTGGTTGGAAAATCTTTCGGAAACAGAAAATTTCCACTCTTAAAAATTTTTGCGGAAAATTTTTCACCCTCAAAATTTTTGCAGGAAATTTTCCGGTCTTGAAATTTTAAAAATAAATCTTTCTCCTTTTTATTTTTTTTATTTAAGTCATTACTTCTTCCTTTCTCTATGCGTGTGCATGTACATAATTTCAGAAAGTTTAAACATTAAAAAACCATACATAGCCTACATATTAAAAGTGTTATTATCGGTCATTCATAAGATAATTCCTCCCTCTTCTGACTAAATGAAACGGAATCCTTTGCAAACATCAGCTTTTCTTTTCACATCCTATTAAAGCCCATCTTACATTATATTAAATCATTTTAAATTTCATCAAATATTTAAAGTTACCAAACATTTTCAGATGACCTCTTCCCCCATTTTGCGATATTGCAGGGAAAACCTCCTCTTACTACTTTGAAATAATGCTCGCGAATAGGTATATGAATTGTTTTTTAAAAAAAAAGATAATTTTTACACGCAAAAGTATTATGTACAAAAATAGTACTAAATAGCCTAGATATTAATAGAATTTAAAATACGAAAAAAAAATGAACTCATTGCAGAAAAAACATTATGTCAAGTTATTTAATTTATTTTTCATTTTATTTATTCAATTTATTTTTCCATTAATAATTTTAAGAATTCACATTTTTTAGTTTTGAGTTTTATGAATTTAAAACAATAAGGTATTTTTGTATTCGTTAAACTAACGTTTTTAGAAGTGCCAAATATAAGTTATCCGTCTCATTTTCATATCATGCATGGATGGATGGATGGATGGATGGATGGATGGATGGATGGCAGAAACCTAGTGAAAACTTATTGCGTGATTAGCCATTTCCATCGTTACTAACACTAATTAGTCTTAAACTGTTTAATCAAAATTAAAGTGTTAAAAATTAAATACATAAACATCAAATAAAGTTTATAACTAATTCACAGAAAAGCAATTTCTTAAAATTATATAGAACTGGAGAGTAAATAACCAGGCCTAAGGTGCGGGCTGTAAAGAAGTTAAAACAAACATAAGTAGATAAAGGAAGGACGCTGAATAGTACGAAATGCGAGAAATATCTTCCGACGAGCACCAGCATGCAAAAAAAAAATTTCAGTCAAAAATCCCCAAATTTCCTTGAACTGCATGAACCTGTTCCCCCGAAAGGGGTAAATGCTGTTAATTAGAACAAGGACTTGTTCAATAAAAATCAAGCAACAACCCAACATGAAAACTTGTCGATGAAGAACAATCAATCATCAAATAAGAAGGCCCTTTTAACGCGGTCTTCGAAGAAACGTGGGTCATTCACCAGCATCAATATGAACAGAGTACAGTAGTAAAGACAAACCCGTAAGTCCTGTGGGAAGCAAACAAAGAAAGGTCCAGAAGACAGGTATGGGACATCAATCGTGGCATGAGATGAATATGATATACATGGAGATTGCGTGCATCTTTGAAGACATCGAAAGGGGAAGACAAAAGGCAGTGGGCAGTCACGCAGCTAGTACGTGGAATAATACGGTGGTTGGGAAGGGCAAGTTGACCAACTGGACAATGTAAGCTTAAAAGAGTGGACAATCGGTTTTGTCTAGATGCCCGTTTGAACGGGAATCCTGGGCAATTGCTGGGGGCAGAAAAAATATTTAAAATTAGGTTGGTAGGTGAGTCGATTTTTCTTTCTCTGACGAAGTAGAGACAAAGAAGAAATGGCCCAGTTATCTGAGTTCCGTGTACCGTTTGGAAAGATGATTTGATAGACGACCTAAGGCATGTTGAAGACAATGAATCTTCTCTAGACTATCTCCTCAACATACCATAAAACCTGGTCGCTTTAACAGGATGACGCAAAATGGAGGGAAAGAGCAGTGTTGATTCTGTGCTTATAAGTTTTTAATTATTGACACAATTTCGGCCATTTACAGAGATGACTGGGAGGCAAGAGTAGGGGATGCAAAGTTAAACTATGTGTAAACAACACTCGGTCCACTACCGTATTTCACCGTCACTTATAAAAGTCAGGGTTTAAGCTGCAGTCGCATTTTTCGCAAAATGCGACGAGTTGCTCGAAAATGCGAAGAAAAAATTATTGCCCATCGCGAAAATGCGACAGGCATTTTTAACCACAGTTTATTCTCTGAAAACAGGATTCCTCGATTCCAGAATATCCGTTTTGCACTTCAGCGATCTTTTCTTGTTCCTTTTTGTTTCCTCTTCAAAATTCTTAACAATACCTGTTAGGCATCGTTGATATAAATAATTTTATTGATACGATTTTTCGAGCAACGAAAGCTACTAATATTTTTTAGCATTTTGCTACAACTTTTTTCCCATTTTAGCATTTTTGCGACAGCATGTTTCGAGCCAGCTTAAACCCTGTATAAGGTTAACATTTGGCAAATAACATTTCGATCTACCAGTATGATAAGAGTGGGATGCATTGAAATTTAAACCCCTCGCCCGGTCAAGATGAACAACTTTAATTTCAAGACTTCATTCACAAACAAGGGGAAACAATTGCATGTACACTCGCTTATTTATGTCACTTTTCTTGTTTAACCCGAAAACTGACAAATTACGTACAGAAACAGATCCAATGGACCTGCTTCGACACAAGCCTTCCCTAATGCAAAATTAGTTATTTTATTATCATCCAACCATTCTTAAAATCCGTAGCGTAACTATTCCGAAACATCGATGAAACACTATGTCATTTACTGAAGCAGTCCACGTATCAACTCCCGCCTGGATCTAAAAAGTTTACATTATCTACGTTGTGTAACGTACCTCTTCTGTTCTTGAACGCTAGTAATTTTAAAAAAAAAATAATTTTACGTTTATTATTAAAAATAAATTTATATCGATACAATATACAGGGTTCCTAGGAAAGTCCAAATGCGGCCAATAATAACATTCGGTACTGGTACAGTAAAATGGCTATGCACCATCAGATGAGATGAACAGACCCCCTGCGGGTGAATTGAGGAAGTTAAAAATTTTATTTTGAAAAAAAAAAATGAAGATAGAGAAATATTTAATTAGAAAGTTGTAGAGCGTCCTTCAATTTGTAAGAAATTATACACAGTTCACATGTAATATATAAAAGTACGGACACGAAGTGAGATGATTCGAAAGTTTTAATGCATCGCTTTCAGTTAATGCTTCTTATCGCTCTAGAGGTTGAGTTGAAGTTCCTATCATAGGAAAGAAATCGTAGTCTCTCCTATAAGAATTTTAACTCAACTGTCAAAACAATATAAAGCATTAATTGAAATTGATGCATTGAAACTTTTAGAATACCTCACTTTGTGGCAGTATGTATATGTGTTGCATGTGACCCGTACATCTTTCCTTACTAACTGAAAGACGCTCTACAACTTTCTAATTGAAAATATTTTTCTGTCTTCGTTATTTTTGGAAATAAAATTTTTAACTTCCTCAATTCGCCATCAGGAGCGCTGCTGTTCATCTCGTCTGATAGTACATAGTCATTTTATTAACTAATATCTAACTTTCTTTGCAATATCTGTCTTGGTTCAAAAGTTATTGGCCGCATTCGGTCTTTCCTAGGAACCCTGTATTTAGCATTCAATAGCATACAGTGAAATCTGTGCATAACGATGTTCAGGAGAACAGGAAAGGGTATGGTTATAGTAAAATTTCAATTTGATGAGCATTCCATATTTGGCGGGACCGCTGAAAATATCTTTATAGATTTGACATTGTAGGTACATTTCATTATATATGTGTGTATATATATATATATCTCAATATTTTGTTTTAACATACCCATAATTTATGATTAATAAAGTTAACCTTTCCTGAGATTTTATTCAAAAAATTATGGAAGGCTAATTTGTACAGATTTTCTGTAGCTAAATTCAATTACGCAATCCAAGTTCTGAATCCATTTAAATTTCCTGCACGCAAGAGCTTTCAATTACTTTAATGATTAAATTAACATGATTAAGATAATCATGACCTCTTTCTTCTAAAAGCATGATGAATTTTTAAATCTGATCGTGGTTTTTAAAAGTTATTACAGTGAGTCAAAGGCCAAAGGTCATAAGCTTGAGAGCAAAGCCCAATATCTCTCTCACTGCTTGTCTATTGGTAACTAGCGCAAATCTTCATTAATAAACAATGTCAATTAAAACACACACGAAATTGTTTTTTTTCCCTGCTCTCATACTCCCATCCGACCAGGTTCCTTTCAAAGTAATACCTGTTTTCATAAGACGATCCTTCGGTTTTTCAACTCAATTATACCAGCCAATAATAACTAATAAAAAATTAATTAGGTTCATACGATTTGCTGCATCTAAGTTTTTAACTATTCTGACGTTCCTAATTACTGCAATACAAGTCTTACGCGGCCAAGTGCCATTAGTCCTTCAAGCCAGCCAGAAATATGAAAGGGCAAGTGGGATTCAGCAACTCTAAGAAATGGACCATTCATTTGAGTTCCCCTATAAAAAAGACGTTTTATTCATCATATGCATTCCCTCCCCCCCTCGCTGCTCTTTTCCGTTGTCTATATCCAATTATGGGTTGGCCTTTTTTTTTCCTTTCCTTCAGCAATGATCATCTTCAAGGGGTCATTCCCAAAGCGTCTTTTTTCCGGGTTTCAATTCGCATACGACAGCATGCCGATAATTATACCGTCCAGCATGGCGTGTACATCTATATTATAATTAATTATAAATAAGACGGACTGCCGACATTTGGATGGTGGATAAGTTGCTGTTGAAGAGACTTATTTGGAACAAAACAAGGACTGAGCTATTGATTATCTCCATCCCTAGAGATAAATAGCTTTGGCGATCCTGTTCCACGACCTAATCAGATTATCAATTTCCCTCCAGATTCAGAACTACGATAGTTTACGAATGAATTAATTATTCGTACAATGAGACTACGTTAGCCTAATGACCTATTGTTTTTCCAGAAAAATAAATGACTACCACGTCAATTGCGAAAGAGAACGGCGCTGACTGAAATTGGCACAAGTAGAACCGTCAGTACTAATAATTTACTCACGGCGAGAGCGGACCATAACGATGCATTCAATTGGTAAAATAAATTAAAAAGAAATTGAACTCTTGGTTATTTTAAAAAACGTATTTAAATGGTGGTATGTTCCTAAACATACTAAACGATGCCACTGGCTTGACGTACCACACAAAAAAATGACTTCAAATTTAAACGGACAGAAAGACATGTTTAAACAATGGACGAGTGTTTTCACGGCCTCCAGTTTACGAATTCCACGATTTTACGAATTATGGCGTTGCTTTCAAAAAGTATATACCATAAAACTGATGTTAATTCATATTTTGAACTTTCTGAGCGTTCGTAAGACTTCGTAAAATCGTACGTTCACTGTATTCGGATCCAATTGAATTAACTCTTCAGAGAAAATTAATGAACTTTGCAGTTCGAAAAAATTTTGCATTTTGGATGAATTTTTACATTTTAACAAATCTTGTAAATAAATTTTAGGTAAAATTCAAGTAAATTTTAGATAAAATTTGAGTTGAATTTTCCACTTCAACTTTACCCACGGAGCACTTCAAAAAATTCCCACGATTTCAGGTGGGAATTTAGAGGGCGGGAGGGCGACAACCCCCTTAAACTAAAATTTAACATTGAAAAGATACAAGGTAAAGGTCCAATGAGGTATCATTTTCAAAACTCAAGTCATTAATCGTCCCTGACTTCTAATCTTGTCTTCTAACTTGTCGTCGAGTGACTTCTAAATCCGTCCCTGCACGAGTTGACGACTGCAAGACCTTAATAAAAAAAGTAAGCCTGGTTTTATTGGGGGAGGGGGAAGTTGTATAGAAGTAAATAGTGTTGCCAACAGTGAAGCCAAACAAAGCAGTGCTGTCAAGGTCAAATCCCTAGTGGCAGCAATAGAAAGTCTCTACATTTCACCAGAAAGTCCCTACATGCAACAGCGTAGCAGCTTTTCTTCAAGAGTTGTTGAGGGGGGCAAAATGCTAAAAATATACCATGACATTCATTTTAAATTTTTAAATAATGACCAGTCTCTCGGACCGCTTGGGACACCTTCGCGGACCACCTCTGGTCCACGGACCATCAGTTGGGAACCACTGATGTAGATGAACAGTGACTTCAAATCTCAGGGCTCATAAAATCTCCGATATATGAAAAATTCGATACTCAGAGGTTTTACTGTATATTAAGATTATGATTGGTTTCAAATAACCTACAACAAAGCTAGTTGCCTTTCCCCACTTGACTGCAAATCAACAAATTTTCGGTAGAAAGACTGATTCTTAAAAGCGGAAATTATGATTCTTTAAAGCGATGATTTTTAACATGTTAAATCAGAGTTTGTCTTTGTTTCGGTTGTTTTGGCTACACGGCTGATTCTTATAACCACCGATTCTTAAAAACAGCGGGCACTGTACTAAGTTAGTCATTGCTACCAGTTAGCAGGCTGTTGTTCCCTGTATTCACACCAAAGTACATTTAAAAAAAAAAAAATTTGACCGTCTCACATGATTACCATCAAACGACAAATTTCGAACTGTTTTATTACGTTAAAAACACCTGTTTGCAAAGTTGTAAAATACAATTTCATCACTCAATAATGCTTCATTTTAAAACTAAATTTTTAAAGTATTACAGTATTGCCTAATAAGATGGTACTTCCCATGTACGCCTATACTCCTCTACTCGCTAAACATACCATTTTTAACATATAGTCGATATTGACAAAGTCTGGCGCTGTTTTCATTGGTCATGTTTGTTCCCGTTACAGCTCAACCCCTTCTGGAATTTACAGTGCCGCCTTCAGCAGCCACCCTTCCCCATCCTCCCCTTGCCCAGTCTACTACTAGCTCAGCTCCTTGTTTACGAAGGTGCTGAAACAAAGCGAAGGTATTTAGGCGAAAACAAAACAAGACCAGATTCAGTCAATCACTGGCCATCAATGGTCTGCCAGCGTCCTTAAAAACTTAATTACAAATGCCACTTAGACAGAAAGCGCAATTCATTTCCTCCACAAAAAAATTTTGGTGATAAAAAAGCAATAAAATAATTACGCTGGCGGCACTTTGGCGGTGCTGTTCTACGAGATTCGGAGCCAAGTCATCTCATCCTTAAGAACAGGGGCACGTTTTGGGGTCAAAAAATACCGAAGACAATTGTTTTTTTTTTTTCTCTTCACACCCGTATTCGCGGGTTAGATTCATTTGCTATTATGCAGATGACCGGTGAGTACTCCTTTCCCGTTCCTGCGAGTCATTTCTCGCTCCTTTCAATAAAGCGTGGGGTCACGGCATGCAGGAAATCTTACACAACAACTCGCTTTCTTGGTTCTGACGTCTCAAGGATGGGATTGGAAGATGGAAGAAACAGTTTGCGAGGACACATCGGACTCTAGCACAACTAATTATTTATTTGTAAGCATTAGCATAAAGTGCTTTGTGTGTGAGAACGCGATGCGTGTTAATGTTCGGAAGGAAGAACCCGAGACAAGGCGTAGAGTTATATGGGCCTGTGGGGCCCGAGTCTCCCAATAATCTGAAATAAATTGCGATTTTACACATACTGTAATGTATAAACGTACATAAATGTATGCTTGCCCCTTTTTTTTGATAACTCTACGTTGATGACTTAAGAATAACAGGGCTCCAAAACCAGGGTTTGTCCACTAGGCGTGAGTTGTAGACATAGTCGTAGATTTAAGTTATTGGGGGGGAGGGATCGCCACCCCCCAATAGTTGAAAATAAATTGAGATTTTACATATATTGTAATGTATAAATGTATATAACATGTGCCTGGATGATTAAAATCTTGAAACGATTAATAATTTCATTTAAAACCCAATCGCAAACTACAAAAATTGAAATCGTACACTGCGAGTAGAGATACTCGAAACGGAAAACGTCGGTTTCATAATTGATCCTCAAATCCCAATTTCCTGAGTAAAAGAAGCATCTGAGAAGCAGGGACCCTGGCTTTAGACAACTTCCTCTCCACTTACTGGCAACAGTCGTATTTCGTGACGTCACCCTCGGTCTGCATTTTTTCACTCAACAAGTGGGTCTAAGTGCGGGATTGAACACGTGCAGGACTCACGACCAAGGATGCAGAACAAGGAGAGAAAAAAAAACCTCAAGCAATACAGCAGAAAAAAAAAAATTCAGAAACAGAAAACCGCAGCAGTTCTTAATAGTAAAAATCAGTGAAGCAGGGAGAAATTAATTCTAGGAAAAGCGCTTCTTGAATGATATAGGGGTGGGGGTGAGGGGGTAAATTTTCATTTTTGACCTTGCAGCGTTCTAATCTAAACTTAAAAATAAAATGTTGGTTTGAGATATACTTCATGGCGCAAGGATAACCAAGACCATGCGGTGCCGTGTTCCCTGGATATCTTTAAACTAGGGAATCAAACCAGGTACTACGGATTTGCATACGAAATATAATTAGGAGATGAAACCAAATAAGAGGATTGACAAAAAAGTAAAATGGAGCTAACAGTTAAATAATGGCAGAATGAAAGGAAAGGGATATACCAAAAGAAGTTGATTGATTGGTTGGTTGTTTTTTTTTATAGGGCAAGGACAACAAGGGTCATTCTGCGCCAATCAAGGTAAGATCGTACATACGGTATAACATACGAAAAGAAAAAATATAAAACGAAAGTAATATACCACTAGCATGAAGAATTTTTGTGACGTATCAGAAACCTTTGCTCCCTTTATCAAGTTTTTAATTTTTCCCACGACCTCTAGGATATAATTTTACTAACGGCGAATTTGAAAATATGCACTCTCTCAGCCTTGAGAAGTGTCATTGTAAATGCACATATTGCTCTAAACAAATTAAAAATAATTGTACTTATTAGTATGTTTTTAGTATACAGTGGAACCTATACCTATATTATCCGTCTCCCGATTTACCGTCTTTCTCGCCTAACCATCGGCGTCAAATTCAAGTTAGCGCAGCTCCATTAACATCGAAAGTTTTACACATTCGTGGGGCTCTACCCACAGAAGAAAACGCTGAAATTAACGATGTTGTTGTTATTGAATGGATGAACATTGACAAACTTGAAGCAGGTTTTGAGTTCCTAAGTCACGACGAACTCATTCAGCAAGTGTTAAACCCCAATCGTCCTAAAGAAAAACAATGAACATGCACGGTAGGCTGGAGAACCTATAAAAAACCATAACCCATGCTGAAGCAGAATGTATGCTTTCTAAGTGCATTTTACCTGGTTTGAACAACAAACTGAAGCAAATGCTATTTAGCTATTACTGCTTTGAAGAGTACAGGACATGGCAACCAAAACAAGAAAACAAACAAAAAAAACTGCGTTTTTCGACCAACAACAATTTTACACACAGATATATAATGTTTTATATTCGTGTTTCATTAAATTCAAGTTCTGTTGATGCAAATAAACGTCGCAAGTTTCACAATGTAATTTTTTTTTTTTTTAAATGTATAATTTTAATAAAAATGTACTATATTGTACTATAAATTTC
This sequence comes from Dysdera silvatica, assembly GCA_006491805.2. Lineage (NCBI taxonomy): Eukaryota > Metazoa > Arthropoda > Arachnida > Araneae > Dysderidae > Dysdera > Dysdera silvatica. The sequence continues at coordinate 89,767,401 of QLNU02015003.1, forward strand.
CATTTCCTCGCTTAACCGTCTTTTCAATTATCCGTCAAGGCTCTGGTCCCTTGTTTGACGGATAACCGAGGTTTAATTGTATTGTTTATACGTTAAATGCATTCTCTTCCTTTGTCGATTGATTGTATTTTTATGGCGCAAAGATAACAAGGTTCATTCTGTGCCAGACGAAGACCATACGTAGGGTTTTAAGATTGGTTGGTTGTTTGGATTTTTTATGGCGCAAGAGCATCTAGGCTATACTGCGCCAAAGGGTTTTAAGAACAAAATAAATTAAAAATACAAAAGGGTCTTCTCTATCTCTTCTATTCAATAATAAATTTAAAATAAATTATATATTTTTATCTATTATTAATTATATGAGATATAACATCAAATTTTGCAAAACGTATTGATTCGTTTGTAATCTCATATTCCAAGGCCTCATGACGCGACACTCGGGACGTAAAGCAATTGTCCGGACGGCTAAACGTGGTCTCCATAATTTTACATACAAACAATGTTACAGAGACTCCAACCAGGGACGGACTGGGCCAGTGCGCCCTCTTATAATCTAAGGAATACGCCCTTTGAGAGGACCTAGTCCGCCCCTGAATCCAACTCATGTCAGTGATGCAGTCATGGGTTATCGTAAAAAAATACTGGTAATTGATGTATGTCATCAACATCTAATAATGAAAATGACGTGTCTGTGTGTGATTGCGAAGAGATTAAATTCCAGTATGTGAGAAATGAATTATTTCTCATATTTGTGGTTTTGTTTTGTTTCTTTATTCTTATTTTTTCCATCAACATGTTAGCGACCTTCATCGAAAGGGTGATAGATATAGCACGCTTTGGAAGGATACTTTAGATAAGCATTAAGGATAAGAGAAAGTAAATGATAAGAGAAATATCAGTTATTGTCAATTTCATACTGCTTTTCGGGAGTTCGCCTTGTGATAAGAATTTCTTATTGTCCTCAGGCGCAATCGGTAAGTAAATTTCGCTCAATTTTATAAAAAAACACAAGTTTTCTGAAGACCATAAAATCAAACAGCCAAGAAATGAGTTTAAAAAAAAAAAGTAAGTCCTTTACCCAGTACAGAAAGGGACAATTGGTTGCCCGGTAACTAATCCATACTGTCAACAGTACTGTAAAGCCCCCAAACCTTGAGTCCCCTTTCCCCCTCCTCAAAAAAAAAATCCCCATTCCCTCTCCCCTTCTCACAATTCTGGATACTATAAATTCTTGGCATTTCCATTTCAAAGGTGGTTCCAAAAACCAGCCTTGGAAAAGGAAAAAACGCCCCTTCACGGTTAACGCAAGGGAAAAAACTTTTCCCGCCCGTCCCTTTTTTTCCCTCCATAAAAGAAAGTTAGCCAACTCTTCAGAAGAAGGAATATGTACTTTTGGAGTGACACTTTTTATTGGACGGCTAGGAGCAACGAATCTTCACGAGAAAATAACGAAGCAAAAAATGTGACATCAGGAGTTAAAAATGGTTTAGAAGTCCTAAGAAAAGACCACCAACCGAGAGACAAAGGACAAACAGAAATCAGCTTGAACCAGCTAAAAGAATTTTCACGATTCCAAAGTAAATTGGCTGCACCATATATGCACTAAAAAGGTGTTTATGAACTTTGAAAAACCGCAAGATTTAAAAAATCTACAATATATAAATACGACATTATCCAATAAACGGTACATACTAAATTTTATAGAGAGAAGCTATAGTGATATTATAAAAAATAAATAAAAAGCATTCAAAAAATTCAGAAAACGCGGTCGCCAACATTCTCATGAAATGGATATGCAACTTGAAACGGTATTCAACGACTGCTGGCAATCAAATTGTCTAGTTATTAAAGAAATCAATCGAAATTTCAGAATGCAAAGTTGGTGAACTTTAGTACCACAACCATCATAGACACCCACAAATAGAGGGCGCATTAGCCATCTTATCGCTCTCCAATATTTGCATTTTTTTAAGGTTAATTTTTATGAAAAAATAAAACACGTTTTGGAAACAATCTCCCCCTTCAGAAAACCCCACAGAAACGTTCATGACTATCATTGCAAACTCATTTCATATTATCCGTTTTATATTTCCCCATCAAACTCAAATTTGCATGTAAGAATTTGCGAATCATCTATTTGCAACATACAGATTGTAGACCCTTGTGTGTCCAGGATTCGTCTTGAAGAATTGTGAAGCGCTATAACATTGCCGTTTGGTATTTCATTGTCTAATAAGGGTCATTTCTTCTGCGATGGGTCTGACGCTCGAACTTTGCCATCGACTGATACACTTACGATTAACCCTCTCCTTATTTTCGTATATTCCTAGCAGTTTCACCGACTGAACGAGACTTAAAACACATGCTACAAAACAGCAAAAGGTAAACCTGCTTTCGAATAGGAAAATCGAACCGAAACAAGGCGGTCATATTTTTTAACCACTGCAACAGTTAAGTACAAAAAAAAAAAAGAAGTTTAAAATATTTGTCAGAAACAAAATAGTCCAGTTCACGAGGAAGCACAATGGCATTTAATCCCTGGCCTGTACGGCATGTAATGATATAAAGGGCTGAAAACACAAGGTGGTCTTCGAGCCATTTAATGTTTATACGCAATCAAGCTAATTAGAAATTGAGCTCATATCAAAGGACGAAGGATTCAGATACAGGCGAAGCAAATTTGATAAAGGTGTTTTACTTCAACTAACCCTTTTAGCACACGTCATAGCATACATTACTAGCAAAACGAATGGAAAGGGGTGATATGAAGGAACGAAATTGGATACCCAATGGAACCCCAAGACTTAAAACCCTCCTCTCAGAATTCGTTGCCGGGAAGGGGAGCAGCTTCTCAGTCAACCTGAAATTACTATACCTTGCATCTATGGAAAATCCCACAGCATTTACAATGGCATGGCGGACTCTTCAACCATTCCTCCTTTAGAATCCTTTTTTGGAAGGTGAGGTGAAAAAGGAGTAAAAACTTCCCCCTACCATTCATCCCTCCTTCACCACTTGTCTGGTTTCTCCCTTAGTACAGGCAGAATGTATACTAATAGAGAAATAAATGGTAATAAAGACCACCAAAGACTTCATTGTATGTTTCCATAGACATTGACATTATATAGAAAGCAATTTGGTGTAGACAGACTTGAAAACATAATTTCAAATCTATTTCAAGAATTTCCGCACAACAACAACAAATATTTGCTGATGTCTGCAGAAAGACAAACAAGCTTATTGGAAGGGCGGCTATGGTTTAAGCCTTGCAAATGAATCACTCATGGACAGTGATATCAGCAGGAGAACAGTACGAAACGTTTTATACAGAGATATATCTTGGCTAACATGGAAGAACGGATTTGCATTTATTGGGTGGTATTCGTTTCTTGTATCTAAAGGGGCCCCACGTGCAGGGGCTGACCGGAACATGTGTGGACTCTTTAAGAGTCTACTTATTGGATCATTCTAGAAATGTTTACATCCTTTACATATGGTGTTCCTCCAATCAAGGGCAGGAAAGAACGTGCAAGACCAATCACGTTCAAATGTTGTCAAGAGCACTGTTTCTCCTTCATCAGGATTCAAGGACTTTAGCATCCAACCCTATTTAGTTGTTTGAGATAGATCTCTCCCGCCCTAATCGCTGTTTCTGGAATATGTCATCTGAGAAAACAGTGATACAACAGTAGACATCTTTCACCAAACCTCCCTACACAATCAACAACTACGTCAAAACGCGTTGAGACAAGAATTGTTGGGTGGTTTGCCGGTTTCTTGGGGTTCAGTGCCGCCATTTGTGGCTACCTATCCCACTGATTAATTTTGCGCAATCAAACTTTGCTGTACACCATGACTCAAGGCTTGCAAATCTTAATTTGCTTTACTTACTAATTTAAATGCACCGTTCTGAAAATTACATAAATGTATATGTAGATCAAATTATGTGAATTAGTAAGTTTTAAGTCCCGAGATAACCTGGAGGGCGATGTGGGACAGGTAAAAAAATTAACTCATTCTTACTAAATCATTGAACACACATACAGTATATATCATTGGAGTAGCCCAACTTCAAAATTTGGCCATCTGCAAATGTTTACCATTCCCTCGAATAAAAAAGCAATTCATTTATATATACATGCTGCACACAGGTTTTAATATTAAACAGATACTGCCCATAATTCGGACTTTGCCCTATTTTTAAAATTAATTTGCCAGCCTAAAAAGGTTAATTGGGAATTCATTGCGTGTGCACATATAATGCCCACATAATCGTAAGTATTTCAAGCAAAAAAAAATCCGCATTTTGAGCTATGTAACTGACCGGTGCTATGAAGCGGGAAAGAGATGATAAATGGAATGAAAAGATGGAAAAAAAGGATTGTAGACCTGCTAGTGAAAGTAATAAAGCACGACCACAGAACGGCGCAGGTGAAACCGGCACGAACATGTCAACACACCTGCCTTGCTCGCATTCACTGGGGGCTCATCGCTAGCCATTCGTGAACTAGAACTTCATTTTCATGAAGAAACAGGTGTAAACGACATGGTATGATGCGGCAACGGTTCTTTTTCGAACGGCCTTACTCGGAATTCCTAATAGGGTTATAATCCCAATCAATCCAAAGTAATTTGTAGCCATTCCCCGCCCCTAAAAAAAGTAAAGCTCGCTGCGCGCCCTTTTCTAAAAGAACATTCCTAATATTCTTCCATAATGTTCATATCTGGGGAATTGGAATGATTAGAAGTTTTATTTTGTTTTCTGCAAAACATTTTATAACTTTGGGGGTATTCTCTATACCACTTGCTGCCATAAGAAGTTTTTCCCTATGCCAAAAGTGTGAGAATTGGGTTTAACCATTAGAATTTAATTTTTTTTGTTTTTGTTTATACTTTGTGAAATTATGCTATAAAACAGGCATAACAAATTTTTGGGAATGTGAAGCATAAATTATAATGTATGTAAATAAAATAGATTTATGGGAATTTGTATATGAACAAAATAAATTTTAGTGTATGTAAATGAAATAAATTGTAATGTATATTAGTGGAACATAGAGATAATCTAAAAACTCAATTTTTAATATAAAGGTGCAAAGAAACTACAACATTTATCTAAAAACATGTTTAATTGCATATTACTAAACTACTATACTGATAATGAAAACCTTATAAAGTATTTGTATCTGTTGAGATGTTAATTGCTTGGGAAAGTGTCTAATGTCTTTATATATATATATATATATATATTCTATCCAGGTCTCAATAAATCTGGTCGTTCTTGGCGACTAGATTTTTACAATTATCGAGTGGGTAATTTTTTTCTTATAGGTTCGAATGTTGTTGGTTTTTTCAAAACAGGAGAGTACATATATATTTTTTAATTATTAATACGGCCAGAGTACACTAAACTCGCAAAGTTAATTACGTTAAAAGCCATATTCCACTGAAAAAGGTGATAGCCTATGGCTGTGACGTCACTAACAGGCTCTCCCCGGCCTGGAGTTTCACGAAGGCTGTGAGTGAACACGGCAAAATCAAAGCACGTTCGTTTGCAGTTTGTGAGTTTTTATGAATATACGGCGAGCTGGCTGGGACGGAACAAACCGCTCAGTGACCTAAGAACGACGACTGAATTTGCAAAAGGACAAGCTTGTTTACGATCAAATCCAGGCTCATAAATCTAAAGACCGTGGCTATATTCGTCCAGATGTTGGCAACCGAATAATCTTACATTCAAAAAAAAAAAAAGAGTCCTGCAAAAGTACAAGGAAAATTTGCATTGGTCTTTGTGTCATCGTTAAATTATCCTCATGCAAAAATGAATATACAAATAATCTCTGCCGTTTCGGTCGTGACAATATATTAAAAATGTACTCGTTACAATGGAAAACAATTCAGTTTGAATGTCTATAACAAGCAGAATTATACATAACCTTTGACATAAAGAACTGCCAAAAGAAAATGAAATCTGTGCGTGTGTGAATTGTGTTTAAAAATTTTCATATAAGCATTACTTCGGTATTTTTAAGGGCTGTGCTGGTCTACTTAGCCTGTCCTCAAAACTTCGAGACATTCTTTCAATGTTCAACCTTTAGCCTCAAGCTGATTTAAAAGAATTGAATTTTTACATAAAGTATTATGTAAACAAATCATTAGATTGGGGAATTTTCTCATCTATTATTTTAAACAATTAAATTCTAGGGGAATGAGACAGTAGGATTGACTGGTTGTATTCTTCGATACACAAACACCAAACCAATTTCGGTCCAACTGAAAATATATAATCCGATTATTTTGAAACAACTCACAAACTTTAAACCAAGTTTATTTGAGATTTTATCAAATCAACAACATGCAAATTCGAGAACATGGAATATATGTGATTAATGTAGACCGCTTCATCTCGCTTTCTACTTAATTATCAGATGGAGGATCGGGGGGACAGGGGGGGTTCAAAGAATTACGCCTAAAGACTCCAAATTGCAGGTCTAATGTGTGGTCCCCCCCACCCCCCAAAAAAAATCAACAACTATGGTTTAAGCTGCAGTCGCATTTTTCGCAAAATGCGACAAGTTGCTCGAAAATGCGAAGAAAAAATTATTGCCCATCGCGAAAATGCGACAGGCATTTTTAACCACAATCTATTCTATGAAAACAGGAGTCCCCGATTCCAGAATATCCGTTTTGTACTTCAGCTGTCTTTTCTTGTTCCTTTTTGTTTCCTCTTCAAAATTCTGAACAGCACCTGTTAAGCATCGTTGATGTAAATAATTTCATGGATAGGGTTCTTGGAACAACGAAAGCAACTAATATTTTTTAGCATTTTGCTACAACTTTTTTTTAGCATTTTTGCGACAACATGTTTTGTTCCAGCTTAAACCCTGTTAATAACAAAATGTTACCAGCACCGCCTGAACCAGAAAAACGCCGTAATGGTGATAGATATCCAACAAAATGAGAAAAGACATAAAATAAAAGACAAAAAAAAAATTCTTAGAGCTCTATAAATATTGAAGTTTCAAAATCAAATAAATGGAGGACCATTTATTTTACTTTCCCGCCAAAGGGATCGTGACTTGATAATAATACCGCTCCGCGGTAAAACCGAACCCTAAAAGTAGCAGCGTCCTGGGAACTTTAACTTTGTTGTAAGAGACCATTTTGGCACTAAAAACTTTTACGAGGGGAAAACAAAGGTCAAGCCATTGTTGCCTAAGAATTTCATTACTCAAATACTAGGGCAAAAAAGGAAATGGTGTTAAGCCTAAACACTGTTAGAAAATCCTATAAAAGTTTTCAGGAATACTTCCCATTTCCAAATAGAAAGAGCGGGAAAAAAAAACCGTATTTTTCCCTTTATCCCCACGCGTTTCCCTCTATCTTCCTCCCAACCACTTCCATAGTGTTTCCAATTACAGTATTTAAAAACCTATGAAATCTGCCTATACCTAATTTGATCCTTTAATTAAATCTGATGACGCAGCACTACAAAGAATAAATAACAAATAGAAAAACAATACAAATACGCTTAATAAAATTTCTACTACGCTTAAAAATGTTTCTCTATTTGTTATTCATTTGATCCGTTTAACGGCATTAAAAATATATGGATCATTTCCCCTTATATCCCATACGTAAATCCTCTTTGCATACCCTCATCCAGTAGTTAGTTATTGAATATGGTGATCATGCATTCAATTTTATAGTTATATTCCAAAGCAATAATATTAGTTTCAATTCTTTCCGCGTGGGCAACTGGGAAGGGGTGGGGGGTAAATCCCCACCGAGGGAAAATTTATCCCTCCCTATCTAGAAAACCAAAAACAAGTGAATAATTATGCCGAGCATTGGGTTGGCAACGATAGCCCTCCCTGGAACTCGGGGTCAATTACGCCAATGATAATGGGAGGGAAATTTCCCCAAGAAAGGAAATGTGTTTCTTTAATTTAAATTTACATATTCCCCACTTAATCATGGAAGAAACTGGTTTGTTAATATTTCTCGCCAAAACCAAACGATTCAGCGCCAAATTCTAGTGATTGTAACTATCGTAGGCGGAGCTGGTATCTAAAGGCAAAACTTTTCCCACGAAAATACGGCGCATGCGCCTTGCACCCATCTCGTATCTAAAACCTGTTGATGCTGCTCCTCTGTTGTTCGTTCCGTATGTCTTGATGATCTGCATACTTTTCAACATGATTTAATTAATATTTCGGTGAAGTAGACAAGACTGAGCCATTCCCTGCTTTGAAACACAATTATGTGTCTTCCCTCCCTGCTTTTTAATTGGGTGAACGACTACAAATGTGCGAAAAATTTAGGCTAAGTTTTGAGACAGAAAACGCCAAAAACTTCATCAACAGGGAAAAGAACAGTATGGCTTTTTTTTCCCTCTTTTCTTCAATGGTAAAGGCCACAAAAGGGGGATTTTCAATAGTGAAGATGGTGAGTCACTTCAAATAGGTTAAGATTTTGCAAGAGTTTTTTTTTTTTTTCCCTCTGACAGCCCCTCTGAATGTGAACTCCCTGCTTTTCTACTGTCTGACCCCGCGACGACGGGGGGAGGGCTTGTCTGCTTCCACCCCCCTCTATCTCTACATCTACTCCCTCCTGAAAAGAAGTACACGTGACAACCTTGGAGAATGGGGAAAATACTGAAAGCTGTACAATAGAGAATACACAATAAGAATATGGCACAAGCCATTGGACATTTGAAAAAAAAATGGCTGCTCCAATTCTGCGCCGATCAATGCGCACAAGTCTAAACAAATCACATCACAATATCTATCTATTAAATGATCTCAGAATGTCTATGAAAAGAAAGACCTAGAAAAATAAAAGCAAATCATTTTGCTTTTGTTTTTCTTGACATATATCCATTAAGCATATTCCGAAACCCGCGCAGTAACGAATCAAAGACATTTGCGTTTTTTCCCTAAAGAAAACTTGACACCTAATGGATCTCTACCCCTCTTTTTCCTCATACCTCTAAATAGAACTAACTTGTTAATTAACTGCGTTGTACTAACATATTAACATTTTTTTTAATCAAAACTTCTTATTACACATGCTGATTCTCAGTTTTATTTCTGGTTTGAATTTTTAATAAACAGATAATTTCACAAGTTTTATCCATGTGTGTATCACAATTTTCTCAAATGAGGCCCATCAAAAGTTCTAAATATCGTTACACTTCTTATGGATTAACTCGTTAAAACGACGCTCAGTCTGTTCTTATGTTACTAGAAAGAGTCCACGTCCCACTACCAAAGTTATACAACAATGGAACTCTTTAGAACAAGCATAATTCAGAACCATAAAACTCTGCTTTTTTTCTTGTCAACATCACCATTTTGTGGAAGAGAATCTCGGAACAAGCTTCGGCTTTATATTCTCTTCCATTTCTAACCTCAAAACTTAAAATAATTTAATATAGATCTTCTCTTACATTTCTATAATTTTTATACTGCTCAAGCTATGTATCACGAAATATTGTATATCGGGTTGAATAAAATTATTGTTATTATAAAAAATGCCGTAAAATAATGTCATTCATTCCTCATGAACTACTTAAATTTTCAGACAAAAAAAAAATAAATAATGAAGTTGCAAAATCATGTTTAAAAATAGAATTTTGGGAACTTGTACGGGAAGATCGTTTGAGTTGGCCCAAAATTTTGCTAGGTCACAAATCTGCACATTGGGTCATTTAATACGGGAGAACAGCTTAACATGAATGTTAAGCCACGACGCATGTAAATTACCCAAATTCACTAAATTTCGTACACCATTCAGTGAATCCAAAAGCTACAATATAACATCAGTGACTTGTTTGCAACCAGACACTGGCGTAAACAGTGGAGTGCTGATGGGGGGTCTAACTCCCCATAGCAACGCGATTTTGGAAATACGAATATATGAAGTTGAAACTCGCCTTCCCTCCCCTTACGAACTTCCTTCGCACGCTAAGAAATGATTTCGCAGGGTCGGTACAGTTGTTTAATATAGTAGCAACTTGTGTTGCAAACTGTACGCCACGTACTTCAGTTCCTAAAAACTTTGGCGCAGTACAGCCCAGATGCTCTTGCGCCATGAAAAATACAAACAAACAGTTCCTAAAAAATACTGAATGGGACCAGGCTCTTTTAAAATTAATAGTAAAAAAATATAGAATATATTGGAAAGTGTAAGACGAAATATAGTGTTCGTATTTTTCTTGATTCTGGTTCACCCACTTCATTGCGCATGCTTGGTTTACCCATCCTTCAGGGATCTTCCAAACCTCCGGTAACAGCAGCATAGTAGGGAAAACGTAATAAGAAACAATAGCAAGTTATAGGAAAAAGTAATATTAAGGATTGCAATGTAAGAAATATATTGGAATACGTTCATGCCGAAAATAGAATAGGTGTGATATAGATGGGGTGAAGATGGTAAAAAAAATGTAGTGTTAGCTGTAAAAAAATAGCGTAGTTAATCGCCTTTGAGACATTTAAAGCTTCTGAAGTTCAATATTATTGATACATCTGGAAGAAAAAGTCTCCAAATAAAAAGATGTGTTTAAACGTAATTAATGTAAACAAAAACATTGCAAATATGCAAATCTATGACATAATATCATCAATCAAAACGTTATCACGACAATTTAACAAAGCAATGTCATGACACAATAAAGCAAATTAATGTCATAAGACAATAGCTGTTATTGAAGATCAACTTGTCGACCCACGCTGTGTAGTATTCCAAAAACCTTGCTTTTGTCTGCACCAAATTTAACTTCTGCAAAGAATGATTCACTCACATACAATTATACTTCAGATCTGTCATGCACAGCTTATCGATCTAAAAGAAGCGACTGGCTAAGCCTTTAGGTAAATAATAGTGGATCGACAACGGCTCCAGAGGATAAGATCTACCAAAAACTCTAATCCGCGATAGAGCATTCTCTCTCATTGGTATTCGTTGATCCATCAAAATTGAAAAATAGATCCTCACGAAGAAAACCCAGTTCTTCCCGATCAAGATTTCAAGTTTCTCCGTGCTTTTCGGAATAGCGGAAAAAAAATTCTTCGCGACAGACACCATATCGAAAACGCCTGGGAGCTATGGATACAAATAAGGATAATTGTTTGTTGACGGCAACTATTATACTATACGTGCCCCGCCAAGCAGGAAAACACGTATAAGCCTTTGAGAACTGAGTCTCTGGACCGTATCCATCCATACACGGACATTTAGAACGGTGTGATCAGCAGATCGTGACGAACTGACACTAATTCGTCTGCTACTCCTATGAAGATAATCGTTATGATAGTGCAAACGATATCGCGCAGAGATACTACAAGCCGTGAAAAATAGTCTTTGATGAACCGTTCTCACACTAGGACTTTAAACGGTTTTGGATACGGCTAATGAGTCCTCCGGCAGCCCGCATTAGGAGAATGAGAAAGTGGAATCAATCGCTCCATAAGAATTAGGTGCTAAATGAAGCTGCTTAAAGGCGGGAAATTGGTAAAGCGTGAAAAAAAGCGCGGGAAACTGAAAGTTTCCTTTTATCTTTACAGGAGCTTGTATGGTTGCGTGTTTCTAAAGCTCATGTATATGTATATGAACCTTTGTACTCATTAATGTAAATATACGCATTTTTAACGAATGCATACTTAGTTTGCGCATTTTTTATAAGTGCACTTTTAAGGACTTCCAGGCATTTTGCATTTCATTATATTAGATAATTTACTTTTGTTATACTTCAAAGTTTCAAATTTTACATTTCTCCTAAACTTTAGCGATTAGCTCGGAAGGGACCGACTATGTAAGATCATGACCGATTTAGTACATCGCTAGTAGTAGCAACGTAATATAACGTTAAACGACTAATTATAGAAATTTCCATTGCCCATCATCATCAAAGTGAAAGCTGTCTACAACGATAATCTAGGGACCGGGAAAAGATTGTTATCGACCAATTATCGGTTTAAGTATCGATCTACATAGACAAATTATCATCATACATAGATTATCATCATACGTAGACAGATTATCGTCATACGTAGAAGACAGATTATCGTCATACGTAGACAGATTATCGTCATACCTAGATAACTTATCGTCATACGTAGATAGATTGGGGACCCTTCAAGTATTATGTAAACACATTTCTGACCATTTTATATACCCCTCCCCCTGTAAGAAAAAATAAGCAAATGCCTGACCAACCCCCTTCATGCTTACGTAAGATTTTGGTTCTCTAAATTTTTGGTTACTATTATTACAAAACTATGTATATTATACATATATTATTAAATTATACATATACAGTAAAAAGCGTCTAAGGCGGAAACTTGCTCAACACGGAATTTTTTTACGGTCCCTTCAGAAGTCAATGGTAGTTAACATTATCTAACACAGAAACTGTCTAACGCGGTATCGGAAAGCACTATTTAGTCCCGTCAAAGAGAAAAACCTGCATAAAGCGGAAAATCGTTAGTAGGAAGAAAATTTTCTCAGCAGAAAAAGGAAAGAGGGTTGTAATATAATGCAAATAGCAAAGTGGGGGATGACGAACAAAAGGCATTTTACAGATATAGAATACGTATCCAAGAGGCGGTATAGAATAGCGTAGCCAAGAGGCGGTTTTGAGGGGTTGTAACCTCCATCGCAATGAAATTTTATATATTTAACATAGGAATATATGAGTTGTAGCTCTGTAACCCCTCCCATTAAGCCTATAACCCTTCTTATGAACTTTCTGCCTACGCACATGCTTGTCCGACCACCATTTTGCACACCATCCACCTGCCATAGGAATACCTAGAAAGTTCATAAGGGGAGGGTTACAGGCTTACAATGGGGGGGGGAGGGGTTACAGAGCTACAACTCCATTGTATTTACATGTATACTATATGTAAATACAATGGAGTTGTATTGTATTTACATGTATACTATGCACAATTTCATCGCAATGGGGGTTACAACCATAATCGCGACCACCCCCCCCTTGCGTATGCCAGTGCCACCCACTTCTTAAATAAAAACGTTCATTATTAACCAGAACGAAAAGTCACGATCAACTTTATCAATTCATGGATAAACCCACCGCAAGAGAGAGTATCTTTATACAAGGGAATCATTATCTTTAAAAGGAAGGTACTTCATCGATACTTTCATAATAGACTCTTTGTATATAATAGGCATGTATAGTTTGCATGAAATTTTGCACCATATTGATCGTAACTACTAAAACCACAAAATAGTGCAAAAATTAAAATTAATAAAAATAAAATGCAGTGATAAAATAAATATTTTTATCAAAAGGAAAATAAATATAGTCTTAAAGTTCGCAAGATAAGACAAAGAAAAAAAATAGCACATGCAGTCATCTCTTACCACTGAATTTAACTATGCATTTATTTTGCATGTAACCTCCATAAGGCGGAAACATGCATACTACGGAATTTTTTCCGGTCCCGTGAGTTTCTGCCTTAGACAGATTTCACTATATTTTATATTTTTAAAATAAATTATATATTCTTAAAATATATAAATTTTATATAGTATGCATATTATTAAATTATATAAGGGATAATAATAGAATATTTTACTATAAAGTATTTTTCACATTTTTATTGTGTTTTAATATTTCTTACGTTGAAAGCAAAAGTGGATAAATAAGAAGTGGATTTGATAAAAATCCGTTTATGAACAATAATACATTCATTATAATTTAAAAATAGAACTGGGAGTCTAGAAGATAGGCCCCGAGCGAATAAAGGTTGATGGTCAGCCACTAGATAAAATAATTAAATATTTAACTGCAATTACGTGTATTTTATATCTTTTACTCATAGTGTGTCGTGCATCCCAGTATTGTAATCCTGTCAGGGCGGCTGTTACTTCGTGACTATGTGCTGGTTTTATAATTTTCTGTGCCTTACGTAAGCATGGTTCAGATCCCCCCCCAACTCCCCGTTTTCAGCAAAAATAAGTAAATGTCAAACTCCTCCCTCCCCCAAAGATGCTTACGTAACACTTTAACGGCTTCTTATCGTCTTACGTAGACAGGTTATTCTCGTAAGTACAGATTATCGTCATACATACAGATTATCGTTATACGTGGATAGAGTATAATTATACGTTGAGAGATTATCATTATAGACACAAGATTTCGCTGTCTTTTCGTATCCACGATTATGTTCATAGGCAATCAAGTATGATGATTGCCATTTATGGCGCACAAGGGAAGTTGAGATCCAACTAGGCCAAGGTGTGTAGTTTTTGTAGACATTTGAATTTTAGAGAATCAAGTTGGTTGGTTGTATTTTTATGGCGCAAGGACAGCAAGGGTCATTCTGCGCCAAACACGGGCAGAGAATCGAACACTGGACTAAGGAATATTCAGTAAAAAAGAGCATCAGTAGGGTTCATACCACAGTATTTTTCACCGTAGAAAAATGAATAGTCCATGGGTCAAATATCTTTTAATGGGTCCATAACACAATACATTAGAGTGGAGCCTCAATTTGATAACGTCCCAAGATCCTGCTGAAAGCTTCCTCTAATGGAAAAATGTTGGCATTCATAAATCATAAATAAAAATAAAATAAATGCGACATTCGTTGTTTAACGAGCAACGCATAAGTGTAGAGTCATATATGAGCCTATGCAGGCCTGTAGCCAGGATGAAGGGGCAACTGGGACAAAGCAAAGGGCATATGGGGCAGAGGTCATTTTGGGATTGTTCATATATATATATATATATACTGAATCGATGATGGAGCAACTGGGGTCACGGCCCTTTCTGGCTCCGACTTGGCTACAGGCCGGGGCCTGTGGATCATGATCCCCCCCCACCACCACCACCACCAATAATTTGAAATAAATTGCAATTTTATGTATATTGTAATGTATAAATGTACATAATATGTACCTGCATCCCCACAACCAATGAATTTAAAAACCCTGCGTTGATGAACCAACGAAAACATTCGCTAAATCGAGGGGAAATTCATTAATAGATGTTCGCTAAATAGGTGTTCGACTGTATATTCAGGCGTACAATTCCAATGAAAATATGCAAACGAGGAAAAACCAAAGCTAGGATCAAATCCGTGTTTCGAAATAAAATTGCCATTCAACCTGTATATCCATACGCTGAAATGAAAAGGAAAATCACTTGGGGGAAAAAACTGTAAAAACACTTTTTGAACACTTCAGGCAGACATAATCGCTTCTCCAAAACTAGGTGGAAAAATAACAAAAACGCATTTAACATTCCCGTACGTGATATGGTCCGATAGTTTTGAATACACGAGAACGATATATATGCTCGTATATGTGAAAAAAATCGAGGAAAACTAGTTTCCAGTACTGTTATTACAGGCATTGCATTTTCCCTCGAAATCTGGCGAAACAACTTCAAGAATTGTCAGCGCAGTTTAAAAAAATATTTGAATACCATCCGAACATAAATACGTGAAATAAAGGTGTGTTGATAATTTTAAATCTGGAATAGTTTATAATATAAATTTGATATTAAGTAGTAAATAGTTTTTTAAGGCGGTAATGTACATCACCGTCGAAGAGAAGGTTCAAATAGTACCTTAATGTGACCAGAGAAATACAGTGAAAATCGTTTATAACGACGCCGGTTATAACGACCAACCGCATATAACGACGGAATTTTTACAAGAAGTTTGGTTTGCTATTCTACTCCATACTAAATATATCGGTTATAACGACATCGTATATAACGACGAAACCTGCTATAACGACGGCGATTTTGTAGTCTACGTAGATTCTAAGTAGGGAAATTCGTATCGGATATAACGACGCGACTTGACAGTCATAAAGCAGAACCACGTGGGTTAGTTATTAAAATTTAAAGTTAGTTATCAAAATTAAAGCGTTATTCTAATCTTGTTTATTTACAAATGTCTGAGAAATTTTTATTACTGCTAAACCTAAATATTAAAGATAGTGAACTTAAAAAGTGATTTATTAATTGAATATCACGAGGGTCATATTCTGAAGGGACCCATTATATTTTTTCAGCATAGAGCCCATAAATCTCTTAAACCGGCACTGTTCTGAAGTTGTTAGTATAATATAATAAATATAATTCATTAGATTTGTTTTCGACATTATATACTTTAGTAGTATTTTCTACAATTTTTTCAATTTAAAAAACTAAGAAAGTACTATGTTTTTAGTGTGGTTATAAAACATAATATAAACGGAAATTAAATTCATTATAATTATGTTTTTATTTAATTTTGAAACCAAAAAGTTTAATACTTTTTACTATCAAATTATAAAACTCCAGAGCGCACTACTATAGGCTACTATGATTTTAAAAAGATATCGTTATAAAGATATCGTTTATAACGACTATCGGTTATAACGACCGAATTTGCACGGTCCCTTGGAGGTCGTTATAACTGATTTTTACTGTACATTAAAATCTCTTTACAATACCATTTTTGTTTCAATCCAGGTTTCCGTTTACTAGGCGCTTCACACCAGCTGACCGTATAAATAGTAGAAAGGAAGAACCAGGGGCGCCGAGAGTAAACGTGGGGCCCCAAGCTCACTTCGACCGGCCCCCATGTATGACCCCTCCCCTGGGCAATAGCATAGGTATTTTTTTTTCAGGGCCGGGGCCCCTCCCCCCACAGCATAGGTCCCCTAGACTTCATCCGGGCGCCCGGGCTGCAGCCTGCTGTCTCCGCGTCGGCTCTAGAAAGAACTGTCGTAATCTGAGGCGCGATGTGAAAATTGAAAGCCAACCCGATAGGCCTGGGATTACAGTGCTGTCTTTTAGGCGGCCACCCTTCCCATTAATGTAATGCCCAATTATCATCATAGTTGTCACCAACCCGACTAGGCATCTATTTAGATCAGTGGTTCCCAACTGGTGGTCCGTGAGACGAGTCACTATTTAAAAAAAATAATAATAATTGAAAAGAATACAAAAATTATTTATTAAATATTAAAATTAATTATAAAAATGAAATTGATGGTATATTTGTAGTATTTTACAATCTGACGGAACTTCAGAAAACGGTTCGTATTAAAAGTAATTCGTCTTAAGCGTGTTCATCTTAACGAGGTTTGACTATTATTATTATTAGATTTGTTTTTCTCTTTTTTTTCCCCCCCAAAAAACTATTAAAAAAGCGGGGGAGGGCTCCCAGTCAGATTCAACTCGTAAGAATTTTTTCAAAGTGGTCCACGAATCAAGTGGAAGTGGAAAAAGTGGTCCACGGCTTAGAATGAATTGGAAACCACGGATTTAGACGTAATGCCTTACCAAGTACGGGATTTCCAGCAAATTGAAGAAAGAATTTTCCCTGATTTTTTCCAACAATATCCCTTGACCTTATCGCGCACAAAATTTTCCACTAAACGCGATTGTGAAGAAATGGCTTCACGTTCGTGGATGATTTCGCAATTCAAAATAGAAGTTAAGGATTTCTCAAATACTTTTCAGGTTTAAACAAACAAAAAAGAATCCCGATTTTACCCTTACTTTCCCACTGATCTTTAGGGACGATTTTAAATTCCCTGACAATTAATTCTATGTTCTCCAAGCCCGTGAGAGCACTGGAAGAAAGTACAAGGCAGCGCTTTTCAAAAAGTGTGGTGGTCCACGGACAAACAGATAGTCCGTGAAGTCTACAGATCGTGAATGTGGTCCTCGATAAGTACAATCAGGGCCGTTTCTACCATTAGGCCAGAGTAGGCGACTGCCTAGGGCGGCAAAATGGCGTAAAAATTTTAATTTTAAATCAAACAAAGAAAAAACTGAGCAAATGAGGAGAAAAAATGAAAAAGAAGAAAAATTAAAACATCGAATTGTTTTCAAAAGCATACGGGACAATTACTTAAAAAGTCTTTACTTTGACGAATGTAAAAATGTTTGATGTGTTTCATTGTTTAATTTAGCACGTAAGTTCTTTTATATCTAATACATTTAAGCCTTCTAGCTCTGATAATACAACGTTGTGTTTTGAAATATTACTCCTTTAATATTTCAGTTTTCAAAAATATAAAATGTTGAAATTAAACAATTATAACATGTAGCAATTGTTTTACTATTCACAATATTCTAATATTACAAAATAACTAATATAAGTTTAAAATATAAATATAATTAACGGGTTTAATGATTAAAAGTATAATAGAAAATTTACATTGTTGAACCGCTGGATGTTGGTGGCAGTAGAGAAGGGGATATAGGCGAAATAGTGATAGTAGTATAGGGGTAAGGGCGGCATTTTTCAATTTTCGCCTAGGGAGGTAAAACAACTAAAAACGACTCTGAGTATAATAATGCCTAAATTGGTGCATGAGCGACCACAATTTGAGAAATATTAATGTAATAAATGCAGAAAACTGATGTGGAATGTCAATGTCTAAATACGACACAGCGCTTCAGTAACGATATGAAGAGCGGTTTGAACTGAAGCAAAGAATGTTCGTGTAAAGCGGATTTTAATATCAAGCTTGAATTCAGGCTGAAGACAGGATGGAGCCTGACCTCAATCCTGACATCTAGGATCAGATAAACTATTACATGGAAAGTAATGATCAAAGGCAAATCCAGCGAAATGCTTACAACACATTTAAACGTTACGAAACAAGACAGTCCGTGAAATCAGGCGATTCAAGATCGTCTCCTGAAAGTGACAACTTGCCTTAATTATGAATGCATCAGCTTATTTAGAAGTTTCTTGGCACGCAATAAAATTTAATATCATTTAAATAATAAGATGTAAATTTATACACGAGACGAACTGAAAGCAAGGGACACAAATTCCATCCAGAAAAAGACAATGAAATGGACGTAGATTATACAGTATAAGATGCACCGTACTTACAAACGCAAAAAAAAAAAAGTTCGATTGGTTGCCATTTTTCTGGCGCAAGGGTTATTCTGCGCGAAACAAGGTAAGGCAAAAAAAAAGGTTAAAAGAAATGCGTAAGGTTAATTTTTATGTCAGGAATAGCAAAGGCCATGTCAAGGGCGGACACAGGGGTCATGACACCCTCAAATATATTTTTCACTGTAAAAAATTCCAACTTTTATGATAAATGAAGGGTGTTATTCCAAGACCATGGCAAATTCTATCCTTAACCCCTCCCCCTTAAAAAGAATGAAAGTCTGTGTCCGCCCCTGGGCCATGCTATATAAAAATTTGGCAAAAACGCCGAAATTATCGTACTGGACGCAGAGAAATACTACATAAATTTTGATATCTACTGCCTCAAATTTGAGCGCAGTGCATAGAGTGGTGCATATTATCTAAATTAAATGCACTAATGCCAGTTAATTCATTAATGAGTATATGTGAATGAACAGTCAAATGCGAAATTCCGGGTTCTTGCACTACTGTCTACCAAGAAAACTACTCTCGCCAATAAGATTGCTGGTGGCAGTCGCTACAGAAATAGGGCTGCTTCATTTCCAGTAGGGGTGAGTCATATGTGAAGTGCTGCTTTTAACAAATATGGGTGGCGGAAAGTTTACCGAATTTAGTTAGCTCAAACTTTTCACACAGAGGAGTTCTAATGGTACACAGGCAGTAAGTACTGTGATTCGCGCTCAGTTGGCGCGTGATACCGTTAGCAGACGGGTTAGTCCATTGCAGTTTAGGGAAGGCCGTCTTGGAGGAACTGGTTTTTCCCGCGCGAAAAACCAGTTTCGGCAAGACGCCCTTCCCTAAACTGCAATGGACTAATCCGTCTGCTAACGGTATCAGGCGTCAGGTCTGCGCGAACGCACAATAAATCAGTCAGTCTCTCTTACAAGTTTCGGTACCCTTAAAATTGAAATTAAAATCACTTACTTGCAGTAACTTTCGCCTCTGGGGTTTGACACGCAAGAAGCTCCATTTTTGCATGGATTCAAAGAACAAGAAAGAAGTCCTGAAAATCAAAGAAATTAAAATTAAAAAGAAAATAGCTAGGTTGAAAAATCAAAACAACAATGAAATTTTCTACCACCATAGTACCGCGTTTAATTTGCTTAAAGGGCATTTTCGCTCAAAAATAAGGGTAAAGAGGGGCCATTCACAAAAAATAACGTATGCGGATGCTAACTTAGTGAAATGAATTTCATTCTCAATTAGTGGACAAACCCTAGAATTTTAAATTTAGCCTTTTATTATTAGCTATAATAACTAATTAAAATGTTATAAAAATTTGTTACGCACTGCAATTTGCATTAAAATAGTGGTGTTGACCTTTTTTTGCAAACTATTTTAATCATATGCTAAGATGTTACCCCACACACTTTTCACTATTATTACCAGCATCAGTATTGCACAGTTTAAGTCCGGCAACTTTAAGTTGATAATTCTCTTCCCCCCCCCCGATTAAAAACTCCTGAGTTAAAATTTGATTTCCCTACAAATACCCAAAGCAGTTTCTTTTAACTTTATGAGATAATGCCATTAAACGGCGCAACACTGTATTTATTGACAGTTGTGCCATGTTTCTGCTCAAGTACATGAGATTACGAGTGTGCAAATTATTAATAATTGCGTTACATGTATTTTTAGTACAATTTGTAATTACTGTAATTAAAAAGTTCGTTTTTGGACAGTAAAAAAAAGAGAAAAAAGATACAAAATTATCTTTATTTTATGTCACAAGATTTCTAAGAGCACATTGAGAAAAAACCTAGTTTTCCCGTGGAATCAGAACCGCTGTTACAGAAGGGAGTCAGAACTTCGAGTATGAACGGGTTAATAGAAGAGCGATTCCCCAAAACCTTTGTAAAAATTATGATCCCCATAAAATAAAAGTTCTTGCTACATTTTTACGAACTCCCCCACTAATCAAGGATCAGAAATAATTCCACAATATGGCTTATATTTTCACCAGCAATTGTTTAAACCAGCGGTCAAAATAATAAAATAAATAAACAACCTTTTTAGTACGTAAAAAGAAATTTAATCGATAAAAATAGCTAAAAAACTCCCATGTATTTCGAGCCGGACAAAGTGCTGGCCTTTCTCAGGCGAAATATATAGTAAACGAAAGTACCTATTGAAAGGTGAACCGACACAAGCCGTACAATTAATACACTTCGTCAAAATAGTCAAAAAAAAACGTTGTCCATTCGATTTTTTTTTAAATGGTGGAGTGGCAGATACACTCATATTACGCGAGGACCTATAGTTTTGCGTGGAATTCGAACATTTCTGTTCCGCTCAGGGAGTCAAACCTCAGACAACGGAGCTATGGAAAAAAACAGTAAAGGATTAGTACCTGCTGGAGTCGAATCCAAATTATCCATAAGGCAGACGAACACGTTACCACCAGGACACCAAAAGGTCCATTGGATTTCATGCTGAGGATGAATTTAGTAAACAAGTTTTTCAACAAAGCCTCAGCAGTTGTATTGAGAGCAAGGCATAGCTACGAAGTTCCTTGCATAAACCGGGAGACCGTGCTTTTGAATAGGAAATCTGCAGGCTTATACACGGGAGTTGGCAAGTACTGCAATTCAAGAGATTGTACGTTCCTCTTGACTTTGCAAAAAGAAGAGAATTTGTGATTTGTGGTGCAAGGTCAAGCTATGCTGGGACCTTTAATTTTCCAAGGGACCGGAACCTCTCGTCCAGGAAACTAAACCCCAAATTACGGATGGCAGAAAAACGTCACGTGTTATACGGCACCATCGGAATAAAACCAAAGTGGGTCACTAATAAAGGACATGACAGACGAACCCGTTGCTACTACGTCAGCGTAGGTCCAGGGACAGAGGAACGCAAAGAGGGCAAATGCACTACGACCCGAGATGTAGAAGGGGCCCAGCTCAAAACTTCAATAAATGAACATTATTTGTTATTAGACACGATAAATTGTAGGGCCCAATTTGGTAAATGGCCTAGGAACCCGTAAATATTGTCTCCAGCCCTGCGTCTGCAGAAAACCTATGTAAGGGTAACGTGCTTATCTACCACGCCAGTAACCTAAAATTTGATTTTAACACGTGGTTTTTTTCCACAAATCCGCGGAAGATGTGATGCTGTAGGCGAAGGAAATTAGCATTTTTCAAAAAAATATAAATCGTGACGCAACGTAATCGTAGGTAGCTGTCCTCGCGCCATAAAAACAACGCATGCAGATCGCAGAAAAATCCTATTTGGCTCAGCTTAATCACAACAATCCTTCTCCATAAAACACATACTCGTCACAGAAAAATTACATTTAACGCAGCATGATCGTAGTTGTCCTTGCTCCATAAAACACATACTGATCACACGAATTGTTTGGAGCAGCATAATCATGGCTAACCTTGCGCCATAAAGCACATACTGATTACGGAAAAATTACATATAACGCAGCATAATCACAGCTGCCCTTGCCCTATAAAACACATACCGATCACAGAAAAAGTATGACTTCACAGATCTTGCACTTTCATAAAACCCAATCAATCATTTTGAGAACTTGTAGAACATACGCTACTAGAAGTATGTCTCAGTGCAATCAATGGAGCACAGGATTTCGGTTTTGTTTGTTCTGAGTTTTACAACGTAAGGGCAGCAAAGGTCATGCTGCGCCAGAACCAACGGTTTTCCAAGGAATCCGAACCTCCCAAAGCCTATGGGGCCAACCCCCGTAAGCAGTCGGTAAGGGTGTGGGGGGGGGTTCTTTTTTTTTTTTTCCGCATTTGGGAGTGGAACCTGCGATAAACAAATGTGTTACCACTGCACCACCGCAGAGCCGCGCAAGATTTCAACTAATGGGGTGTGTTTGATGAAAAGTGGAGGGGGTTTGTGATGGAAGCAAAATTTTCTTTCATAAGAAATTTTACAACTCAGAATTGGCTTCCAATATGTGTTGGATCTCCAAAAACGCCCTTTCTTGTGTATTGTCTAGACTGCTCCAGTTCATAAAATATACAGACAATTCTCACATGTGCTTTATCAAAGAAAATGCTTTGCGCGTAGGTCATTTGCACTCAAAAAGTACAGTAGGACAAAGTCCGTGCACTTATCAGTATCTGAACCATCCGTCACTGGGCGCAAGGACCGAAAAATGTCCACGAGTTTCTGTATATCGGAATGCCCAGTCACCGCGGATAAACGCATTCCAAACAATCCCACAATGCTTATCGCATGGCCAAGAATCAGTGTTACGTAGCAGTCCAAATCTTTGAACCTAATGAAAAGGAAACTTGTGAATGATGAGTTATCAGTAGCCGCTCGCCAGCGATCACTCGATCAACGGCAATCAGAGCCGAGTTACGAAGTGCAGCTGGTGATAACCCACGTCGCAGAAACCCGTCGATATCAGGGTAAGAAAGGAAGGACTTCGAACAAGGAGATAGGAAACAAATACAGGCACGCCACGATTAATATGGAGCAGCGTGAAATTCGACGGTATGCCCAGTTATTGTAAAAACAATAAAATTTTGAATGCTCGGGCAACTGGTTAGTCCGCATTTACGGACGGTACTTTCAAAATTTAAGTAAAAGATGATGAAAATGTGCATATTGTGTTGGTTTATTCTTCAACAAATACAGAATGCTTTATCAAAACAAGTATAATGTATTTCAGAAGGGCACCATCGTCGCTGAGCATGCACTCTGAGTCACCAAAGGCGGAAAACTTCTTTGAATTTTATAGCGCAAAGTGAGCAAGAGCCATGCTGCGCCGGGATCTGCAGTTTTCTGAAGAGTCCCAACCTTTTAAGACCTAGGGAACCAACCTCCGGACTAAGACGAGCAGTCAGTTCGTAAGAATTCTTATTTTGACAAAGTTGAAACGGCTTAGAAAAGGGAGGGGCATAGACAGCTCAAGCCCCTCCATTGGATAACGAAGTATATTGTTGTCCTAAACGCCGAATCAATTCTTTAAAGCTGCTTCAGACCCCGCCACTACCATAATTTCTGAATTGCTAAGCCCCTTCACAGTTTACGAGTCCAACAAGGTATAACCGCCCGCTAGGCGAACTCCTTGCCACCGAAAAACTTTAAAAAAAATTTAAATTGTCAAGAAATCCGGATCAGCGGCGTATGAAACGGGGGCTTAGGTGAACTCGTGCCCCGACTATTTGGTATCAAGGCACACTTATCTCCGACACCAAATCGCGTGACTTTTGAGCTACTTGAAAACAGTGGCGGACTTAGGGAAAGGGGGCGATCGCCCACCTTGAATGAAAATGTAACATTGAAAAGATACAAGGTAAAGGTCCAATGAGGTATCATTTTCAAAAATCAAGTCATTAATCGCCACCCTTGAATGACCTCTAAATCCGCTCCTACTCGAGAGCCTCCTAACCTTTCTAAATCGCTATGCTCCTGATAAGGATTTCTGGCATTGTTCTACGGTAATAAAATATTGTATTTTAAAATATTAGGCATATTGCATATCAATATGATTTGAATTATTTTTATTAATTTCCCCCTTTGACTATGTTTTCTGTTTTTTTATATGTTTATATGGGGGAAATTGCAGGACTTTTTACAGGTCTTCGCTGGCTCCTTTTCCGTTAGACAAAATTGTGTGCCTTTATATTATTTATGTATGGCAACAAAGTCGCCCATATTTTTAATTATCTTACGAATAAAGTATGATTTAATTTGACAGTCGAACCTCGTTAAGACGGTTAACACCAAGTAGCACTGAAAATATGTTCGTATCAACAGTAATGCATCTTATCCGGAAAAAACAGTGTGCTGTACAATCTGACCGGACTTCAAAAAATAAATAAATAAAATAATGTTCGTATTAAAAGTAATTCGTCTTAAGCGTGTTCGTCTTAACGAGGTTCGACTGTATTTTTAATGGGTTGATGGAACCATTTTTTATAGTTCATACGCTGCAACAGTTCCACATACGGGATTTCGACGTACTTTATCAATTTTTTAAGTTGATGTTTGAAGTCCGTTTTAGTTCCAATGACGCTCGCGCATGCGCGGAAGAGAGAATTGATTAGTGATGTATAAACTGACATCAGCATGGGAAGAAGGTTGTCAGTTGCGGCAATTGTCACGCTCGCTATTAAATGAGTTTGTGTGATAATTACTAAATGCAATTTGCAAGTACTTATTATAATCATCAGATGACGGAAATTACAAGAGTAAAGAACGATCCGCCTCCAGAAGACCTATTTCAACGTCATAATACTAGTGACATAATTATTAAAATAATGTTCAATAATTGTGAAATTTACATTTCATCGTTAGGCCTAAAAAAATTACTACAAATATAAATATTTTAAAAAATATATTTAAATTTATAATAATAAACGTATAATTCCGTTGTGCTTGTATTTTTAGGCTTCAAGACCAGGGGCAAGACGTACGTGTCCAAAGGCAGTTTAGCAGATAGGGGGAACCAACCAATTCCTAAAAGTTAACGGATTGTTGTTAAGTTCATGAGATTTTTTAATATCCTCCTTTTAGACACACACGCATAGTGCTCCAAGGGTTTGATCGAATTTTGAAAATATTTATTACAAAAAATGTAGGATAACTCAAAGATAGACGGCCATAAAAAAAAAAAGAGATGGCCAGTCTAAATATTTCCCACATTTGTTTATATAGAAGAGCATGAACTTCGTTCATAGGAAGCTATTCAACCCATTTATCCATTGTAACGTGCCTTTGTATTTATCGATTTTTAATGTTTATTTAATTTAGTGGTTGAAAATTTTTCTTGAGTTATGTATATGAATGTTTCGCAATGCGTACCTTACATTTTTATTTTTTTTAACTACACGGCACATATAGAATCCAATCTTTGTTCCTACGCGTAAAACAAAGACATGCAATGCCGGAGTGTCGCTTTAAATTGGGTGGCCATCTTTCCCGCAATTTTAGGAGAGATGGCCACATCAAATCGAGGAGAGACGACCACTGCCATCAATATTTCAAAAATATAGATGAGGATTTTGCACACTTCATTTTTTATACATCAGCCAAATTTTAACTAGTGTAATTATTTTGATGAGGGTATATATATATCATCATCATCATATTCAACCATTATCTATCCACTGCTGGATGAAGGTCTCTCCAAATGCTTTCCACACAAGTCTATCCTGGGCCAT
This sequence comes from Dysdera silvatica, assembly GCA_006491805.2. Classification (NCBI taxonomy): domain Eukaryota; kingdom Metazoa; phylum Arthropoda; class Arachnida; order Araneae; family Dysderidae; genus Dysdera; species Dysdera silvatica. Next base: position 89,793,475 of record QLNU02015003.1, read on the forward strand.
TCGTTTCCACGTCACCCCAACCTGTTTTCTTATTTCATCCACCCATCTAGTTTGAGGACGTTTTCTAGGTCTTCGGTGGTCTCTTGGAATCCAGTTCAGAATTTCTGTTGTCCATCGTTGATCAGTTCTTCTTGCAATATGCCCAGCCCATCGCCATTTCAGCCCTTTTACTTTAACAATGATGTCCTCTACTCTAGTTTGCTCTCTCACCCAAGTGTTCCTATATATATAAGTCGGAGGTTTTTCATTTTTGAATATAATTTTATCAGATATTAAAAATATCTAAAGTAGTGTCGCTGCTTTGATAACGGTAGTCACAGTACTGCCACACCAATAGCGAACTTGTCCATGCAAAGTTATATATATATACTCGTAAGGGAGAGAGTGGTTGCGCCTGTAGCTTAGTAGGTAGAGCACCTGGGGTCCCCGCCCTGACATGAACGGTGAGTGCTCCAGGATGGAATTAACTATTCAACGTGATCTTCGAACGACAACATATTTAGGCACACCCAGGTTTGTTTGTTTAGGTGTTTTATGGCGCAAGAGCATCTGGGCTATACTGCGCCAACCCAGGTTTATCATGAATCGAACTCAGGGCCGCAAAGGAAACATCGTGGACTTAATTACGACTACAAAAAACAATGCGTGCAATGAGAGGATAACTGAGATTTCTCTAGAATGCCTTACGACTACTAAAATTTTTTTGTATGACCTTTGAACGCGACCGAAGTTTACATGAAGCCCTTGGAAGAACCGTCCAGGTTGCGCCGCTAGTCGCGTACATATTTTCCCTCGCGCAGATTCCATTTCAGCAGATATTACGCCAACCCCGCTTGCACGCCTGCCGTGGACTTCCATCGCCCCCCCCATTAACTGCGGCCCTCAGTGTCCAGAAATACCAACACCCTACTAGGGGCTTATACCATACTTAGGGCCGTAACTAGAATTTAATTTCAAGGGGGGGTTCAAAAATTTTTACCGCATGTATCGATACAATCACAGCATGCAAGGCCGTAGCCAAGTCCCATTAAAAATTTAGTTTCGGCGGAGACCGATCCCTAAGACCCCCTCCACCCCGGATACGGGCATGCCCTGCTCTACTACTCTGTCTGCTCTAGAAATATTCCACCTATCACTGGCAGATTTCGGGACTGTAATGTGTTCTCTGAGATGGGATCACCTTAACGTGACCAGCAAGTCAAGTGTACAAAAAAATACATCCCTCTACACTACGGTAGAAATGAAAGACTGTCGTGGTTTAAAAAGCGCGGTATGAAATATGAGGCATAACCAGGCAGGCATCAGTTCAGTCGCCATATCGAGTGGTACAGCAAACTCTCTCAATAGATTATTCTAATTAACGACCATTTCCGTTTTAAGCCGGTATTTTATGGTCTCGCCAAATACTTTATAGAATCGTACACATTTCAATTACCACTTTTTCTGTTTAACATTTTCCGTTTACCACTGTATGAGATTTAATTCGTTTTTAACTTAAACCGTGCGTACAATTTTGTTTAGCGCAAGGATCTGTTCGGAGCAGTGGTCCTTGCGCCATAAAAATACAACCAACGTTGTCCGTCCCTTTAAAAGCCCTTAACGAGAGTAATTAATCACTGCAATGGTAGAAAAAGTGGAAAACTTTTGTATAACCACGGTCTAAATGCGACCAGGGTCGCCGAGAGCCAACGGGGGTTCCCGGGATCACTTCGACCGGCCCCCACAACATCGGTTCTGGCCATGACGGGCCCCCTTGCTGCCCACCTCTCCTCGGCTCTGAATGCGACACACTCGGCTCTGAATGCGACACAAGGGTTGATATAAAGTGCAATGTAAGCGCAGCTTGAACTGAAGCGAGAGTTGATGGTGTAAAGCAGTCCTTAACACGAAACTGATGGAATCCAAACAGTTCCATGGGAACTTCAAAGAAGATCATGTGATTCAGCGTTAGCGAAAATGTGTTTTGATATCCAATGGGGGATTGGGTCCTCTCTGCCCCCTGCCTTTCAGACACCATGGGCTCCAAGCAAGTAATACGCTATAAGGGGTCGTGGTTGAAATAAGAAATAATTTTTTGAGGATTGTGAACCTCTTTAAATCGCTAGCAACTGTCATCAATGTCAAAGGTTGGTTGTTCTAGGACAGTTAATTCAACGAATTTTCTGAGATGAGACAAAATAATTACTGTGACCTATTGACGACGCATTTCAATATCCAGGATCATTGCAATCCAATGTCTGAATCTGCATCATTGGCACCGACGACATAAAAATATTGGGGGCGGGGGGACAATATACCAGTAGAAGGCATTTTGTTTGAAATTAAAGGGGGTACGGGTCCCCCTGTCCCCCCCGCCCATGATCTACATCCCATTGCACATGACTAGATTTTAACGGAGAGCTTTTCGATAAAAGGGGTGAGGCTTTAATATTGTTTATGCAAATAAGTAATAATATTCGAATCAAACGCGCCAGAATATCCTCATTCGTTACATTTTTTCCTACAGTAAATGTTCTGAATTCTCCACTGATCGTCGTCAAATAAAACACCGAAAAGAAATTTTAACACGTTCATTACTGCAGAAAATTCTCCGACTGACGATTTCAAAGGGACTGGGAAGAAACTCCTTTAAACACAAAAAAAAAAACTATTCGGAAAATATGCAACTCTACGAACCACGTTTGGGCGGGAATGGTCTATTAGAATCATTGCAGGAGTGCACTATACTACTTTAAAAATAGTAGTATACTACTTGAAAAGGCACACCTCTTTATAGAAAAAATTAGCATGCAACACTGTTTTCTGTAACTTTAATTATTGGATTTATTTTTCATAATTATGACATCGTCTGTTTAGACCCATAAGTTTTGCTTTAAAAGGTGGAAAATATTTTGTTTGCATACTTAGACTTACAGGTGGAACATAATTATGCATGGGCGGTCTGGAACCGAATGTTGTATTATTCAACAAACAAAAGCAGCATAATTCATTAAATAGCAGCGGTTATACGATCATACATACCTTGCGGGCAGACGGGTCGAAGCACTGCAACAGCCCACAGCAAGACCCCGAAGGAAAACCATGGTATCCGACCGGGCTGCATATTTCCAAAGTGCACTCAGCACAAATTCATAACACCACGAATACTCAGCGATCCATTGTACGCATTGAATATCCACTGAATAATTAAATATCCACGGCAAATATCCTAGAACACGATAAGTACTGGAAGTCTTCAAAATTCACAATCCAGGAATCGCCTTGAATCCATTTTAAAAGAACCTGCTACACAAATGCACTTGCTCCTTCCGTACTGTAATTCCGTCCCAGCGTTAACCACTGCTTTGCAGACCTGCTGAGGAACATTGCTGATCCCCTAACTAGGGTTGTTAGTCGGCGCTAGTGGTTGAGCCAGTTTGCGGGCCCGCCCCTTGTCGCCAACTTCATGCCAATTTGGCTGAGTTTGTGGAGATCTGTAATTTCTTTCGGATTTTATCACAAAAATTCGAAACTTCGATTGCTGTAACTAATTTTATGATTAATAAAATAAAGTATATAAATTATAAGAGACGTGCACTTCAGTGCTTGTATTGCCGTCACGAATATATAATTTGAATTATATATTCGTGAGTGAAGTACAAGAACAAAAAACTGCGAATTTTAATTATATATTCACATTATTTTGTACAAAAGCCTTTGTCAAAATGGTATAGCAAACTATATAACCGCTATATAGCATAATATAGGACCGCTTTTACGGCAATGTTATGGTATGTCAGAAGGTATATTTGCCCCTTTGTCCAAAGAGTCAGATTAAAAAAAAAGAGCTTCAATTAATTAGTTGAAAATCAATCATTGTGGAGATTTCAAATTTAAAAAAGAAATCCTCCCTTTCACCGTTTTCGTCCCTCTGGGTAACAAATAGGGCCGAATTTAAATTTTATGGGGTCGCTAGAGATTTTTTTAGGGGCCTCTTTTAGCATAAATTAAGCCTGTGTATTTCTTAGGATTTTTTTTTTAGGAAATAAGAAAAACAAACCTTTATTATATCAATTCCAATAGCGCACACATGGGGGTTATAGGGCATAACCCCCCTCCTTTGCGATGAAATTTTGGGTACATATGAATATATGGAATTGTAGCTTCGTGACCCCCAATTAGTAGCCTATACCCCTCTTATGAATTTTCTATGTGCGCTAATGATCAATCCTTTATTGAATTAGGAGTTAATGAAAATAAAGTACGCTTTACAAAATTTTTTTAAAAAACAAAACGATAATATAAAACTTGTTTTTATGATACACAGCTTACAAAATTTACATTTTAATTGTTGTTGTTGTTTTCAGAGACATTATCAAGTATTTTCTCAAAATTATTATTCTCTGGGTTACCTTTCTCTACGCCGAGAAATTGCAGTTATATGACTTAATTTTGACTGACTTCGGAATTTCGCAAATAATTTTTTACTCGTCATAACACTAAAAAATATCTTTCTTCAGTTACATTTGAAGTAAAATAAGATCTTCACCGCACTTGACACCTAAAGAATGTGACCCCCTAGGCGTGTCTCTTTTTTTTTTTGTATCCAAGTGATAATCCACCCCTGGTCAAAACAATATACTTTTAAAATCGCATTATCTTTTACGAAGTAAATATCTGAAGCCTTTGCCAAAATGGTTTATCAAATTTCCAGACCGCTTTTGCTGTGATGTTATGGAGTGTGTACCAGGGGCGGACACAGACTTTCATTTTGGGGGGGTCAAGGACAGAATTTGCCATGGTCTTGGAATAACACCCTTCATTTATCATGAAAGTTGGAATTTTTACAGTGAAAAAATATATTTTGGGGGTCATGACCCCTGTGACCTCCAGCCCCTTGTGTCGGGGCTTGGTGTTTACTTCCCCTTTTCCAAAGGGTCGGCCGTACAAAAACAAAACGCTTCCAGTAATTTATTGAAGATTAACAATTTTTTGTGGAAATTGTGGATTTAAAAAAAATCCCTCCCCCAAATGCCGTCCTACTATAATGCGTTCCCGCTCAGTTGATGCCTGATCCCGTTAGTAGACGGGTTGTTCCATTGCAGTTTAGGGAAGGGTGTCTTGCCCGAACTGCTTTTTCGCGCGGGAAAAACCAGTTACGGCAAGAAGCCCTTCCCTAAACTGCAATGGAACAACCCGTCTGGTAACGGTATCGGGCATCTGGTCCGTGCGAACCGACTGTACATAACGAGGTTTGTAACAGCCTTACAATCATATTCCAGTTGTAGCAATACTGCGTTCTCTAGACCTAAACATTTGAATTTTGTCTTTTGCCGTCATATTATAGAACCATAACCTGTCCATAAATCGTTTCCTTGGACACTATAAAGAAAACTTTTGAAGAATATTAAAAACTAAAAATAAAATGGTATTTGGTTTTCCTTTTTTGAAATGGTAAAAGTACTTCATCTCAGAGAAAAATCACAATATTTTTAAAGGACGTGTTTCTCGTTAAATATGTCAAAATGTATACTCAATATAACTTCTTAAAAAAAAAAAAGAATAAGTGGCTTATGAATCATTTTTAGTGTATAAATCAATTCTGGGGTTTCATTTTATAGTTGTTTATAGTTTTTGATCACTGTTTACCATTTAAAACAAATTAAGTGTTTAAAATTAATTCAACTTGTTAATGAAAATTTTCAAAGTTTGGAAGGAAGAAAAATATATCGCGATATGCGGTTTATTATTTTTTAAGAACAAATGTTCATCGCTATATTAAAACTGAAGCGAATTAATGTGACAATTAATTAAGTCTGAATTCTGAAAAATATTGACATGGATTTTTATTATTATCACATATGATGTACGGCAGTCCCTGGCGCATGTAAGTGTTGATGGTGTCATAGCCCACCCCCCCCTTATGATACAATTTTGTATGTATACAGAATTGCATATGAATATATGGAATTGTAGCTCTAACGTCCCCCCCCCCACCTTATAAATCTGTAACGCCTCCTGATGAGTCCTCTGCCTAAGCTAGTGACGTCAGTATTATACACTTATAATATAATATATTATATATAATATTATTATTATACATATTATATATAATATATATATATATATATATATATATATATATATATATATAATATTATTACATTGTTATATATGTTATATATGATATTAACAAATATTTAAAATACTGATATAAATTTATACACCGATATATATATTTCACGTATGTAAATTTATTTTTAAAATTCCCTGACTTAAAATAGTGTTGACGCCTGATCACTTTCAATAAGAAATCCCTTCATCAGTGTAATGATCATTCAATGCATCACTCCAATAATCAGTTCATCAAATTAGTAATCAATTCATCGATGCATCAAATCAATAATCAATTTATCAATCTTAAATGACGTTCATTGTAAAATCAAAGGCATAATATTAACATAATTTAAAGATGTAAATATCAAAGATGCGACTGTTTATTCATCTCGTCTTTTCGCTTCGATCTTTGTTTTATTTTATTTAATTAATTTATTTTTTGTTCATTTTTTCGGTCATCATTTCTTATAACTCTTTCTTCCGGCCTCTGTTTATTTTTCTTCCAATTATTTTTCATGAATCATTTTTGCACTTTTTTTAATTCACAGCGAATTATAATCATTTTTGCGGATGTAATTTGTAGGTTTAAATTAAAAAGTAGACCAATAAAATATAATTAAAGCGTCTGCCATTCAACAATGATTCAGAGAAAACCAGTGTGTGCAACCATTTTGTTGTCCCTCTGTTCTGTAGTGGTCTGGCTGACTTTGATGTTTCCAACCCAGAAACGGGGATACCAATCTCTTGTTGTGTGACATCCAGAGAGACAACTGTCGTCAAGTCATACAATAATCATGTCAAAGGAATCCATTTACTACTTATTGGCTATTCAATAAGTTCAATGTCCAGAGGATAATCGTAATTGAAAATCTTGGCGACGTCTAAATTCCTCTGTGGGGTTTCCTTTTGTGGGGAGCAAGTCCCTTTCAAGTCAGGACCTGGTGGTCTTCCTACTGAAGTGTTTGGACAGTTGTGTGGCCTGGATTTAGAGAGAAAAGGGGAAAGTTCACAGGTGTGGCATCAATAGCAAGAAAGTTAGACTAAAGGGGATGGGGGTCCGAGGATCATGGACCCTGCTACATTACCTTTCAATTTCCACCATTCCCAATCCTCCCGCGCTGCTGCCATCTACTACTTGTCTACCTTTCAACTTCATTCCCGAGTAGCCAATATTAGAAAAAAAAAAATGCCAAAATGTCTTTGAAGCAAAGTAAAAATGGACGTAACGCAATCTAGAATAAATATTATATTACGTAAAATTATGTATTTGTTATAATGTTGCACAGCTTCTTCTTTTTTTCTTTAATTTTATTTGATTAACAGACCAAAATACAGTCAATGACCTGAAGCATATTTGGAATTTATTAAATTATCTGAAGCTAATTCCTAGCCCTCCTATCATCAGCGTGCGCAGGGGGTGTTGATGGGGGTTGTAACCCCCCATTGCAATGAAATTTTGTATATTTAACATAGGAATATGTGAGTTGAAGCTCTGTAACCCCCCCACACACACACACACCTCCCAATTGGGCCTATAACTCCCTTTACGAACTTTCTTCGTATGCCTATGCCTCCTATGCAATGGTGTTTTCTCCTAGACGATACATGCTTGTGCTTTCCGAAATTCATTGAATATGGAGAAAAAAAAAAAAAAGAAGAAGAAATAAATGAAATCCGGAAATTTCGAATATTTACTATTTCTTTGTGTCATCATAACGGATTCACTATTCCTCCCCTAGGTGGGCTACTCAGAGAACACATAAAGTCTGTGGTTTCTCATTACATTACATACACGTGTAAATAAAATGATGTCAACTAGAAGTAGAAGAAAAGAGACAGAAAGTGATCTCTAATTCCTTTCACCTCCCCCCATCGTGAGGAAAGCTATCAGGCAATAAAATGAACAAGCGTCTCTTCCCCTTGTCCGCTTTAAAGAGTTCCTTTTCTATCGGGCTTAGTAACGAATTTCGGTGGACGCACTTCGCGCGAAAAGCTGTCTTTTTTTTTCTTTGTCCAGGTTTGCACAGAGAACAAATTTAGAAGGCTCCAGTGGGTATAGACCTCCCGGAAAAAAAATTTAGATACGTGCTTAGCTTCCACAGAAACATTAGAATTTTTCTTAAGAATCCATTTTCAATTTTTAAAAAAATTCTGAAAATGTTCATACTTCAAAAACGTTTCAGGCCCCATAGCTTAAGGAACACTGAACTAGAATGAAGAGATCTGCAAAAGTTCAGCTGAATTGAAAAATTGATTAGAAATCATTTCTTGAAGTGAACTTAAAGCTTCAGTTCACTTTAGATTACTACATTCCTAAGCATGCCGATTCTAACAGGTTTCAGTGAAAAATAACATGCATGTTTGACAGTGAAAAATAACACGCTCCACAGTTTTCAAGACAGTTTCGTTGCAGAAACAAAAGAAGATCCACGCTGGCCGAATCGTTGAAAATATTGTCTGAACCTTCCACAACCAGTTAGAGTAACTGGGTTAACTATAAGAGAATTGTGAATGATTTGTATTCATTCTGTCTTTGACAGTTTTCTTTTTCATGCTGCCGTTCTTTGTTTGCCTCCATAGGTCCTGCTATTTCCTAAATATTGAATCCTCGACGGCTTTTGGATTACAGTTATAGGAGCTTTGTCGTATATTATCGGTAGGTCATCTAATAGGGCGGCAAATTTGGCGAGTGCATCTACGTATATGCAGAGCCGACGAGATGGTAGGGGGCAGCAGAGGTTGCAGCCGGGGTGCGCGGATGAAGTCTAGAGGTCGGCCCTGGCAAGGACCTCTGCTGTGGGGGGCCCCCGGTCCTGAAAAAAAAAATAGCTAACTGTTACTGCCCAGAAAAGGGACCATGAGGCCCGGTCCAAGTAAGCCTGCGAGGCCCGCGTAGGCCCTCGGGGCTCCTGTGTATATCTGCGTGAAAGCAAGGCTTCTCGGATTTTAGAGATAAAATACCCCCTGTAAGTTAAAATAGATAATTAACATTTCTGTTAATGATATACTGAACAATTTCAACGTCCTTTTTGCTATTCGCTTATAAATCTACACCTGATCCGAATTGCAAAATCCTTCTAACAGGATCTACAAATACGCGCATTCGGGAATAAGTTTATTATAACATTTTCTCATGTGCCATTCGTTTTCGCATCTCACCGATTTTTGCTGGAAAAAAATCAAAAATTTGTTCGCAAGCTCCCGGTACCATAACCTCCATAAAAATACCTTTCAGATATCATTTACAGTTACGGTTAAACAGCTGTAACGTGAACGCAGGGAAATTCTCACCGAGATCTCCCATCAAAATGTAGTTTTCATCCCCAAATTCCCTCGTTAAACACTATGTGGATACAGGATATATTTTCATTATTCCCACCCCGGAATAGTTATGAAGTAATCGTTTAGGTGTTTTTATAAAGTGAGTACTGTGGCATTTAATTCGCATCGTACCTGGCAGGTGTCACACACGACGTCACCGATGAATTTTCCCTCGTGATCGTCGCAAGGCTAAAAGCTAACCGCAAACATGGCAACAAGTAAAACGAACGAGAACACGCAACATCGCGTTTTTTCTCCGTTATTCTGCTCTGCCGAATTTGATTTGGCAGCAGAATGTCACCAGTTTCGATAAAAAAAAAATTGTGACTTTTATGAAATCAAATGTATACTGCAACTATTGCAAGGAATAACTTTATTATTACTAATTAATGATAACTTAATTATTATTAATTAAATTATCGATAATAACTTATTAATTATCCAATCAATAATAACTAAATAATTTCAAACTAAATAATAATAAACAAAAATAATATTTAATGGTTATCCATTATAAATATGTTAATACACCATATGTAAATTCAAATTGATTAAAAGTGATAATTTTCATGTGTACACTCATTCTTAGCTAATTATCTTTCAACTTCATTGGATTGTAGATTGAGTTACAAGCACAATGTAATTAGTACATTAATTAAAACAGTAAAAATTACATACTCAAATCTAACTTTCTTAAAAAAAATTCTTATTATAATTTGCATAGAAGAGTTGCTAATTAATCTTTAAATAGTGTTCTCAATGGGGAATTTACCGATAGGCTAAGTAGGCCGAAGACAACGACGGCAAATTCTTAACAGTAAAAAATTTTGCGAAGTCGCTGCAATGCGGCCATGTGCGCCCATATGAGTACTTCTAGGGGTGAGATTGGGTCTGATAAAAATCATTACCTCCTTTTCAAAGCCATCGAGAATTTTTGTGAATGTACAAGATACCAAAACGCTACAAAAATAATTGATACTACCTGACAATTAGTAAAGAGCTAAAAAGTACCTTATTTTAAAATGTGAATGTAAAACTTTTGAAAGTAAATGCATAGCAGAATTAGGCAAATAAAATTTTTGAACGGCTGGGGAGGGGGGCTCGAGCTCCCCCCCTCCACCCTATATGGGCGCCCATGAACGCGGTGTTAACTTTTTGATCAATTGAATCATTGATATTTCAAAAATGATTTCTAACTATCGAAATACAGCACGATTCTACTTCTGCCGCCCCGCTTATTTAAATAAAAATAAGCGGCGAATAGGCCTGTATTTCCTATTGTGAAGGCTGAACAGGTTGGGGGAAAAAACAAACAAACATGGATATAGCACTTAGTTTAAGACTATGTTTTAAAGTAATGCGCCAATTCATCTTTGTCGAGTTTCATTCTCCTCTAGGCAAAACAATACCATTTCATCCCCCTTTTCAATCACTCTTATTTTATCAGTACGTACCTGTAAGTTTACCTGTAGTGTAAGCAAATAACAATTATGATAATTATCATAACTATAATAACTAATTATAGTGGAGTCTTTTCCAACAAGTGACATCATTCAAAACTTTAATCATTACATGATTAATAAGTGAATAGACAGACAACTTTGTCATCGATCAAACATGGAATTGCTATAAGGAACGGCGTGGGGACACGAATTCTCTCGAAATACGGCATACGGATTAAATAAATTTCTTCGAAAAACTCATCCAAATGTATTAAATGAAATTTATTCATAAAAAATATTTAATAAAACTGAAAGAGAAGATTCAGCATTATGATATTAAAAGAACGCAGCAGGATCTTCATATGTCGGCTATAAAAAGACAAAGAAAATATATCAATTTAGATAAAATTATTGAAAAAACGGTAAATAATTTTTAATCTGGAAGACGCTGAATCAGTGCTCACATGCTTTGACATAGTTTGTGAAATTATAATAACCAACACTATACCGACGTTTTAAATTTAACAACGTGCTACTACTATTCATGCAGCCCTCTTTAGTATTATATTGTCGAAATATATTTCTTTGTTTAAAATAGGAATAATAAATATATTTATTGTCGCTATTTTAAACGAAATGACCTCAAAACCAGAGATTATTCTTTGGGGGATCCAGAATTTTTTAGGGGGCAAAAGTATTTTGAGCAGCACATGAGATGGGAAAGGTTGAATTGGTATACAATCACAAGTCTAAGGCTTTTACTTTCAAGTCTACGGCAATAATCAGTTCTTCTGAAAGGTGGTTTTCTTGTTTGAGTCTAATAAAAAATTATTTGGGATCTGTATATCGGAAAGCAAATTTAATAACTTTGATCAATTGAATCCGATATATTGAAGTTAATTTTATTTGATGCTGTTGTTAAAAATTTAGTAAAAGACAAATGCAGGCGGCAATATTTCAACGTACTTATGATTTAACAAGAATGCACTTTATTGTGATATTTTACTTGAAGTTTAATAAAAAATGTGATGTGTTTTATTGATTACATCTACTAGTTTCCTTCTAAGTGATGTTTAGATTAAACTGATTAAATGTGACAAGTATTATTTTGTAATACTGTGGGCTCCCACGATAGAAACACTATATTCACTTCGCAGGCTTTCTTAACAGTTGCCACTTAAAAACACAAGGAAAGCAAACTTAATAAGTTCAGTTTCTAAAATTGACAAAGTGCCAAATTGTGCATGTTTTCCAAAGGTACATAATTCCACTTTCCGCATCTGGCAACATATATTTTGTATAATTATAGTTTCACTTTCTATATTTGGCAACAGTGTGTATAATTGTTTTCCGAATTCTAAAATCAAATGAATCTTCTGTTTACTATCCACATGTGCACAGGTACCACGAAAACTCCGCAAAAGCAAAAAAAAAAAAAAATTGTCGTACTAAATTTTTCTAACGTTGCATTTGAATTAATTATCTTTCTGGCGTCATAATTAATTATTTTAAATATTTAAAGTATTATTAAATATTATTTCAATTGGGTGAATTACTCCATTTCTTCAATACATATAACTGCAATACTATAAAATTTATTTATATTGTTAAGGATTACTATGCACCCTCTATATTTTTTTTATAAAATCTAACCTTTTTTATTTATTTGCCTTTTAAATTCAGTGGTAGATGCCAAGTTCAGAGTCGTATCTAGGTATGGCAAAAGGAGAGCTGCCAAAGGTGCGGCGTCCAAGGGGCTCAAAATGGGTCCCAAATTCAAGTACAATTGACAAAGGCAAATTTGAAATACCTACCATGGTCGCCAAAATCTTAGTTACGTTCTTTCGTTGTGTTTAGAAAGATAAGGCGGCAAAATATATCAGCCTAACGGCGGCACAATATACATCTGCAGGCGATAAAAGCGTAAATCCGCTTCTGAGTGTTCGCAAAAGAGGATAATTGACTAATTTTCTCCGTCAGTCTCTCCGCATATTTTTCATAGTGATTTTCGTTATTCCCACCCCACTTTAACTAAAAGGGTAAAGAGGATGGATGAATAGATGGTTGGTTGAATTTTAGTAATACAAGGAAAACTATGGTCGTGTTGCGCCATTAGGTAGACAAGAGAAAAAATAAGGAGAGAAAAATGGGAGAAGAAGGAGAACCTCATGAGAGTATTTCCCCGGATTTTAAGGTCGTATACAATGAAATGCTTATCTGAAAATTCGCGAAGAAATTCTATGAAATGAACATGCTGAATGATATATTTCTACGTTAATTTTTTGCTCAATTTCTATATTATTCAACGTTATCACTTATTTTTTTTAAGCGACAGTGTTCATTTTATTAATTAGAGATTTTAAAATGATAATGTATTAATTTGAATCCACTCCTGGGAATTTGATTGTATTATTTTAACCAGAAAATCTATTAACAGGGGGGTACTGTAGAAACTAAACCCATATGCGGATTTACCATTTTGCCGCCCCTAGGCTATTTTTGCCCCCCCTTCCCCCAATCAGTGGTAGGAACATAAAAATTGTTACATTCAATATACGCCAAAAACTTTTGTATTGACAATAAATATGTTGAAAAACAAACTCATAAATTGAAACATAAACATTAAACAATATTAACTTATATTGAAGTATTATCTCTTCTTGGTATATAATAAATCAAATTCAATTTTATTGAAATAAATTTTAATTTTAGCAAAAAATAAAAGCCTATCGAACACTGGTATTTAAATGGAAAGCATGACGTCTAGCTTTCTTCTCGGCAAAACATCTGATTATATCATATGGTATTGATTTTGTTATATCAGACTTCATACACAAAATTTTGCCGCCCTAGTCTATAGCCTAGTATAGCCTATTGGGAAATACGGTACTGACTAAAGCTTTGCAAAGCCATACGAGCAAATAATAATAAAAGAATTGCTATCGGATCAACTACAAAGATTTAAAAATAAAATGTAAGTTACAGATTTTTTTTTATTATTTGATAAAAAGAGAGATCTCCAAGAAAAATAGAGGAGAAGGGGGGTGGATTTAAAAAAAACGAGTGTGAAGAACCTACCATCATTCCGGATCCAATTGTGTACACGTGTTTTATTCTGGCGCCAAAAAACTGAGGATTAAGTACGGCATTAAAGCAAAAAACCTCCACCATTACTCATTTCGAAAAGTTCGGACTTTTCGCCTCAGAAGCCTTTTCTCGTCAGGGCCATGGGCTACGTCGCTAGGATCGGTGGAGTCGTATTGAACGCGGGCTGGGCGCGTGCAGGACGCGTGGCAGGTCGTGGGAAAGCAGTTCCGTCGGAAGAGAAATCGGCCCTCTTTAACCCCTCGTTTCTTTCAACTCCTAAACGGGAGTTTTTGAGGTTGTAGGTATTAATATTGGCGGTTTTGGTGGTCAAACTCATTTCTTGAAAACCAATAATTGACGTCAATAAATATGTATGCACAAAACAAAACATGCACCACAGAAGTACGGGACGCCTGTCGAGCAAAAAAATTGCTGTTCTAAATTTTATCCTTCACAGAATTACCTCGTGTAAAAGTCAACTTCAATCGTTAACTCACACGCTGTTAAAATTCCCAACAGTATAGCGTATATCGAATCTCCGATATCATAACTTTGATATTCGATATCAGTATACGACAAATATTCAAATGCAGGTTTAAGGTTGATATTTAAACGTTAGCGTTGCAATTGTTTACATTAAGGCACTTTTAATCAGGGATTCTAGGACTTGTATGGGACCCAAGGGCGTTTCTGGGTTGTTGGACGCCCTGACGCAAAAGCAATATCTTGCCGCCCTTATTATTTTAATATTATTTCATTTAGAACTGATATATTTAATATATACTTTTATATCTATATATACATTTAATGCAAAATAAGTTAAACGACTGGCATTAGAAGCTATTACATATTATATATATGTTATTTGAACAGATGTCATGTAGAAAATAAATATTTGTTTTTTTCATTTTTATTTACATAAAAATCCTTGACATTGCCTTTTTTTAATCCAAATATTAAAACATATAGTAAACGATCTGCCCCCCCCCCACATGCAGGGCACGTTTTGTGCCCCCAACTTGTTTCTCTATATGTATATGTATTCTACATTGCAAATGAAAATTGGTTATTAAAATGTAATGCGAAATAATTAAATAATTTAATATACATAGTAATTAAATTTGTGTAATTCGATTATTGATAGAATAATAATATTTTTGTCCTAGTACTTTAATTTTAAGAATTAATTAACTTCAGATTAACTCAACGTTAAACACTATAATTTGTGATCCATTTAATTAAAAAACTCATTTGGAGCCGATAAAAATTTAAATTAATCATGTAAATTATTTTTATTTTTTTATATGTTTTACATATTTATATGTAGGTTATTATATTTATAAAATATTTATATATACGTTATAAAAAATTTAATTATCCATGATCCCCACTCTATATGAATGACTAACAAATATATTTGACAGAACGACCAAAACTCATATTTGGAAGCAAGTAAATTCTGATCAAAAAATAATTAAAAGTGATTAAAGTCTGATTGAAAAATTAATAAGAGTGATTAAATTCCGGTTGAGAATAATGAAAAAAGGTGATTAAATTCTAATTTAAAAATGATGTAATGTGATCAAATTCTGGTTTAAAAATGGCTAAAAAGTGATTAATTAAACCACAATGGAAAGCGATTAAATTATGCATGCAGTCGAAGTTGAGCCATGATTAAACTCTGGAAATGTACACTTTTAAAAGATGGAAAGTAAGGGACCAATTTTTACTTAAGGTAAGAATTATATCAGTTGACAATGAATGAATGAATGAATGAATGAATGAATAGAATACACACACTAAACCTCTCAAAAATTTTAAACCACTGTACCGAGGCACGTTTGAGGAGGGTCGAAAAGGAAAGGAGAAAATACGAAGACTGGAAAAACAGAATAAATTTTCCGAGGTAAACTCTTCAGCTGCCAATGAAATACGTTGTTTATATACAATTATATTATTCATTTGCAATTGTATTATTCATTGATATATAGTTATATTTTATATGGAAATTGTTGGGAAATATGAATGTAATAAATCAAAAAGTATGAAAACGATATTAAATAGATTTTAGAATAATGTAAAAAAAAAGAAAAAAAGAAATTGAAGAAATGAAAATTGAAAATAATATAATAAGTATAGATCAAAAATTCATAGATTTAAGATCTTGATAAATGATATTTCTAAAAGAAAAGGGAAGTATATTGAGGAAATGAATATATAAAATAAACCAAATGTGAACAATACTCGATCAGGGGAAACTTCAAAAATTAAAAAATAAAAACAAACATGGGTTCCGGTAATATAAATTATCATAATATCAAGGTGTAGAATGCAATACCAAATTAATTAAAAAATAGTTTATAGGAATT
>QLNU02015003.1:89817927-89834295 GCA_006491805.2 Dysdera silvatica
TGAAGTACTATGCGCTACAAGGTGAGACTGTGTGCAGCGTACAAATACAAATTTTATTTTCATGCCAGTTTACATTTACATTTGCCATTCTAACATCATCAGTTGAAATTACATACTTAGCGGAAAAATTCAGAACGTAGATCTGCTATCTCGAAATCGATTTAAGAAACGGAAAAAAAAAAGTTAATTACAAAGTTGTCTCGTATCACTGATGCAGTACAAAATGGTACATGAATTGCGGGAATAGAACACGTCAAACGCTAATATGTGGGTATTTGGTTCGGCAAATGTGAACAGCGTATTACTGTATGTCATTATATATGCTTGATGTGGCCACCGTCGGCCGCATCGGTAGAGCATTTATTCTCGCACATTCAGTAGCATTGCAGACGTGACGCTTGTACAGGCATTGGTAATGCGACTGCCGACATTGTCCACAGTCGTCGGTTAGGTGTGATAGACCTGTCTTTTGAGATGCCTCAAAGGAAGAAGTCCAGTGGGGTAAGGTCCGGTGACCGTGCAGGTCAGCTCACACTACCACCCTAGCCAATGACCTGTTGGCGGAAGGTTTGGGATAATAATAATTGTACTTCTGTTGGATGGTGAGGAGGAGGAGCGCCGTCATGTTGGAACCACATGGTTCTCCGCTCACATAGTGGAACATAATTCATAAAGTCTGATGGTACGTTCTGTAGCAGCTCCAAATATCGATGTTCTATTAACTTGCCCTAGTAGAACACAGGTCCAATGAGTCTGTTGTTCAAAATACCGCACCACACATTAACAGACCACCACCACACCTGATGTCGGCCTGGTCGTCCCCCCATGAAGAATTTTCGAGCACCCAATAATGGTCGTTGTATCTATTTAACACCCCGTTGCGGGTGAATTTTGACTCGTCCGTCCAAAGGACATTCGCTAAAAAATTCGGCTGCATATCTAAGGTGTTCATAACAAAGTTGCATCAACAAAAACGTCGCTCAGCATCCCCTGGAACTAGTGACTGCAGCAGTATTCCATAGTAGGGGTGAGCTCCCACTTGCTGCAAGATTTGCCGCACACGACGGCCTGTTAGGCCACACATCATACCAACTTCTCTTGAACTGCACCGTGGGTGGGCCAGAACATAAGCTAAAACGTCCTCTGGTTGCACACCCTGACTTACACCTGCAGGGTGACTTGAACAGGGACGAGGTGTAACACTACCCGTCTCTTTCAGCCGTCGAACCACATTAGTTATGGTCATTGCAGTTGGATGAGGTCCCGCAGGTAAACATACGGCATATTGTCATGCACTTTCTCTCGTATTACAACCACATTATATATATAACTGTATAACAGCGCCATCTCGCAATACTCGTTGTTGGAATAATTTGCCATGTACTATGTA
Source organism: Dysdera silvatica (assembly GCA_006491805.2). Classification (NCBI taxonomy): domain Eukaryota; kingdom Metazoa; phylum Arthropoda; class Arachnida; order Araneae; family Dysderidae; genus Dysdera; species Dysdera silvatica. The sequence goes on from QLNU02015003.1 coordinate 89,819,318, forward strand.
ACTACAGACGTTTAACGCACAGTTTCTCTTCTCATACTGTCTTACACACTTTGCCTGGCCATTATTTTTTGCTTACGATCAGTGTTTTTTCCTACTTTTATTCATTTGTATAGCCAACTGCTACACATTATTGTTTGTGTAGCAATTCTGTATAAATGTATAGCAATTTTATTTTTTATACAGTTACACAGTTCAATGTTGTACTTGCGAACCAAAATATGTCTACCTATGCAAAAAAAAAGGGGGTTCAGCATACCTGGAACAGTACATATAAAAGTGGAATAGAAATAAACAAGTAAGAAATTGTCTCTTAATCTGAATCAGAAGATAATGATGATGATTAGTAAACTGAGTTTTTGAGGAATTTGAAACTTTTAGCTTTTTGAATGGCTGATGGTCAAATGGTTTAATTTTAGGACGGCGACTTTTTTTTTTTGAGAGCAACAACTATCGCACTTTCTGTTTTGAACTTGCTTAAAGCTTCCCCTTCTACCGATATTCGAAACAAATGATTAAGCCAAATAGTCCTCAATCTGTTTCTGAAATCAGATTTAACCCTTTTCATTGTAGAAACTGCTCTTTCCTCCTACGCATTGGAAATAGGAAATAACCTGAGAATGTTTATGATATGCTGAAGATTTGGATATACATTACCATAATTTTTAGAAAAACATTTCTACATTGCACTTCCACTCAAATGAGTTATGTTTGAAAGCCAAAAGGTTTCGAAGTCTAAAAAGTCTGCCAAAACATTATCTTCTTTAATACTGTGGTGCTCCAATAAATCTTTGTAATGCTTGCATAAATATTGTAATTCTTCTACTTTATATGAAGTCAGAGGATTTAAATCAGTAGGCCATACTTTATCTTGAATCATTTTCAGCAAAGAATTGGTAAGTGCAGATTTATATACATCAAAAAATCTGTTATAGGTAATATCATATAACTCACTTATAACTGCATAAGTGTTTTTAAAAGCTGATATAGAAATATTTGTCAACGCAATACCTTAATAAGAAGGGGGAGATCTTCACTTGAATCAGGACAATCAACATCACAATGTAGCAGTTTTGCAAGAGGATTCTCAAATTTTATTTCTTTCATATATTCAAACATATCAAGCAGTCTATTTATACACAATGGAGTGCATAAACCATCTCGACATCATCTGACCTTAGAGCAGAACAATTTAACATACTTTTGAAAAATAACACCTAAACAACAAATTTTGTAGGTTTTAGTTTTTAATACCAACTACTTTTGCAGGCGTAGAAGCTTTCACCGATACCAAAGTTTTTAATTGTTGTATGATGACTCCATAATTGTTTGTCAGAAGTTCAACGTAATGTGATTTATGAGACACCCACCGTACACCTTGCATTCTTGAAGTTGGTATTGAAACAGCATGTTCATTTCAAATTAAAGCCAATTCTCGAAAGTGATGCAATCTACTTGAACTCTTGTTGTAAAAATGATGTAGATCATTCAACAGTAAAAACATCTCCAGATCTGTGAAGTGCACATAATCTTTAAAGTCAGAATTTCATTTGAATTTTTTTAAACGCAAATAAACGTATACCATTTGCACGAGACATTACGGTGAATACAGGATTTGTTCTTATTTTACGAAGAATTAATAAAAAAAAAAAATTAATCCTCCAAAAACACCAATGAAAATCCTGATGCAAACAATAAATCTCCCGTAGTGTTGCCATATCACCTACTGAAAATCAGGCCTAATAAAATTATTGGGCGACCGCATTTTTCGAGTAGATCGCGTTCTTACCTGGGAGAAATACAGGATACCATTTATTTATCACGGACATATCTTTGGCCTTTTCGAATCATATGATTCGGTCTTCTGACTTTTTGATCCTAATTTTCGCAATTTAATTTTTATTTTATGAGATTTATTCCCCTGCCGTAATCATTTCGTATCGCAGTTTGCTATGTAAAATCGTGACTTTATCGCGTTTTTCGCTTTTTACATCGAAAATTGCGATGCGATACTGCTTACAAAAAACGCTGTTACCGATAACGTATGACGAAGCATACACATTTGCATATCATGCGCTTTGTAACGAGATTGTGTGTGCAATAAAAGTATCGCCCCTACCCGAAGCTTCCCCTCCACGCAGAGCTGTACGAAGGGAAAGCTGTCACGCAGGGGCGTCCTGTACCCATTAAACTTCCTAAATCACGATTTTTGCCCTATTAAGGTGGTGAAAAAAAAACAAAAACAATCGTTTCGTACTAACTAGCTGGTGCTTAACAACTTTGTAATTGACTTTTCCCCGTATCTTGAATAGTTTTCGAGATAGCAACTCTGAGTTCTCAATTATTCCGCTAGGGACGCTGCACGCAGTCTCATCTTGTAGCGCATAGTCACTTTACTATACCTACACATCACGTTCATACATATAGCTCTCTCTGTTCGACAGTTATCTGCGTGTATAAGGACTTTACTAACCACCCTGTATATTTGATTATAGAATCCCATACTTTGAAATAGTTCACATATTCAGTCCCATCATTATTCGAGAATTACGCAATTATAATCCATAAAATTATGTAAAATATTCTATTCGAATTTTGGTCGATATCACCAGAGACGGGTGGAAGATCGTATGAGCCCGAGGCTGGAAAGAAAAAATGTGGCCCCTAAAGAATGTTGCCTCCTCGATATCTAGTCAGTAAATCATGTTTTGAGTGTTCCTTATAATATTCAGGTTTATATATAGGGAAACTCGGACCTTTGTAAATAAATAAGATTAAAATGACTCTCTTAAACTCAAATAATACCAAACCTCGTCGTGGTAACCGAAGAAGGGCCCCATGTCTGCTTGGCTTATACGTAAATCCGGCACCTTATGTCACTGTAAATTGTATTCCACTCGCATTCTGTTATTTTAATGCATTATATTTCCATTCTAAAGTTTTCAACCTTCAAAAATGATCGCTGCTCTACGGCTGTTGTGCGCAGGAAGGCCATGAGATCTTAGTTTGAACACTCCAGAACTAGTGTTCAAAGCGTAAGAGGCATAGACACAGTCTATGCCTCGTACGCGCCACACCCAAATTTGTGAAAACGTTTTGTGTATGGGAACATGACTGAACCCTCAGCAATTTGTATTGTCCATGCAGGGAACGATCAACCTGTTCAGCACATTTATTTTTCACTTGCTCTGCAACATCGGAATCTCTGATTGTTTACGAAGTACTCTGAAACACGTCATCGCTCATTTTTCAAAGTTCACGATGCTTAACAACAGCACATTTATATTCCCACGATTAAAAAAAAGGCAGTTTAAATGTTTAGTATCCGCACTATTACCTCAATCCGTATTTTTGCCATGTGCACTAACATGGGCTCCCATGCGAGCACTTTTAGGGGTGGGGGGTTGAGAAAAATTAACGAGTACTTCAAGGGGGGGGGGGGGCCTGAGAAAAAATATTACCTCTTTCTCAAAGCTGTCGAGAATTTTAGTGAATGTACAAGATACCAAAACGCTACAAAAATAATTGATACTGCTTGACAATTAGTAATGAGCTAAAAAGTACTTTATTTTAAAATGTGACTAATTTGTTTTTAAAGAATGCATAGCAGAATCGGGCAAATCAGTTTTTTGAACAGCTGGGGGCTCGAGCCTCCCTGCCCCCCGTAAGGGTCCTATGACTGACGTTCTACCTGAACTCTAGTTTTATTCAAAAATCTCTTCTTCGTAACACAAGACCTACCTAGATCGGAATTTAGACAGAATACCGTGCTACTGGCCACATATTCCATTTTGGCTCAGTATGACCTTGCTGCTCTTGAGTTATGAAATTCAACTAATCAACAAAATTTCATTTCAATGATTTTTTCTGTTAATTATGTTTCTGAGCTGTAAGTTTGAACCTCAGCGTAATCCAAATAACGCAGGAGAAGCCACGGAATGGGAAGTCAATTACGAAGCTTATGCTTCAGTGAAACCAGTCCAAACCAGATTCCCTGAACATACCAGAAAATTCCCTGAAAAGTTACGTAATATTTTTGGTAAATACATTGTCTACGGTGATCATTGCCATCCAGTAGGTCTAGACCGATCAATCGGCGCCAATTGTTAAAAAAATTAGCCATCGGCATCAGTGACCGATGTTAACTTAGGGGGAAAAAATCGGCCTAGAAAAACATCTAAACGCCGATTTTTTTTCGTAGAAAAAAACGAAAAATTGTCGGACCTTAAGTTTTTTTATTTTATGTTTAAAAGCATGGGCGTAATCTAGGGGCGGAAAAGGGGCAGTTGCCACTCCCATTTTTTTAGAAAAGAGGCAAAATCGTACTTTTTCCCATACAATGTTGGATTTTTCGTCCCCCCAATCCAGTTTATATTTACCCTTCAATTTACTCCATGTTTCAAAATAAGTAGAATGACAGAGCCGGCTCCAAGTGGGGGCGACCCGTGCCACTGCTTAGACACAAACATTTTGAGAAACAGTGATCCAGAGGACCGAACTAAACATAGAAATAAAAGCACGAAACAAAAAAAAGAAATAAAAAACCGCGTCATACACATGCCAGATTTCGCCTTTCGAGATGTTTTCCTTCAGTCTTTTCCTGCCATTAACCAACGCTTAAGATCAGTTTCAATTTTTGCTGGAAGTGTCACCTTTCTGTCATTGATGAGTAGTTGTCCACAGTCTACAGCTCTACACCTTTGACGTGAGTTCCAAGTTGTGTCACTGGCGTCGCTGTAAGTGGCATGTCGTGTTCATTCTTACGGTTAACGAAATTTTTTCTGATACGAACTACTTTTTGATTAATGGAAGTCTTGTTGAGTCGATACGAAGCGGTTGTTAACTTCTTCTGTATCATATCGACGTGAAATGACGGTTTATGTAAGTGTGGACAATTCTAAACGTTATCAAGGTATTTCCTGCTTTTTTTAAAGGGTAGTCCATTCACACGAGGTGATGCCTGTTGTTTACTGTATACGAATTTTTGCATTGAATTAGATACTGAAACATCTCCTTCGTTAGCCAGTAGAAAAAAGTTGAAAGCCACTTGTCTTTTGTTGCTAATAGTAAGTGATTTCACTAGCTCGAGACGGTGATACAACTTCGCGTTATGGTGTGCAGTTATTAAATTCACTAATTCAAACAGATTACGTTTCCCTGTATCCGTTGAATTGTGATAAGAATGAGACTACGTAGTTGATTGTGCAGATCTACTTAGTAACTTGTTACTGGCTGATTAATGTGTGATTAATGGCTTTTAATCATTCATTATTATCATTGATCATTAGCTAGCGTCGGATTCACGTATAGGACCCAATTAGGCCGGGATGTAGGGTCCCACGGGGACTTTGTGTTGTCTAAGTTCAATCGTTATTTTAATCTTGTTTATTTACAAATGACCGATGCATTTTTCTTGTTGATGAACTTGAATAATTAAGATAATGGCCTTCAAATAAAAACTTTTTTATTGACCAAATATTCCGAGGACTACAATAAACTAGCAGTGGGGGATAATAACGTAAGTGGACTCGCTAGTTATTCCCCACCACATCGAAGCCATTTACGGTGTCTCTCTCGCTCCCCAATTTCACCACAGGATTTGATGCTAATCTCTTTGGGTTATTGCTCTTTTCCCCCGTCTAGAGGCAGACCACACCTAAATTTTACACTCCATGTTACATGCTATATTGTGTATTTTTCACAAAAGCTTTATACATCTGAAAGATTTGAAGTAATTATTTTCCAAAAGATTTCCTTTTAGGATATTGTGTTTTAAACATCAGCGAATACAATTCTGATAAAGCTTACTTCGGCAAAAAATTTATTTTTCGTAGTTTTATAATTATTATATTTCTTTGCAACAGAATTATGTGATAAAATATAAAGGATTATTTTTCGAAGAAATACAAAATTTAAGTTTTTGTACGGTCCCTGTACACAAAAATGTCCAATTAGTAAAATGTTCCCCATACTCCAATAGGTCAATATACAAAATTTCAGCATTCTAGTGGAAAAGACCCAAAATTACGTGACCTAGCATAATGAATTGCCCCTCTTCCCGGCATACCTATTGCTCCCTTCGAAAAGCGTTGTCAGTTATTTTGGGTCTTCATATCTCTGGTTCTTTTTCCACTAGAATGCTGAAATTTTGTATATTGACCTATTGGAGTATGGGGCACATTTCACTCATTGGACATTTTTGTGTACAGGGACTGTATAAAAATTTAAATTTCGTATTTCTTCAAAAAATAATCCTCTGCAATTTTAATCAATTTCATAAAATTCTGCACCTTTTTTTTACGCCACTTTCCAATTTAGTACATATGTCTAGAATCGATCTTTAAGGAAATAGAGGGGCGGTCAGGGTTTTTGGGACACCCTCTATATAAATCCGGGTTCGACTTGCTTCATTGTCAAAATAAAACGTTTTCCGACGAACCGTAGTCTAGCATTGCTTCCGCGCAACCTGGAATTGTCCGGAAATTTGATATGGTCTCTAATGGTCAGGGAAAAACAAAATTTTTTGGTCAAAACATGAAAAAGTCGGGGAAATCTTTCTTAACTTCTTTATTGAACATCTAGTCTCCCATGAACGTGAAGCCATTTTCCCCGCAACCAAAATGTAGTTGGAAATTTTTTGATTGGTCGGGAGATTTTGCTGGGGAAGTCATGGAATTTTGCTAAACAGGTCAGGGGAAAAATGTGGAAAAGTCAGGGAGTTGTTTTCTCCAGTGGGAACACTGTCCATGGATTGTTTCCCTAGTCCGTAAGAGCTTCAAATTTATCTGGAAACTGTAGTTTCTGGTGCAGCGCGTCCTTGCTCCGTAAAACGGACAAAATATTCTGATCCTTCCGGGAAAACGATAGGTACTGGCGAAACATGACCACAGTTGTCATTTCACTGTTTAAAAAGGGAAAAAAAAATCGTAGCTGGTCTTTGTATCGCGTCCAGCATTTTCATTTTTGATATTCCTTTTTTTGGTGTTTTATAATCCATTGTCCTTTCGTGCACGTAAAGCTTATAGTTGTCGACCGTGCCGAATTAAGGTCTTTATAGACGCTAGGCTTGAAGGATAGAATGGGGGCGCTTAGGGAATTTGTCCCTCGCGATACATAGTCAATAAATCGTGAGTTTTTCTTTAAAATACGGTGTCTTCACTATCCAGACCTACCAATAATGAACGGTTTTCGTATATTTATACATGAATAACGTGGCGTGTAAACTCAAATAGCCACAGACCCAGACTTATATGGCCTGTACGAAATCCAGCACCGGTTGTCAGTTTTGATTACACAGCTTGTTAAACTCGAGTTCGATTCCTGGAAAAGAAAGGCTGTGTAATTACGATTTGAAGTCGCTTAAACCGTTCATCCCGTCTTAACGATCTTTAGAACATAAAGCTGAATTGGCTGATTATAGCTTCGTGTCTTAACTGCGTTTGGAGGATCTTTTTACGGTAGAAAATTTACGTTGTTTTTATTTTGCTTGAAACGGATGTGCGCAAAATCCGTTCTCTTATGGATCAGTGAATGATTCGTTCATTCATTCTGAAAAATGACTGGTTCGTTCATTCAAAAAATGACCGGTTCTTTCATTCAAAAAATGACTGGTTTGCGACTGATTCTGCATTAGCCGTTCCTCCATTCAGTAAGCATGGGATTTTGTACATCTCTGGTTTGAAAGAACATGTGTTTACCTCTTGAGGCCGTAGGCAGGATCATCCTGGATAGGACCGTCGACCTACCGTAACCTCCGAATCGTGCTACGCATGCGTAGAACTAATCATGCTGGAAGTCGAACCCAACGCAGTAGGCTCAAAGAACGTATGACGCGTTTCTTGATAGAAAACTAGATTTAAAATCTACAAACGTGTTGTCTGAGATTTGATTTTCCATGCTTGTGTTTCTCGTCGTTCTTCGTGAGACCGCGGTCCAGAAAATGATTTTTTTGTAAGATGAGGACCCAGTCCCAACGAATCTTCTTATAAATAAATACCTTTCTGAAAATTCGTGATTCGCACGTTAAAAACTAACTCAAGTTATGGATACTTAATTATAAGATAATTGTAAAGAGTGTTAGTGCAATTGTAGCTTTTCCAGACATTCGCGAGTGTTTTCCTTTTCCGTAAAATCCTCATGCTTGAAAAATGCTCAGAAACTTAAATTATCAAATTCCAGGCGAAACGGTTCTCGGCCGATTATTATTGAACAGGGTCTAATAATCTAAGATCGCGTTCACACACGCAACAGAAGAACACCGTCGCGTATCAAGTCTGGACCGCACTCCGTAACAGAACATCGTAACATTTCCCACCAGCTGTCGGTTTTTCCCAGTCACATCGAAGAAATGCCACGGGGTTATGTTGCACCCCATGTTCGTGTATTTAGACCGGTTTACGAACAACAACAGTTGTTACATTTTGTCAGGGTAGACTGGATATCACCATGAACTGATGGGGCGCAGTGATGTTACGCGGCGATGTTCGCCCTGTTAACATCATCGCGTAACACGGGATGTTACGCGACGATGTTCTGTTGCGTGTCTGTACGCACTCTAAGAAATACTCTAATGCAGCGTTTCTTAAACTTTTTTGGTCACGGAGCCCTTTTAAATCCAAAACTATATGACGGAGCCCCAAATTCTATCACGTAAACCTTAAAAATCCAGGATTCATTATATATACAAGGGAGGGTATTAAGCTATCATGTAAATATCTTAGGAGGGGTGGAGGATTTGAATTTCTCTTGTTTTTTATTTTTGGGACAACGTGGGGATGGTTGGCTGAACTATGCTTACGTAAGTTGCGTAATCATAGTTCTGTTGTATTATTTTCGATGTCTTACGCATCGAAAATAATACAACGAGCACAGTAGACCTTGTTGCCAAGTGATAACTACCCTAACAGAAATGCACTAATTAATTCTCGAGTAAAACCTAAATCAATTTATAAATTAAACAACAATATAAATCAACGTTTATTGGCTTAGTGATACGCCAATAAACGTTGATTAATATTGTTGTTTGATTTAATCTGCGTAGTGTTCGATTTATATAAATTTATAAATTGCTTTAAAAAAGTGGTATTTGCAATAGCAAATAAAAAAATCAGAGAATGAAAACCTTACGTAAGTGTGGAGTGAGTCAGTTATTTGCGTTTTTTTTGCTTACATGTTGGAGGATATAAAACAGCCCAAAATATATGCTTAAATTTAAATAATACTGGAGCGACCTTTAAACGGTGGTAGGAGGAAATACGCTAGTAAAATACCTATCCTCATGAATATCCATTTTGACGTTAAAAAACTAGATTAATAAATTTAGTTCAGAAGCCAGGATTTTTCCAATTACTGAATATTTTAATACCAGCGTCCTTTAAATTATGTATGGAGCCCCAAAATATTACTCGCGGAGCCCGAGGACTCCTGGGAGCACAGTTTAAGAACCACTGCTCTAAGCCAACGGTTCTTTAACTGTGGTCCGCGGAACCCTATCATGGAGTGCGCCAGATCCTCCCAGTTGTTCCTAAAAGTTCAGAAAAGTACTATGACAAGAGCATTTGCTCTTTAATGCTAAGAATAAATTATGAGGGGACGAAAAATTCTTTCCTTAAATGGTGAAAATTAGTGATGAAACACTAGAAATAAATATGTATGATGCAAATTCCGGGCTTTAAACTTTGAGTTAATTCTTGGGGGTCCGCGAGGGTGAGTGGTCTGATTGAAAGGGGTCCGCGGTCTAAGAAAGTTTAAGAACCGCTGCTCTAAACAATACAAAGGTGTTCCAATTTCCCGGAAAACTGTCCCGGAAAGTTCTTGCGGCATACAAGCAAATAAAATGAGTTTGAAGATCAGGACAGTGGGGAGGATCTAACGAAAAGGGATTTTTAAGAAGGGGGAAAAAAATTGTATTAGAATCCGTAATTAAAAATTTGTTTTTAAGCTATGTGAAAGGAACTGAAATTTTTTATTGAATTAGCAGTCTAATCGTAGTTATTATTATTTATTTATTTTATTTTTTAAAAGTAATGAGGCGCTGTTAGTAATCTATTGGAAGTGATTTAGAAAGACTTTGAAAAATGGGGAAATCATTTTTTCCTTACGTGTGTATGGCTATTATTTTTCGGTGCATTATTGTTGTGCATGCGTAGTGTAACTCGTTTTCTCCACGTGTGTATGCAACATTATTATACCAAAGAAAAAAAAGCAAGCCGCACACGTTTTAGTTAGAGATTCTCGCATTTAATAAAAATTGCTAGAACCAGTAATTACACCCATCGTAAGATTGATTATCAAAATGGCGCCTTTTTTTTTTTTTGAAAGCGCGGGTTCAACGTCTTCATTTTTCATTGAGCATTGTGCAAGGTATTTTATTTTTTACTTCCTCGTGTAGGGGTAATTGAAATCACTATTAGACTTTTGTGCGTGTGTGGGGTGGGGGGCGGTCCGTGTGACTAGAAAGAACGTAATGAAGTTTTGGACGTAATGCAGCAAGAATACATTATTGGAAAGGAAAGTATAGATCCGTGCCCTCCCCCCTCCTCCTCTCAGGTATAAATTTATATCGTTGGGTAGTTAGCCTCGAAACCGGGGGGAGAGATAGGACTATAAACCAATCACAATATTCCACACGTAGTGTTCATTTATTCGTAGTTTTCGTTTTTCTAAAGTGGGGGGAGCCATCGCAACTCTTCTTAGCCAATGATCTCGCCATTTATTTATTTATTTATTGTGAAATAGAGGAAATTTGGCTTTTCAATAACTGCGCTATGTTTACAATATGCAGATATGGTAACGTTTTTTAGGAGAAAAGAAAAAAGATAAAACAGGTGTGTAACCCTGCGTTTTAAAATGTAATGGTAACCGCGAAAATCTTACTTCGTCCAGTACCTTGCATTACCGTATTGCATACGAAGCAACATATATATTTATTTAAAGGTATTTGAGCGACTTATTTAGAGATATTTGCGAGATTTCTTTAGAGATATTCAAGCATTTTATATCGCTCTTAGAAGATTAAATTCCACATTCGTGTTACCCAATTTTTTAATTATCTACATCTCTGATTCTGTGTATGTAGCATAATCTGGATTCTACTGTATCATGATACGTATATAAATTGACAAATGTGCATTTTTTTTTGTATTGAAAACCTGATGTTCTTTAATCATATTTATCTGTAGAAATCTGCGCAATATCCCATTCTGTGTTGCATTGATCTTTAATGTAGCGCATTATGTGCTTTAAAGAAACCATGATTGGACCACCTATTCAACAAATTCAGAGTTCCGCATTTATAGTAATATTGACGCTATAGCTTTTCCTTCGCACGATGAACATTTTCGGAGTCATTCTAATGGTTAATGGTTACGTAATCCAATTTATGCTACTCCCTAATGTTCCTTCATATATCTTTTTTAGGCCTCTTCCCCATGCAGTGATAGAGTGTCAGGGAGTTCACCTCTTCTGAGGTAAAAGACCCTCCACCCCTCATCCAACTCTTCCAAACCACACCCACTATCTCAATTTCCAAACCAGTTTCCGAAGAGGATAAGAAAGAGAAAAATGCAAGGGTGGAGTACTTTTTAAACTTAAAAAAACTTTCTTATTGTCTGTCTCCTAAAGGTTAAACTTGGCGATGTTGTCTGCGTCGTACTTTGCTGTTGAAGAGTTATTTTCTTGCTTGGAAGGTGGATAGGGTGTGGGTTAGTCCCCCCTTACCATACCATACCTGATTTTTTTTTTAAGAGATGTAATAGCGGTCAGACACCACGGGAGGGCAAGACATGTCTTTGAGCGGTGTATTACTATAAAGTTGGTGTGGAGAACCTTCGAGAAGGAAACGGGCACACCCCTGCACTTCTTCTTTCTTAATACCTGAAGAATGAACTGCAGTGCTTTCTTGAGGGACCTGTACTGGCATCTCTCGGTTGATTGATGTGCTGGTTGTTGCTGTGCCTCACTCCCCCTCCGCAACGATTCAGTTTTGTTCTCTGGAGAGGGTCAAATGAGTATGTCAAATCTTAATGCTTCTTTTTACCCTTCTTGTTGAAGACGAGATTGACTGAGCATTCGGTCTCGCAGGGCTGGCTTCTTTTGTGTGAGCAAATCAACTGAACCCACTAACCATTATTATTTCAAAGTGTTGCTGCAATCAACCGTGAAACTCGCTTCTCCGAGCGGCGAGTATGAATAAAATTTGCAAATGACTGATGTAAATTCATGACCTTTCGAAAGGCATCGCTTGTTTCACCAATGGCCTTTTAAATGAAGTTGTGGTGAACACAAGAATTTTCCTGTTTAGAAATGGTAGGGTACCGAGTTATAACATTGTGGGACATCCGCAACAAGACTTTCACCTTTACACCAACACCAGTATCATAACTACATCTTCCTTCCGAATAGATGAAGGTAGTACGTTGTCATAATATCGTCCTTCAGTGGATGAAGGTTTGCGGAGTTGAAATGTTGCTGACCAAAACCATTAAAAAATGTACCAGGTAGTTTTCTGGAGCCTTTGTTTGGCACCTTTTTTTTTCACCAATATGCGCAGTTTCATGGCGGCAGATTGATGAGGCACGTCTATGTGGGCAATTTAGAGGCGCATGAACTTACATCGACGAGAGTAAAAGACCACAAGATGTCTTAGAGATATCACATTTGTCTATCGTGCCCTTAACCCGGGTTCGATTCCTATGGTACTGTAGGACGTGCGCTCTTTTTTTCTGTCCACCGTAGTCCGAAGTTTGTTTCCATGGGCAGAAAATGTTTGGATTCCCGGGAAAACAGTAAATTATGACCTTTCTTGCTGTCCTTGCACCGTAAAGCATGTCTGTATGAGCTTCTTGTGCAAGTTAATAAACGTTGTGGATTTACAGCCGTCAAACGCTGTTTATCATCTGATGGTTATTTTTAGCATTTTGGTCGCCATTTCGGCGTAATTAATTGCTTAGAATGCAAGAAAACAAAGTGTTTATTATCCAACCTCTTGTCAACTTTTGCGTCATTGGCGAAAGGGGCGAAGCTACAAAGCACATCTGAATAGTCACTGGGATCCCACTCGTCCTGTATTTCCTATATTTTTAGGTACTGTCCTATATATTATTTTTTTTTAGTTATCTGTGTAAAAATTAACTGCATCATAGGTTATTTTTATTTCAAGTTTTGATCCTCAATATGGAGTATACAGTTTCCGTTTTCAGCTCGCTTCGCACGCAAACGTTTAAGTGGCCATTTTATTGGCTATTTGAAGATGTAATTGTAAAACTTTTCCAACTTCCTAGGGTACGAAATAAATTAATATATTCACTCCTCCTGTCATTGTTGCGAGGAACGTAACATTGCTCGTTAGTGCAATGGCTGATTTCTCTTCTATCAATGACCAATTTTCTTTCAGATTGGACTGTTGACTTCTAAGGTTGTCTTAGATACTAACTGTAGTACTTTTTTAATATTTTCAGATTAAGGTGTGAATTTGATGTATGAAGTAAAATTAATGCATAAGTATAAACGTGTCCCATAATACACTATTTCAAGAAAACTGGCTGAGTGAAAAGAATGGAAATAAACATTTAATTGAATTGTGGTCAAAGCATGCTGATTCATATGCAAAAAGACCTTTAGTGTTAGAAATTCAGGAATATAACAAGTACTACAACATGCAAATACGTCAAAACACAAGATTTTGGTGACAACTGCTTTGTCCAAAGATCAAACAAAATTCACAGCGTCAGTTTCATCTGGACAGAAGTCTTCAAATTTTGTATCTAGTGCTGAAACTTTGAAACACTGGAATGTGAATGATGCTGATAGAGTATCTAATGCAGAATGTTTATGGACAATGAAAATTGTTGAAGCTGGTTACCCATTCAGTTCTTGTAAAAATTAGAAAAATGTGTTTTGTAAAATGTTTCTAGACAGCAAAATTTCTAAGCCATTTACGCTAGGACAAACTGAGGTTTCATATGAAATTGCACACGGACTTGGACCATGTTTTTATAGTCAGTTGATTAGCTCTGTTAAGAAAAGTGACTCTTATTTTAAACAACTTTATTAGCAACAACTGAAGCTGGAAAGAAACAGACATATTGAGACAGCGATCAGGAGAAGGTTGTATGTCACTTCTTGTGTTGATTTGAGCTTGGTCATGCAACTGCTGATATACTTAAGGAAAAGATACTGTTATCCCTATCAAAAGACCACTTGCTTCTTAATATATTACTTGCCATTGGTTCAGATGGGCCTCCAGTGAATGTGAAACGTCTGAAGGATATTCATTCTATTCTCAAAGGTGAGGGTTTGCCAGGTTTAATTAATATTGGTACATGCAATTTGCATGTCTTGCATGATTCTTTTAGGCATGGCATAACTTAGTCCTTAAGTCATTGGGAGATCGAAGACTTTTTGGATGCCGTACATAAGTATCCAGCCAGAAGTGAGGATTTTCACAATATTCAGAATAACCTTGAAATGGAGCAGAAACACATGTTGAGGTTTGTTAACAATAGCTGGTTTTCTATGGTCCCTGTTATTTCAGTAATAACAAAGCAATGGTCTGCCTTAGAGGAGTATTTCCTTGAGTACATCCTCAAAAACAGCAAGAATTAGGGCAAGTCTAAACTTTATCTAAGTATTAGATCTCACCTGAAGGATCCAACAACTTTAGCCCTTTTGATAAATTCCTTAATGCAAAAGATGAAATGAACTTAATGAAAAGAACTCTTGATACATATTCTATATGATGAAATCTGCTGTATTATTCGAAGCCTTGGTTTAAGAATTGTTAAACCAGAACTGGTGGTAAATATGTTTGGAAGGAACTTAAAGAACTTTGATTTCAATAACCTGGAAAATATTCTTCCAACAACTGAAATTGATGTTGGAATTCTTGCCAGGAATGAAGCTTTAAGACTGAAGGAAAAAGAATTAAAACTATTTTTCCATGAGGCGAAACATTTTATTATGACAGTCATTGAATATTTACT